>JASAUF010000561.1:0-351821 GCA_030180095.1 Magnolia changhungtana | reverse complement strand
CTCTGTGGGGCCAACGTGATGTAAATGTTTTCATCCACACCGTTCACCACTTTTCTCAGATCATTTTTAAGGTATGAACTTAAGAAAATAAGGGCAGGTCCACAGCCCTGCGTGGACCACACCAAAGGAAGTCAGGCACGCGAGCATGACATCCACCGTTGAAACCTTCTGAGCACGGCCAACGTGAGGTTTTTACCATCCAACCTTCCTAATGGTGCGTATCTTTAGGCGAGACTCAGTCCTTTACGGTCACGTCGCATGTAGTCGATTTCTAGGTTCGCGCAAAAGTACCATCACGTTCACCAGTCTTAGCCTTGGCACGCGACACGGCCCCATGTCTCATTCATCCTCGCCTCTGTGCTTAGCATGCACATGCCTTGACTCGGCCTCCTGACCTCGCACACCTGAATATTTGTACTCTAACCCTTGGCCTCGATAGCATGCGACGCAGGAAGGCGAGTACCAATAGCCTGAGTCTCTGTCAATGGATCATCGAGGTCTACCAGCTTTCGCCCGCCGATCAAAGCCGAGACAAGGTCGGGCTCGGCTCGACCATTCTCCTTCTGATGGGAACATAAGGTTCAGCTCGTGCCAATCAGATTGTAGTTCCAGGTCATGACTTTTGTAGAGTTGGCTCTTCCTAACGTCGTATCTCTCCTTCCGAGGCCTTATCGTCCCAGTCGTGTAGCTCAGTGACCCCATTATCCTTGTACAAATTTTCCCATAACAGGACCATAATAAAAAACTCAAAAAAAAATTATTCGGGCCGTCTCCGACAGTACTTGGTGAGCTTTTGACTCAATAACTTAGTTTAGTTATGCAACTTAGCAAAAAGGAAAAAAAGAAATTTTTGATCTTGTTTATTTTTTTTTTTAGACGAGAGCAAGACGTTTCATATCGTTGGATTAAAGATCCGACTGTTCAGACCATTCTCTCGCAATGACGTTGATTTGAACATTTCTAAAACTTATATAGTTGGTCTTCTCACACCCGAACATCTCAGCACTGCGTCTTTAAGGATTGCTGAGTGACTAATGTGACATACTGTCACGTGATGTTGCATAAGGCAAAATCTGCACCATTAGTCATATATATAAACACAAGTACTCCTCACCCTCGTCACAACATGTAGCAGTATGTGTGTGTTCCAATACTCTTCACTAGAACATGCAACCCCAACCTCTCTTTCCATCTTTTTCAAGTAAATAAGCTATTCACAACATTGTTTATAAACTTCAAAAAACTCTCGTCTCAAATCGATGTAGGACAAAGCTAAAACAACTTTTTTTTTTTTCAAATTTTGAAAACATTGAATTTAGATTTGAAGTGAAATAAAAATATTTAAAAATTTGAATGTCGAAAACCAAATTTTATCATTTATTTTAACTAAAAGAATTCTCAACAACTCTTACTCCAAGCATATCATCGTACCTTATTTTTAAAGTATTATGCACTCTTATAAACACAACTTTCTTAGAGGTACGGTGGAATACAATATCAATATATTATTATATCATATACCCTAACATTAGTAATTGGATTTGGGTCTTTTTTAAAGATCCAGATCATTTTAATTAGTGACCTCACTAATGGAATAAGGCTATAGGAAAAAAAAAAACTCCATTAAAACATGGACCTCTATACTTAAATGAAAGGAATTGAATGATCAAAAGGTTAAAATATTCCAGAGGATGTATAATCTAGCAAACTTCCTATCACTCTAGCAAAATATCAGGTCAGTCAACTTTTTGGTGGGTCACGGTACATGAAACAGATGGATAGCAAAAGATCACCATTCTGCATGAATTTGTTACAGAAAGTACACTTTTTTTTGGCCTCAACTCACACGTGGAAAGAAGTCTCACATGTGAGATCGGAGCCACTCATCAAAGCATCCTCATTGTGGAAAAAAAAAAGATGCCATCCTCGTTGTGAAGATGCCTTGACTCAAATAACCGGGCCCACATATGTATAAAGAAAGTGGTGACCACGTAGTTATCTTATTGGCCCCAGGTGTGAGATGCGGCCTCTACAAAGTGCTTGTTTTGCTTGGCGGATGATCAGGCTTAATCCCCATGAGTGATTCCCCAAGTGTTTCGGAGGTGTGACTCACGTGGTTGGGAAACCACACCATTAAGTCTATATTACTTTTCTTCTACATAAGCACAAAAATTATAACAATTGACTGGTATAAAACATCTAAAACCGTCATCTTCTGTGAATTATCTTTATTCCTATGATTTTTTTTTTTTCCCGTATGCATGGTAGGGAGTAGAGTGCAGAGTCTAATGGATGATCCAGATATTTGATGTGGATTTCTACAAGCCAATGTGCGACTAGACACGTGGAAAGTTTCCATACCCTTAGCCCACTGAATCGTTACTCTTATATAAGTTATATATATGTAGGACATTATAAATAAAGTTCATCAATTTTTATAAATTTTATTATCTTTTTTATATTTTGAGAAGTATAATTTTTATCATCTTTTCAGAGTTTTTTTTTTTTTTACCTTCTACATTTAAGGATTTATTATTATTATTATTATTATTATTATTATTATTATTATTGTTGATTAGGAGTACCATGTTTTCTTCCTCGCCGTTCCGCCATACCCACTATGCCATGATCCAACACTACTGCACCCAGATTCATAGCTCAACTGGCAGAGTGAGTTGAGATACCTCGTTTCAACACTTGAGGTCTTGGTATCGATCCCTAGTGGGGGTGGCTAACATGGAGTGTCTGTACTGACATGGGTGTGTACTAACAAGCTAACCAAAAATAAATAAAATGATCCAACACTACTAGACATTGTGGCAATTCGAGTTTTTAACTTATCCATTTACGGTGTTTATGATCATTAATATACACGTGTGGTGTTCCAGTTGTCTTATCCTAATACATGTGCATGCTACATGCATGTACAATGGCCCAAGCATAGATTCATGCAATCGTAGCTGTATTTGCGTCATCCTGCCATCGTTCTCGAGGTGAATGGCAAACACAGCATAACCAAGCTCTTCCAATCACTCGTCATCCTATGGGGTTTACCGTTCAATAGACGGACGCTGATTGCATCCTACCGTGATGTAAATGTTTTATCCATGCTGTTCACCACTTTTATCGTATCATTTTAAGGTATGATCCTAAATTGAGACAGGTCCACAGCTCCAGTGGACCACACCAAAGGAAGCTGCACTAATATGAACTGAAAACGCAAATATCACCTTGATCCGAAACTTTTCCAGCTCCCAAGAAGTTTTTAATGGTGAACGTTCAATCCCCACTTTGTGGTCCAGTTAAGCCTTGTACCTGCCTCATTTTTTGGTTCATATTTTAAAATATCTGAGAAAATCGTTGAACGGCGTCAATAAAAACACTTACATCACGGTGGCCCCACAGGTCCCTGCCCGGACGGAGGGAGTAGGACACAATCCGCGTCCTCAATAGACACAGCCGCCTACTTTTCCAAACCTGACATTGTGAAGAAAAAAAAAAAAAAGCTTTAATTTTTTTCTGGTTCTTCCAGACGGTGGGACCCACTTGTCTTACAATTCATTGCCGCATGAAACAGGTAATCGAGAAACTTTGCCAATATACCGTGCAGCCTGTACCGTTTGTTGATAATGTTCCATGATCCCAGTGAGAAAAGGAGAAATTGAAAAAGTGCGTGGGACCCTTTTCCAAGAATAAATGATACAACGTGCTTGACCCACCTATGGATGGTTGGTACTTGTTTGACCTGGTAAGACAAGTGACTCTAAACCAGGAAAAGAATCAACATTCAGTTGTGAAAAGAACGACCACTGAGTGCAGACCAAGAAAAAACCACGTGTTGGACCCGCTGATAGTTGCTCGCTTGACCCGATAAGACTGACTTAAAACAGGAAAAGATTGAACATTAAAATAATTAAAAAAAAAAAAAACCAAAGTCTTTGGCCATTGAGAGCTAACATCTGAACGAGTGAGTAAAGTAATAGAACCCATAATTTCTATTTTGGTTTTCTCCCTGCGTACACACGGGGGCATCAAGGGACCTCCAAAATATATACACCCCCTTAAAAGAAAACTCTTTTATACTTTCACCTGCATTACTAAAGGACAATATTTTTGGGACGAAAATGCCTTTGCCATTAAGAAAAGAAAACATTCCAGAACTAATTGTCATTTTATGCGTTAAAAGTTGCAATTAATCTTCTATACTCTCTAGCGATCTTTCATTCTTTCTAGTTACGCTCTGGCAATCTTTCATAATTTAACCTGTAAAAGATCTACTTTCAGAAGATCTTTGTTTGGTGGTTAATGCTACAAAAGGTACACTTCGAGTCAAAAGATTACCGACCAAATGGTTCCCAACCGAGGCCATTTATAAGTTATTAAAAAGTTTATCAAATTATGCTTCCAAGAAGCACAATACTACTCAGATTCAAGGTACAATGGAAAAAAAAAAAAAAGTTATTACAACCAATATAAATTCACAGACTCATTTCCAGTATCACACAATCCTCATGATAGTAGTTATAACTCCTTCGTTATAGGTCAAATTAGGGCAATTTAGGGCTTGTTGGAAAGATAATATAACAAGCTTTTAAATTATATGACTAGAATCATCTCATTTCGAGCATTTAACATTTCAAAAGTGTGCCAAAGTCCATGATGGTGTAACTCATATTGCTGCATAGTCAACACATCACAACTTCAATAAACGGAGTGAATCTGCTTCATTGCACATTGAATCTAAGTGATCTTAGGCTCATTATAAATGTAATTCAATACGCTTTTCAATGAGCCATAAACCACCTCAATTGGAAGCCTTTTGGTCTACCATCTTCTAACTTGAAATATACCTTTAGGAACATCAACCAGCGAATGGAGCCCTTTAAAGAGTCACTTTCATAAGTGAATGCACAAAAAATTACCATAAAGAATAGTCGAAAAGTATAAAAGATTACTAGAGAATAGTCGAAAAGCATAAAATATTACTAGATAATAGTTGAAAGGTTTGAAAGATCGCCGAAGATCATGTAAAATGAATAACAATTTTGAATACATGAAATGATGATCGGCCTTCAAAATGTTTCAGGGCTCTTAAGTACACTGGTGTATATTAGGAAAAAAATCCCTTTTATTTTCTTAAAAATATCTTAATTCTTAGTACATTGTTAAGATTCTTATACTTAAAAATTAGAGAGCATTTGGAAATTAAAGTGTGTTGGGACCCACATATAATGGCTATTGTCAAAGTCATGCATGTGTTGTAACATGTGTTTCATGACTCAGAAGCGCTCTTGTTTGTGAAAATTGGATTGATGGTATTATAAGACAGATGTCTATAACATCTTGGATTTTTTGATACTCAACTATTAGATGTATTGGAGTGTCACTAGGACTTTTTTTTTCTGATTAATTAGGTAAATGTATATGCACGCACTCAAATTAAAACTCAAAACGCTTCGATAGCATTTGTGGAACCTTGTTTCTGAAAGTTCAAACTCAATAATAATTTGTGCATTACTTTGATTGGTAAATCAAACCATTTACAATTACACTCAGGCCATGGATCACCAGATCCACCTTCCATCGGGTACGCAATGCCAATTTGACGGTTTATTATCTAAAAACCATACTAGACCATTTGGCTTCCAAATTAACCATGTGAATTCAGTTAGACATCCTTAGAAAGCTAAGTATGCACCCGATCATCAAAAGCTCGAGCCTAATCATGTGAACTACGAATCTAGGGCCAAGGTCTAGAGAACCCCAGTGTCAATAAATTTACATAACCGAAGCATAATGAAGATCCACGTAAGACCAACACAACATAAAATTTTGATTATGTGCATGACCCGAAGTAACTAAATGGTTGTCTAACTTAGAAATCAATGGTTGAGGATTAATTAGGTTAAAACACTACTTTTGCTAATTTTCTAACAACCAAACCTTAAACATAAGTTGATCCAACCCCACAAATCATACATACAAAATCTCAAATTCTACTTCATTTTAAAGATAGCCGAAATCACCAGACAAGCTTTGAACCACTCATTAATGGGTCAGTAAATTCAAAACTAAGAAAAATCATCCGCTAATTTAATGAGCTTAACATCTACTGCGAGACATTGAACTGAGAATGCATAGTGAATGGCTAAACTTAGAGTTGAAGGGTGGCACATGTGATGTGTGAGGCTGTCTAAAAGTCACACAGAACTTAAGTTAATTGTATACGTTCAGACTCACCTAATGTTATGGTTTTTGAGCAGTTAGCTTGTAACCAAATCACGAACACTAGCCTCAATTATTATTCTACAACTATTCCTATAGTTGTAATATGGATCGATGATCAAAAATCATTGAATTGACTTTTAATTATAATCATTAATTGTCCTTTTTATGTACACTGAAAAAAAAAATAATAATAATAATAAAAAACAGCCTCTAACTTTTGCTAATTCTTCCAGACGATGAGGCCCACCCGTTTTACAATTCATTGCCACCGAAACTTTACCAATACATATTGTAGCTCAATTCATGAACCTGGTGCCAAAAAGAGAGACGTGGGCAATCAATAGCCAAGAAAAAAAAAATGCATGGGACCTTTTGCATGAATAAATGCTGTTCCGTGCATGACCCACTGATGGTTGTGGCTTGCTTGACCTGGTAAGATGACTGATTGGGGGAGGATTAGGTGAGACCCGGATCCATAGAGGTGGGTGGGACCTTAAGACTGTAGGACCCACTGTGATGTATGTCCATATGCAAAAAAATAAAAATAAAAAAAAATGAAGCAATTGTAAATTCAAGATGGACCATAGTACAAGAAATAGTGGCAATTGGCCATTAAAAGCTTCTTGTGGGCCAAAAAAGCTTTGGATCAAAATGAGATTTATGTTGTCTCTTCATCTAGGTGTTTGTGACCATACCAATGGGTTGGATGATAAATAAACATTCCAATGGAATCCATGAAGGGTTTAATGGTGGGGATTCAATCACAACTATTTCCTGTGGTGTGGTTTACCTAATATTTGAGTCAGCTTCATTTTTGGGATCATGCCCTAAAATGAGTTTCAAAATGGTTGGACCATGTGGATTAAAGGTATATATGTCACTGTGAGCCCCTCAATAGGGATCCCACCCACCTTGGTGGATCCGGACATGCTTTGCCTAGAAAGACTAGGTCCATCCAAACATGGGACGCAGATTGCCTACACACCCTATTCCATGAACTTCTTATGCTCGGAAGGTAATGTAGAGCAGGTCGTAGACATTCTCATGTCCAAGATGGACCAGAGAAGGCCCGATCGGATGCGGAACATGACCGTTAGAACTCTAAAATAGACATATCTCGCAAATCAAAATGAGTTATTCGACGTACCATATATGATTTTAGGGTACAAGAAGCGACTTTAGCCACTCAACCCTACTACGCTAGGTTACCCATGCCGAATTTGTGAGATTCTATCATATTGTTGGTTAAAAGTCCCTTCTAATTTCGTTTTTAATATTTATAATAAGTTTTAGTTCAATCATAACTCTTGATCCTTTGAGCTGTAGGAGTCATGCCCAACATGAAAAGATCTTAGAAAAATTAGGAGGTTAGGCCAAATTGGACACTTATTATTTTTGGCCAAGTAGGAATCGTGACCATCTATAAATAGTAAGTTTACTATTTATAGTAAGTCATATTTTTCAGGGAGTTATGAGTTAGAGTTTGATTATGAAACTTCTTCCTATACTACTATTTAAAGGTTTTTAATTTCGTTTTTTATCATTAATGAAGATATTTTTGAGTTTATTAGAATTTATTTATGTTTTCTTCTTTCTCATGGATTCGAGCAATCTCTACAACGAGTCCAGAAAAACTTTGTAGATATAGAGTAATTATCAAAAAAAAAAAAAAAAAGACTGCGTCAGAAGGTGGGTGGGATATTTGTAAGAAATCCATTATCTTCCATTAGGCCGTGAGCCCAAAAAATGACGTAGATCCAACGCTTAACGTGGGCCTCACGACAGTAAAAAGTAGGTAGGAAAGTGCCTCTTGTCCATGGGTCCACCTTGATGTTTATATGCCGTTCATACCGTTCACAAGGTCAGTTCCGCTGGGATGAGCTGAAAACAAGAAAATATTACCTGATCCAAAACTTCCGTGGCCCCGTCAATGCTTCAACAGCTGACGTTTTTATCTTTTTCAATTTTATTTTATTTTCCATTTTTTTCTTTCCTTTAAAGAGAGGAAAAAAAAATAAAAATAAAAATCCCACATGAGTTTCCAGTGATACAGCCCACTTCAAATTTAGATTAGGTGATCGTCAGTCAAATCTATCTATTATCAATTTTCCTGTAGACAAGTGGTCACGCAAGTACCCCACCACTCCGAATTGTGAGACACGGCATCTGCAAAGGGCCGACCGCACCACCAGTGGTTCTCATGTTTCAAACGTGTGGCACTCGTATAGTTGGGAAACATAGTTGGAAACCTCTTCCTTTCTGTATATAAATACCCAAGACGCTTTCTCTTCCTACACATCCCAAATCCCCATTACCAATGGCTCTCATTTCTTCTAAAAACCCATTATTTCTCATCATCGTCCTTATCTTGTGCTCCATCTCTTCTAAAAATTCTTCTTTTGTCTTTGCAAGTACCCAACAATGCAACCATCATCACTTCTCCGCTTTGCTCCACCTCAAGCTTGCTTTTAACTTCACTGATTCCAGCCTCTCTACTCTACCCTCATGGAATTCAAACAATACCGATTGCTGCTCTTGGGAAGGCATCACATGCGATGGAGCCACTGGTCACGTGATCAGCCTCGATCTCAGTAGCCTCTATATCTCGGGTCGGATTGATTTTGAAAGTCTCTTTCATCTTCGGAGCCTGCAGAAGCTCAACCTCGCTTACAATGAGTTTAATGACTCTCAAATCCCTTCTGGGTTTGATCAGCTCACCAGTTTGACCCATCTCAACTTCTCTTGGTTGTCTTTTTATGGCCAAATCCCGCTAGGAATCTCCCGCTTGACCACTTTGGTTTCTCTCGATCTATCTTACAATCAATATTTCGATGGTCCGTACATTGAAAACTTGAAACTTGAAAACCCAAGCATTGGAGCACTCGTCCAAAACCTGTCGAGTCTGAAAGAACTGTATCTCGACAGGGCAGACATCTTATCACAGGGTAGTGAGTGGGGCCAGGCCTTATTCTTTCCACTCTCTCATCTCCGCAAGTTGAGCCTCCAGGATTGTGGTCTTTCCGACTCCATCTATTCTTCCCTTTCACAGCTCCATTCCTTATCTGAACTCGACCTCAGCTATAACAATCTCTCCTCTGCAGTGCCAAGCTTCCCTGGGAGGCTCCGCAAGTTAATCTTAAAAAGTTGTGGTCTTTCAGGCTCCATTCATTCCTCCCTTTCACAGCTCCATTTCTTATTTGAACTCGACCTCAGCTATAACAATCTCTCCTCTGCAGTGCCCAGCTTCACAAGGAGGCTCCGCAAGTTGATCTTAAAAGATTGTGGTCTTTCACGCTCCATCCATTCTTCCCTTTCACGGCTCCATTTCTTATCTGAACTCGACCTCAGTGGAAACAATCTCTCCTCTGCAGTGCCCAGCTTCATAAGAAACTTCTCTTCCTTGACATCACTGCGCCTTCAAGGTTGTGAATTGCGTGGAAAATTCCCCGAGAGTATTTTCCAGCTGCCAACCCTTCAATTCCTTGACATTTCAAACAATCCACTTCTGACTGGCTATTTGCCAGAATTCCCTCAAAACAATACTCTGCAGCAATTGATCCTATCAAGCACGGGATTTTCTGGAGAGGTGCCATATTCGCTCGATAATCTCTTATTCTTGACTCGATTAGACCTCAGCAATTCCAACTTGTCTGGATCATTACCATCCTCACTTTGGAACCTTACCAAACTGCAGTACTTGGATCTTTCGAACAATAGATTGAGTGGCCCAATTCCTTCCTGTGAGAACCTGCTTCAGAATCTCAAAGAGATAATCTTATGGAATAATTTGCTTAATGGGACCATTCCGTCATCTTTGTTTTCCCTCCCGTCATTAAAAAGGCTGGGTCTCTCAATTAACCAACTTAGTGGTCAACTTGGGGAGATCCACAATGCCTCTTCTTCACAGCTGGAGGAAATCTATTTGGATTACAATAACTTGCATGGAATGATACCACGATATATCTTTCAACTCACGGAGCTTCAATTGCTTTACATGTCTTTCAACAATTTCACTGGTGTTTTAGAGTTAGGCTTATTCCAAAATCTCAAAAAACTGAACATTCTTGATCTTTCCGATAACAATTTGTCAGTCCAAGATGGTGGTGGTAATTCCACCTTCGTCTCCTTCCCTCTGTTTGAAATTTTGCGGTTGCGTTCTTCGAACATCAGCACATTTCCAAATTTCTTGAGAAATCAAGATCAGTTGAGTGAATTGGACCTTTCCAACAATAAAATTAGTGGTGAAATACCCAAATGGATATGGGAGGTTGGAAATGGGTCTTTAAACTCTTTAAATCTTTCTCACAATGTTCTGCATGGAATAGAACCATCTCCCCATCTTTTGTTGAGTGATATGAGCATTCTTGACCTTAGCTTCAACAGGCTAGAAGGCTCACTTCCAATCCCATCACCGTCTGCCTTTTTCTTTTCAGTTTCAAAAAATGCCCTCAGTGGAGAAATCCCTCTATCAGTTTGCAAAGCAACATCTCTATCAGTCCTTGATTTATCTTACAACCGCTTCAGTGGTCAGATTCCACCGTGTTTGGGTGAGATTGGCGATGCCCTTAGTGTGTTGAATCTTCAAGAAAATGCTTTCAGTGGCACATTGCTTCAGACATTTAAAGAGGGATGTGATATACAAACACTTGATCTCAGTCGAAATCGATTAGAAGGCCAAGTGCCAAGGTCTTTGGCCAATTGCAAAATGTTGGAGGTATTAAACCTTGGAAACAATCAAATAAATGACACGTTCCCTTCATGGACAGAAGCTTTGCCCCATTTGCGCGTTCTTGTCTTAAAATCCAACCAATTTCATGGCCCCATTACACTTCCACAAACAAATCAGAGCTTCCCAATGCTACAAATCATTGACCTCTCTTCCAACAGTTTTATGGGTAGGTTGCCATCAAATATGTTTGAACGTTGGAAGGCAATGATGGTGGAGGACAAATTGCAATCTAAGTTCCTTCATAGAACCCTAACTGGACGAGGGAATAGGGTATACTATCAAGACACTGTGACAGTTGTGATAAAAGGAGCCCAAAGGGAACTCACGAAGATCCTAACCATCTTCACAACAGTTGATCTCTCAAACAACTATTTTCAGGGGGATATTCCAAAATCTATAGGGATTCTCAAGTCACTTCGCCTGCTCAATATGTCACACAATGATTTCACAGGCCAAATTCCAACATCACTTGAGAATTTATTGGTGCTCGAGTCATTGGATCTCTCACAAAACAACATCTCAGGGGAGATTCCTTGGCAGCTGACAAAGCTAACATTTCTCTCGATGTTGAACCTTTCCCAAAACAACCTCGTGGGAAGCATACCACAAATTAAGCAGTTTTTTACATTCACAAATGAATCCTTTCAAGGAAATTTAGGATTATGTGGAGCTCCACTATCAAAAAAATGCATAGCACCACCATCAATGATGCCGACCGTGAAAGATGCAACTTCAGAACTCGATTGGAAATTCATGTGGATTGCATTTGGAGTAGGACATGGAGCAGGAATGGGAGTTCTTTTCTGGACTCTAACATTATGGACAAAGGGAAGGAAAAAATACAATAAATTTATAGACTGGATGCTTTCATTGATTTTTTCAAAAGCAATATTTTCTCCAAAGCGACGACCGTAAGTGGATTTAAGTTACGGCTATTCATGGCTCCTAGTTTATATAAGAAATGTTCGGGTATGCAAGTTGTTGGATGAGGAGGTTGGAGTTGTTTTGTTCAGCCTTGTCTTTGTTTGGATTTCCTTTTTCTTTTTTTTTTTCTTTTTTAAATGTTTGGTTTGTTGTGTTGTGATGGGCCATGCTTTTTTTTTTTTTTTTGCGATGGGTTGTTTTTTTAATTTTATTTTTGTCCTTATCAAGGCTTGTAAGTGGTTGTTTTCTATATTAATAAAATTAAAGGTGGTGTGCTCCCACCTTTTTTTTTTTTTTTTAACAAAAAAAAAAAACAAGAAGAAGAAGAAAAAATAATGGCCTAACTAGTGGAAATATCAGGAATTTAACTTATTTTTCATACGGGATGCTTGTGCCCAAATGCCTAACTTTACACACATGTTAGCTCAGCATAAGGTAAAAAGAAGAGTGTTGAAAATTGTTGTATCAAATATATACTCAAAATGGTTGTTGGTGGGTTATATATCATACTTTTGCTGTCCCATTTACAATCTTACATTCATTAACTTTCCCGAGGTTTGCTGTCCCATTTACAATCTTACATTCATTAACTTCCTGAGGTTTGCTAAGCCCATACACGTGCAATAATAGAGTTCATGTAAATGCCACATGTGCCAGCATGATGAGCCCAAGATCCAATCCATCCATCAGAAAGGCACCCGATATTCATTCCCAGCCCAAGAATCAGGTTGATCCAAAGGGGCCACATGCTTAGCGGACCAAATCTATTTTGGGAAAACATGTAAAAGGTGAGACCAACCTAATGGATGGATTGGATCTCACACCTATATCCCATGTTGCAACGTGTGTTTCTGTGCGTGAACTTATTGAATAGATGTGTGGGCTTAATAAATGAGACCATTTGCCATCATGGGCACTTTTCAAAAGGAACATGCGAAGATAAAAGGTCTTCGGGCTTATCTTATAGTTTTGAATTCCGAATTTCACACAAACAGTAGATGTTTCCTTACATTCAAGAATTTATCTATTAAGTGCCACTCATAAATTTTTTAAGAGGCAGCTAAACCATTGTTTTAAAAAACAATTATCAGCTAAACTCTGATTATAACAGAGTACTATGCTCATTTCTTTATGAGGGTGTGAAGAGCATGTGACAAACATCATAGCTATACCACATAGCAGAAGACACTCAATGAGGTTGCAAGGGTAAGGGCATAAACGCACGTATTGAATTCCAATGGATGAAGCTATCACATCTTGTAGGCATTTTGCATTTCCCTAGGTGAACAAGAGATAAACCATTGATTTTGAAAGTGGGAGTAGCTTTACCTAAATTAACTTCATTGACTTCAGGATTAATGTTTGTCTGAAAGCTTCAACTTCGGCAAAGTTCGGACGGGGACAATTATCTTAAGTTTCTGATAATTTTTAGGGGAATTCACACATTTCATGTGTTAAAAAATTCGAGATGCAATCTTGATTGTTCATTCCATAATGGAAGTCAAGCCCGCAAAGACGAACGTCTTTCTATGGTTTCAGGTTTAGTAGCTCACCAATGAGCAGTCTAGGGCTTGTTTGGTTAGTCCGGCAATTTTTGGAATAAACTAAACTGTGAGCTTTCTTGTGTGTGGAAACTAGGGTTTAGATTAGCTAAGTTTACAGCGTGACCTTTTCGCAATTAGTAGAAATGGTGATTTGGCTCTAATTACCCTAATCAAGGGTCCTAAGTCGACTAAACTGTAAATTATCCAGAATAGTAAAATATACTAAAAAATAGAAAATTCTAATTTAAGTATATAAGATGATTCGTGGCATGATTAAAATCAATTCCTAAGAAGACACCAAATACTAAAACTCTAAGATGAAAATGATATCTCCAGTCCATCAACAACTTATAATTGCAGAAATTTTCAATTTCAATAGGTCTATTGTTTGTAATATTTTTGACACTTTTAGTTACTAAATTATTTTTGTAATTGTTTTGGTATTCTATCTTTAAGTTTTCTTTTGTCCTAAAAAATTTCATTCCATTTCAAAAAAATTAAAATTTTTTTTTTAAAAAATAATATCTTAAAATTCTAGAAGTACCAGTTGCCTGAAATTGACGATTTTCTTCCTAGTTTCTAAATCATCTTAAAAGTATCCTTATTTGATTATTTTTTTTTCTATAAAACTAGACTCATCAAGCTTCATTTTGATGTTTGAATCACCTCAATCGAAATTGTATTGAAGAAAATATGTATTTTTGAAGTCAGTGTACTAAATTTATATATTGATGTCCATTGCTGACCATTGTTGTCCAGAGATGTTTGATGCAACCGAGTCTCATTCGGTGCAATCGAATCTTGTTGTCCTGTATACTCGATTGCTCAATATTTTCTTGGTGCAACCGAACCATGCAGTTCATCTTCCTTAAAATTCGTAACTTTCACTTGGTCGGTCGACGTTTTAGTGAACTTAGAAACATTCCTTTTGTTTCCAAACACATGTGAGTACACACATGGATATGCAATCGAATTAATTAAGAAATCAAAGGTAACGTCTAAGAATATCAAATTCCCAAGTTAGCACAAATCCAAGGCATTATACTCGTTATTGTGTGTGTGGGTGCGAGAGTGGGTGTTAAAAAGAAAGAAAGATACGGCATCTACAGACCGCTGCTTTTGTTGACCAATGAGCAGACTCCCACCCGATGGGTGGTTTCATCTTTCGGAGGTCTAACTCATATAGTTGGGAAACCCCACCAAAGTGCTCTCTCTTCCTACTCTTTTGTCATGCCATTGATTGGCTAGTTTGGATTATCTAATTAGTGCGAATTTTTTTCAAGGTACGCTAGGAATACAGTATAAAGCCTAATAGCACTACAAGAAATGGGACTTTAACCAGCGGTCAAAACCGCCGGCAGTACTATTACCGGTGCTATACAAGCGCCAGTCGATGGGTATGTTGGCAAAACCTACGCTTTTGGTGGCTGCTGGTAATTCTAAAAGAAGCGCCGTTAAACTGAAATAAGCACTGCTAAAAGCATAGTTTTTGGACACTTTCTCTCACGGAAAAGGGCCAATAGAAGTCTACACAAGCGTTGGTAAAAGTCTTTGTATAGATTTGAGAGGCCCCAGCAGGCCAGTAATTTTTTTTTATATATATATATAATTCAATTGAAACCTGTATTTTTTTAATATTTGAAACATAAAAACATGATGCAATACAATTAAAACTGAATATTAAACAAAATTTATATTACTACACAATTAAAAAAAATATAATATTTATTACAATAAATTAAAAATGGTCTTGAAAAAAACCTCTATATGGTCTAAATTTAAGTTGAAGTGATGTAAATCCTGCACACAAGGAATAAAAAAAAAAAAAAAAAAAAAAAAAAAAAGAGTCGAAAAGTAGCATTCAACAAATTGATGCATGGAAAATTCTGTGGGTATATATGTGACTATGATGATCTATGATTTGGGTTTAAAACCTGACATGAATAAGACAGTAATGAATATGAGATCATTTCAAAATCTTTACATCGAAGACAGAATTGAGAAAATGTAACAGGCAGATAATTTACCTTCTTGTTATCTTTTACATAACCGATGGCAACTTCTAAGCGAAGGCTAGCTCTTTCAGAAAGCTCGAAAAATGATGGTTTCTCACCCTCTTTCATATAGAGGCCAATGTCCTGCAAATAGAAGCAACACGTAACTGTGGCCTTTAAATAAAATTCAGAACATTGTCAGTTCTTTGTCGTAGATAACATATAAATGTTAGTGAGGATCATATCATAGGCCATATCTCAATTTGCGACAATTAGGACAGTGACTTTGGGCATCTTGAAATCCATATGGGTGCTCAATTCCACCAAAGTAATAGTTCCCTTGACTCATGTCCTACTTGAAACAAGCAGAACATTGATTTTCTAGCAGAAAATGAGGAAATTTGATACTGTCAAATGAGGATTCCACTTACTCACCAAACTAATAGTTTGCTCGTCTCATGTCCTACTTGAAACAAGCAGAACATTGATTTTCTAGCAGAAAATGAGGAAATTTGATACTGTCAAATGCGGATTCCACTTACCCTGTCCCCCAAACAACCGTCCTTTCAGTTGGGGTTGCCCTCAAAACATATCAGCTAGAAATGTGATTCTAATGTGCTTCCAAACTCTCCCTAACAGATGGCCCAGAATAGAAATCAAGCCAGTCAATTCATCAGGTAGGCTGCCCCTTGCCTACAGTCTACATTCAATGTACACATGTGGCACAAATCATGAGTGGAACAGCTTGACTTTTTATGCCGGGTCATCGGCACAATTCACGCCACCTAATGCATGAATCAAATGTCCCCCAACTGCTACATTAGCATGTATGCTGAATGTGGGCTAGCATATATTTTCAATAAACCTTTTGCCATCTATAAAACACTTGGATGGTCCGACCAACAAGCTCTATTCACAATTAAGTTCAAATAATACTAATTATTCCCTTATTAGAACACACGAGGCTTTGATCACATCTTAATATATGTACCCAACACATCTATATTAGCCACTAATATAAAGAAGAGGAAGAAAGTGCGTCAAGACTTATTACACTAGAACTGAAGTCATTTCATGACCTCGAGTCTAATGCTAGCTTAAAAGCTAGTGGACACAATTAAGTAAATTTGAGCAAGATGGGCCTCTCAATTAAGAGAATTGATGTGATCTTTTAATAAAAAATGTCTAATCAAAGCCAATACATATACTCATAAATAAGTGAACACTTACACTCTTGCGTGGTAAGGGCCATAGACAACAAAGTGCTCAATGGTAGAGATCAATATATCCTAACTTACTGTTATTATCTCACCATGAAAGATAACCACACAACTAAGTAGCCCAAATCTGGTGAACTGATTGTAGAATTTAGAGTACTCAAGATCCATGGTGTCACATCTCTCCCTTGGCAATAATGTCTACTGAGCATTATGTCTACTTCGATTTTTTTTCCTAGTGACCCAGTGATTAAGATATTTAATTAGTAAATTACATACATAATAAATAATAATGAAACATAGCATATTTACTTTAATGAAGTGGTCATGAATAAATAAGGTCCATCAACATATAAATAATGCTTTTAGGTGCATATGTTTAATTGTAGGGCCATGGTTTACTTGGCCATATGCTTTGAAACTCACCCAAGTTGAAAGATCCTGTCTGCCCATGTTGGGTCTTTTTTTAGTGAAATATTGACTAATCTCTTCTTCGCTACCAGAATCCCTTTTAGGTGCATTGCACAAAACACGTGTACAGAGCTGAATTCCACTCCATCAATCAGGTTCTATCCTCTGATTTCAGGTCACAAGGTCATAAAAAAACGTTAGATGTATCACACCACATGCAGCAATGAGGATGGGATGCTGACCATAGATGTGTGTATGACTCACCATGGTATATATCTTTCATCAAACTCATTAATCACATGTAATTTAATAGGATGAAGATAAATTATGAAAACCTGTTTAATACAAAATCCAGGCAGGCCACACCATATGAACTGTGTTTTTGGATCAATTTTACATTGTTCCCATTTGTAACATTTGGCCGATCTTATATAAGGTCCAAATAAAGGTTCTCACCTGATGGACCAAGCAGATTTTACATTAAAAAAAAAAAAAAAACAAAAAAATTGGAGAAATTGAAATTGAAAATGTGGAAAATTACTTGATAATTTTTAAGTAAGAAGTTCCATATAAGAGGATCACCTGAAGTGGATAAAAGTAAAAAAGATCATCTGCTACTAGAAAACAAAACCATACCAAGTTCTTATGATGAACTTTACAGAGGATGTTGAGCTCTGCCAAGAACTCTTTTGACTTCGCATTCTTCATCTGCTTGACAGCCACTTCCTACATAAATATAAAGATACATCATCATCACCATCATTATCATCATATCCTCACCACTATTTGGGGTTGGTTGCATATGGAGGGAGAGTGGTGCTTTAATGCAGTTCCATTGGAGCGGCAAATGTATGGAAACTCTTTACAAAGGACACACACATACACACAAAAAAAAAAAAAAAAAAAAAAAAAGAAAGAAAGAAAAGAAAAGAATATGGATGGAAGTAGAGGGATATCCAGAAAGCAGTTGTTTGGGGAATTCCATTATTCCACCTCACAACTTCAAGAATGTTCCATATCCTAAGGTCATTTACCTTAGGATATGGTGTTTTGGGTCCTTCATGCTCCGAACTAGATGTTGGGCCCTTTCTGCGTACTTCACGCTGCCAAAGAACAAAAAACAAAGAAAAAGATGGCTACCACTGAAAATGGGGAAAATAAAAAACACCCACTTTGGTGACATGTAAGGTTATCCAAACCATCCAAATTGTGGGGGACATCACTAACTGTGTAATCCCAACTGTCCAACTGGTTGCTGTCATTTTGATTAGCTGGTCCAAATTCAGTGGGTGAAATCAGATGGCTACCGTCATCTGCTCATTATATGTCTGGGTTATGCAGGTTGGGATCTCTCTCTCTCTCTCTCTCTCTCTCTCTCTCTCTCTCTCTCTCTCTCTCTCTCTCTCTCTCTCTCTCTCTCTCTCTCTCTCTCTCTAACTTTTCCTTGTTAGGATTTCTTTTACCTTGACTCCTACTTTGGTGTCCTTCCCTGGTTGAGGCCTCTGATGCTCTCTTAGAACCACTGCTTGTCGGAGAAACGAAACCTAAACCCACCTACAAAATCAGCCCATTTTTTCAAAGCTTTTAAAAGAACCCAGAGACCCAGAGAAAGAGAGAGAGAGGGAGAGAGAGACTTCTTCTTTGAATATTATACCTTGGCAGGTGGCCCTACATGCATGGGCTCAGATGGGAAGATATTCAAAGCTATTTTTCCCATCTAAACGATATAAGAATGTTCTCTAAATTAGGAGATGAAATAGGGACTTGGATAAATAGAGATGCAGCAGCTTACGTGAACTCCATGTCTTCCACCTGCTGTTCCACTACAATGGTTGCAAGGGCAAGCCGATAGGTGGCAGACCTCAGATTCCTTACCAGCACAAAAATCTCAGGCCTCCCCTTCTCTTGCATCTCACTCCACTGCTCTCCTCTCAGCCGAGCAAGCAATGCCGCCTCACAGAAGGCTTCTGCCACTGGCTTGGTGCTGCAGCCACATACAACAGATGCACATGGCACAATATTAAGATGTTTAAACAAGAATACAAAAATCATTTCCATTAACTCGAGTTCAGAATAAGGAATTCGGAAGGAATGGCAGCAGAAGGAAATGCAAACCTTCCACGAACAAATCCTGTCGTGACAAACCCAATAGGCCACCTGTGAGATTGCCTGGCCATAGGGTCTTCTGGTATCTACAGCTCCCACTTGCCAGACTGTTGCTGTATGAAATATGACTTTATAGAGGATTGAGGGATTTTAACCAAGTAAAACCATGAAATGTCTTAACTGCCTGTTAAATGACTGAACTTCCAGCCATTCAGTAAGCCAGCATTTGTGATGTAACTGAGATTCTTGTTGATGATACAAAGGAAAAGTTGACAGGGGGAGCTCGATGCTGGCATTCATACGTGTTTAATAATGCACAAAACAACTTCATACCATGCATCAACGTTTAAAGGCATTAAGTAAAGAAAAATTAGTGCACTAGCTTCATTTTGAGTAGTTGTGTGTTACATTCATGAAGCTACCGTGTGAATTGACAGTCATAGATGTATTCTAACACCTACTTTTAAAGTCACATATAATTTGTCTTTCCTAAAGACTAAAAGCCTTCACTATCTTTTGACCTGTATATTGTAGTTGTGTGGCTTTAGTAAACAGATTATAGGTGACTCAAGTATTAATCACATGCTGTGTTTATGAGGATGCTAAGCGATAAAGTAGGGATGACTAGTCTACTACTAGCATTCTGCACTCACCTGTGGCATCATGTGTCTTTGGCATTTCCACTATGATTAAATTTTGCCAATTCAATTCATAGTCTGATACAAATGTCTCTAGTATAAGCTAAACATACAAAAGGGATTTATCGATCCAAAGACCAAAAAAAAAAACAAAGATATTGCCAATGGCCCCATCCAATGCACGTGTTGCCTAGCTGTCTAATGAGTGGACTGGCCTCATCTTGGGCCACGTCACAATCTAGACAGTCAGTCCAACCCGGTGCATGGCTTTGATGTGCCACATAGGGGTGACCTGGTGTAGTCAAGGAGGTTGTGAATTGGGTTTTATTCATCAATTAATCAGTTTTAGAATGTGGTCCTAGCAAAGAAAATATACCAAAAAAAAACCACATGGTTGAGAGAGAGCATTTGGACAACCTGCTCAATAATTTCATGCCGCTACAGGTTCCTTGAAAACCCTCCCTTGCCAGTAGCACAAAATGAGCAACGCAATGGGCAGCCTACCTGGATATTTTAAGAGAAAAGGCATTACAAAATATACAAAGAAGATTAGAATATGTATATATGTATTTTTGTGTATGCACGCTTGCAAGTATCCTTGCTAACATTCAAGCCCTTTTACTTCCCAAACAGAAAATTGTGCATGAAAAGAAAAGTTGATAAGTATGGATTTGTTGATGTGTGAAAAGCACCTTACTTGTGAAGATACGCAAGCAGTGAGGCGATAAGAACCTTTATTATCTTCAACTGGTATCCCAACAGTTTCAACCAGTCTATTATCCTCCAACTTAATCAATATCTGAAATAAACCAAAAACTGCAGGAAGTTATTTTTCTTTCACCCACCAACTCAAAGATCAGAGTTGCCAACTAGTCACCTAGTAATAGATACTCCTTATAGACCAAGCTAGGACTGTCAATGAGCCAGGCCTGGGCATGGGTTCAGACCAGCTGGCCAATGTGACATTTTCAAAATCCAGACCGAAGTCAAATGCAGATTCATACAAATACCGACTTCCCAACCATGAACTGAGCTTCTGGGAAAGAGAGCTGATAAAAGATTTTCATGGTAACATCCAAACTGCTTGCACAAACTAATATTTTCAAGGCTACCAAGTTATTGCTTATGCACTTTACCAATATTGTTGAAATCATTACCCAAATTAAGAACATGAGTGTTATATATGCTTCAGCTTTAAGAGATGTCACCAAACTAAGAGGGAATCAATTCTATTGACCTGCCACCAGATATCTCTCCCATCCTGCCATTTTGTTGCTTCCCTCTTCATTGCTGACTCATTTTCATAAGTTAAACATACACCTGCTCAATGAAAAGATAATGATAAACATAAAACATATAACCTAAGACGTATTTTTGTCGTTGATTAACAACTAGGAAAAGATACTGAAGAAAACATAAAGGAAAAAGTTACAAATTTTTTTCATTCTCATGTATCGAGTACAATGCTCCAAAGCACAAACCAAGAACATACAATTTTAAGTTTATCATACATGAAGATATTACCAAGAAGTTTGAAATTAACATCAAACCATATCAACTCTACTAATTATTATGTTTACGAATAAATGATTTGTAGTAAAAAATACAATAAAGAAAACGTATCCATCATCATCATCATCTAAGCCTAATCCTAACTAATTGGTGTTAGTTACATGAATCCTTTTCCACCATTCCACTTTAATAAATAAAACATATTGATGAATAAATTAGATTACTGAGCACAGAAAACAAAATATCTACTCAAAACCTGAGAATCAAAATGTTTGCCAAAGGAGAAAGATAAGCATAAGAGCAATAGAGATTCAAAGAATTAGAAACATAGTTGGAAAAATAAGATGCTTCACATGTCAAACATTACTTACACTTCATAACATATGCCACTTTGTTTCTCAAACTGCAAAAAAAATAAAAATTGAACCACCATCGAGCATTAGGCCATGTTTAGAAAGCATGCATTCCATGCCAAACAACAGAAAAGGAAAAAGATTTTCCTTTAATGTGACTATTTGTGTTGTTTGCATAGCAAAGAAAAGGGTGAATTCCATCAAGAAATCACTACAATTTACACCCATTTCAAAAGTTTGCTCTATTAGCTCCACTATATCATTTCCAACTATCAAAGGAATGAAGGAAGAGGGCAAAAAAAAACAAAAAAAGTCACTCCATTTCCACATATAAGGCCTCTATTCTATTTCCTTCAATCAAACCCGTACAGTATAGATCCGAACTTGTGCAAGGATGACAAATCTTCTAAAGTTTGAATGGGGGCTATGCGGGGATTCCATACAATGAAATGTAGACCAAAAGCAAAATGATACAGCAGAATGATAGCAACAGCAAATGAGTGCAGGTCTTACCTGAAATCTTTGAGATGGTAGATATATGATATGGAATGTGAACAATCCACAGACGATTGGGGACTTCATTTGGTGGCGGTAATTATTTTCTGAATAGGACTGCTGTCAATACCAGGCCTATGCAATCTATCAACAGCTTCAGCAAATATCATTTAAAAAAGCAATCTGTCGAGGAATGGACCTTGCAGTAACTTCAGCTAAAAGACAAACTTTGTCTAGAATGAAATTTTCGCTGCCATTCAATAAAAAATAAAAACAAAAACATGTGAATAGATTGAAAGAACAACAATCCACTATCAAAACAGTGTGAAAAGTATACTAAGAAGCAAAGGAATGAGAATGCCCATTCCACCATGCATGCATATGATATCAACCAAAAACCAGAAATTAAGAAGGATCAAGTTCTTATGCTCAATCAGATTTCGTTCAAAGTCAACAAAAGAATCCTCATTCTCGGAAATCAACAAATATAAAAGAAAATCCACACTATTTTACCATCACACATTCAACCAAAAAGAAAGAAAGAAAAAGAAAAAAATGATCCAAATATAGCTCAGCACAAAAGATTGAACAGCTCTGTATGAGTTTTAAGTTTTTACAAGTGGAGCCCATGGTTCACTGAATTCAAATAGGTGGATGTCATAATCCTTTCATGGGAGTCACCAAATAGATGTCTAAGAAGGAAAAACAACAAGAGTTCATACCATGATACCATTCACATATCTCTGTCAAGGAAGTGTGTCATGGGTGAGACATGAATTACCTTCAGTTCAGACCCATACTTCAGTCTTGAGCGTCTCCCAACTATGGAATGTTCAACACTATTGGGCAACTTTACAGAGGAGATACGAATAAAGGGTATCCCTCCATTACAAAAAGGAGAGGAGGGCACATATGAATTGATCATGTACATGTTATTGCAGTTCGATTAAGCCACGAAACTGTAAGCCTGGTTCATAGGTTTCCCAGTCACCGTTCAAAATCAATATTTACAAGACATCTTAGGGTTTTTGTGTATGAAGGGCTCAACGAGACTCAAAAGCATGCAATGTAATCACAACCTAATTGGCAGAACTATTTCGAAATGCCTTTATAACCAAACTCGAAACCAAGTCCAAATACCTGGTGGGTACCTGACAATTACCCAGACCTGATCGGATCGTTCCTTCCTCGCCCATGTATCGATGGATCTCAATCTCTACGGCAATGCCGGATCCCTCCGCCTGCGGGACTTCATCATTCCTTATGAGGAGACATCCGCTTTGTTCTCCCTCACATCTGGTGCAGATTTCTCAGAGCTCCACCTGGGGTGGACAAACAAGCCCGAGGAGGTTCGGGTGGCATTGCCACTTCCCCAAGAAGCTCTCATGGTTCAAGAATTCGATAGGTCGGTGATGAGCATCAGAGATTCCAGGTGTGGGCCAGATCCTGAATGGCCTCGGATTAGTAGAAAGATCCAGCTAGTGTTGGATGCTGTGAAAAAATCTATTGAGCTCGGATTCAAGCCAGTAGAGTTGTGATTAGCAAAACATTCAGCAATCATGATTACAGTGGGAGCGTTATCTAATCTATAGCTCTATGATAAAATGATAGTAACAGTTCAAATATTTCTTATGTGTTTGGATGAGCTAATAGTTTTTTTTTTTTGAAAAGTTTGGATGAGCTAATGGTAATTTTTTTGAAAAGTTTGGATGAGCTAATAGTATTAGTAGCAATAGTCTATTATTGGGTTGGAATTCCTTGTTTCCATAACTGTTTAGCTTTGCTTAAGAAGTTTTTTAAAAAAAAAAAGAAAAGAAAAAATCGAGTTTCATACAAATGCATTGATTTACTTTTATACCGCTGGGTGTGTTTGACCAATAGCTCAATTTCAATGAAAACATCTTCACATAGGACCATTTACCCTGTTTCCTAAACAGGGCCTTTTTCCATTTTCCCGCAAAAGTGCGATTATCTTCGTCTCTACACTTTTTAAAATAGGTTTCACCTTTTAACTACTGACCATCTCACATGTTATTAAAGATGTATAATGGTAATGGAAATTAAAACAAACAATCTTTATAATAAAAAAATCTACAAAATTTCCTTATATTTTCAGGTGTGAAATTTGCCTTGATAATTTTCTTCTTGGAATCCACCAATCCAAACAGGGCCTTACCCCAAAACAAGATTCAGGGTGGGGTGAGAATCAACAAAATTATCATTGGTTGCATTCATAGGCAACTCCAATTTGGGTAATGCCCAAACGGTTCTCACATTCAAACTCAATCGCATTGGCTTCCAGGTACTCTTGCTTGGGAAATGATAGCACGTTTATCATCTTGATGTTGCAAGCGCTTGCATCAGACTTGCACATGTGAGCTTCGAATCACATGAACGCTGATCACATCATTTCTCATACCATGCAGCTGTAGCTGTACTGCTGTAGCAAAACACTGAAAAAAGTTTCACCAGTAATCAGCACAGGAACACTTCCCAAATTGATATGATAGCACAGGAACACTTCCATTTCACTAGGGATTCGAAACTCAAAAATTCCCAAAACACAAATCATTGCACATGTTACTTTTAAGGATTAAAAAATTTGAAGTGATGGAACCGAACACTTCCCATCACCAAATGTAATTTAGAACCCTGACAGGAAAAACAAGTCCTGCCGTGTAAAAACTCTCAACGCTGCATTCCTAATTCAGGGTTTTGAATTTCGAATCCCTAATTAGGGTTTTTCAGTTTTTTTTTATTTTTATCTATAATCCACAATTAGGGAATCGACACTGCAAATCCCTAATTAGGGATTCGAAACTCAAAAATTCCCAAAACACAAATCATTGCACAATGTTACTTTTAAGGATTAAAAAATGCCAAAAAAATAAAAAGAAGCCCAAATTGATATGAATAGATAAGGAGAGAGAGAGAGAGAGAGAGAGAGAGAGAGAGAGAGAGAGAGAGAGAGAGAGACCTTATATTGCATAATGTTCCTTGATGTGCTGGACCAAAGAAAAGAAGAAATAAAGAGAGAGAGAGAGAGAGAGAGAGAGAGAGAGAGAGGTAGAGAGATATCGAGCGGAGAGGAGAGAGGCTAAGAGGTAGATCGAGCAGAGCGAGAGGGAGAGGTGCAGAGAGAGAGGGAGAGGCGCAGAGCCAGAGAGTCGGTGGTGGGGGAGGGAAACGGCCGAATGAGATAAAGGGTTTTTTTTTTTTTTTTTGGCTTTCATAGAGACCCATTGCCAGCGCCCGGTTTTAGTTAGCGCGGACAAAGGGTCTCCCCAAATGTCGGGAATGCCTAATTTTGCTGCAGTGAGCTAGACATTGTGACACGTTAAGAATGGTGTTGCTGGTTTAGGCAGCGTTGGGTTCACTAGACATTGTGCCAGGTTAAGAATGGTGTTGCTGGTTTAGGCAGCGTCGGGTTCACTAGACATTGTGCCAGGTTAAGAATGGTGTTGCTGGTTTAGGCCAATGGTAGGGTGGGTTCACTGCCAATGGAGATGGGACCCGGTGTGTTGTAGGGATGATACTGGAGACGGGATGAGTTGTGACAGCAAAGTGTCATAGATTTGTAGTAGATTTCGGGACGATGTTGGTGACGAGATAGGCTGCGACAGTAAGTTGTCTTGCCGGATTTGATAAGGAGATTATTCAGAATACGTCTAACAAATAAGAACTCTGGATTGAACGCCTTGATACCATGATAAATTTCAGTGAATAAGAAATGAATTTGAAAAGATTATTGATTAATCCTTCTTGTATGATTCAATACAGTACGGTGGTGTATAAATACAAATGGAATGATACCCAAATCTGAAAAATATAATAAAGGAACAAAAGAAAGATTATTTCAAATCTTAACAAATATTAAAGGGAATTAATTAATGTAATCAAAATATTCTTATTACCAAATGATGGGACCCACCCATCTTTAATTCATTGTCTCATGAAATAAAGTAATTGAGAAACTTTGCCAGTGTACCTCGTAGTTCACATTATTTGTTAACCATATTTGATGAAATGATGTAGAGTGGGTTGCGGATAATTTCATGGCCAAGATGGACCAGAAAAAGCCTCATCGGAGACAGAGATGATCCAGACCGTCAGAACTTAAAACAGACGTATTTTGCAAATTGGAATAAGTTATCGGACATAAAATATATGATTTTGAGGTAGGAAGAGCTACTTTAGTCACCCAACCCTGCTATCTTTTGTGACTAAAAATTTTCAACTTTTAGCCTAAAAGGTTGCGTAAGCTGGACTTGCTAAATACCATCAGATCAACGGTCGTTTACTTGTTTTAATTCCGTTTTTATTATAAATAGTAAGTTTTAGTTTGATTATAACTCTTCATCCATTGGGCTTTATGAGTTGCACCCAACCTTAAAAGTTCTTATAATAATTAGGAGAACAACATGGTGAAGCCAAATAAGACACTTACTATTTTTGGCCTAAAACCTTGCGCACTAGTAGACATTGCAACCGTCTATAAATAATAACTTTACTATTTATAGTAAGTTGTGAATTATAGAAGTTTTAGTTGTAGTTTGATTCTGAAATATCTTCTATTGCTTAGTATCCATATTTAAAGGGTTGTGAACTTGTTTATTTCATCCATCAATCAATTTCGAATTTTATAGAATTTATTCTCTATTTTCTTGTTTTTTCCTCGTGGATTCGAGGAGTCTCGATGAGGAGTCCAGAGAAGTTTTGTGGATTCGTAACAGTTATCCCCTTGAGGAAGATGGTGCTCGACCTCACGTCCTTCCCTACATCATGAACCCAGTCTAAAAAGAAGAAAAGAGGAAGTAAATAGATGAGATAAAATGAAAATAAAAATGCATGGGACCCTTTTTCATGAATAAATGGTGCCAGGTGCTTTACCTGCTAATGCTCGTCACTTGCTTGACCCAATGAGACAAGCAACTACAAATTGTAGAATACATGAACATTAAGTGTGGACCATTCTCAATTTCTCCTAGTTGTCCATTACTATTATGCAACTATAACCAACCAACTTTGGCAATTTAAGAGCCAATATCATGGATAATAAAGCAACAAAACTCAGCAATTTCTATTTTTTTTTTTTTTTTTTTTTTTTTTTTCTTATAGGCACATGGGCATCATGAGGCACCCAAAATTCTCACACTTCTTAAAAACTTATTTTTCTAAACCTTCACATGCAATATTGGGGAGATTGTATGTTTTTAGAACAAAGATGCCCCTATCATCAAGAATAGAATAGTTCGGCGGGCCAATCATTATTTAATATGTTCATAATTGTTATTTGTCTTTTGTGCTTCTTGGTGATCTTTTGTGCTTTTTGACTACTCCCTGATAATCTTTCATGCCTTCTGACTACTCCATCTATTAATCTATCATGTTTTCATCGTGAAAGATTCATTTGATGGTTGATGTTACAGAAGCTACACTTCGAATCAAAAGATGATAGACCAAACGATTCTCGATCGATGCAGTTCATGGCTCATTGAAACGATAATTCAATGAGAAAAAATTGTGATTGTGAATTCATTTGAATTCATTTCCAGCATAATGTGATCCTCCGAAAATGGTCCTAATTATATCGTTATTGGTCGAATTTGAGCAAACTCGGGCTCATTAAAAAGATAATTCAATCAACTTTCAAATAAGATTAGAATTATCTTATTTAAAGATTATTTAACCTTTCAAATGTGGGCCCACCTCAATGTATGTGTTGTATATTTATGCCTTCTATCCATTTATGGCATGGACCCAAAAAGAACCATATCCAAATCTAAGATGGACCACACCATTGGTAACATTGCTCATTTAATGCCCACCATTGAAACTTCCTAGGATCCACCATAATGTTATTTGCCATCCAACTTATTGATAAGGTTACACAGACCTGGTGAGGAGAAATATAAATATTAGCAGGACCCAAAACTTTTGTACCCCACAAAAGGTTTTTAACCGTCATTCAACAACACTCTTTCTTGTGGTGTGGTCAACTTGAGATTTGGATCTGGTTGATTTTTGGCCAATGCCTTAAAATGATCCGGCAAAAGGGACCCGAGGTGATCCTAATGGTCAGGTCCAAACCACATCGTTGGCTCTGAGGGTCGCAGCCAAGTCTCAACGGAAATTAAAGCGTGTTGGGCCCACATGTCCACTGACAAGGTTGTATTGTGATCGTACACGTGTTTGACTTGGAAGAGCTCTACTCTAAGAAAATTAGATTAATGGTGTTTGTAAGATATAGATGTGAAGTGGGCAACTTGATGCCACCTCTTTTAAATGGTCACTACCAATAATTAATACCCGTTCATCAGTTAATCATCAGTGTTAGGAAATAGGGCCAAGTTCATTGCATCCGTCCAAAAAGTTTAAGCTGAACTTCCACATTACATCATGGATAAAGGGGAAGTGGGCCCCACTTTGTCCCGTACCATACATGCCTCCATGTGATCGGACATGTGGAAATGGAATGTATGACTGTTCATCGGGACAATCGCCACCCTCACCTTGAAGCATATCTCGAGAGAGGCCAACAAAGGGCTGACATTTTGGCTCGTATGGGCAGCGCCTCTTAGTTGAATAAGATCTTCACAACTCCAACAGATCTGCCTCTCCTATTCAGAGGAGAGATGGTTTTGGATCGGACGGACCTTGGCTTAGTTAGGGAATCCTAACGACCACTTCCTTTCTTTTGTTCTTTCCTTTCGTTTAGTCCGATTTTCTGTCGCCCGAAAATTGTTATGATAGGCGTACTCCTCCCCTTTTTGTTTGGGCGGTCCAGCCTGAAAGTGTACTAGGCTCTCCAGCCTTCCATTTTAGATGAAATATATATGCTCTTTAAATTAAAAAAACAAAAAACAATAAAATAAAATAAAATAAAATAAAATAAACTCATTAGATGGGTCAGTGTACGAAACAAATGGATGCGGCAAAAGATCATCATTGGACGAAAGCACTTTCTTTGGCAGTCAACCCACACGTGAAAAAGTCACACATGTGAAGTCGGATCCACCTATTAAGTCATTCTTATTGTGAAGTTTCCTTGTCTCAAAGAACTAGGCCTACATATGCATACAGAATGCGGTGAGAGAAGGGCATAGATAAAGCGGTGACTACCTGATGAGTGACCCTCATCTTTGTTAGGCTGATCAGAGCCGCTCATCAGACAATCATGCTAGCAGAGACTGGTTATGTAAAACAATCAAACCCATCTGAATCTGATATTCAGGGGGGCACACATGCATGTAGAATGTGGTGATCGTCAGTCAATTATAACAATTATGGACGAGGTTTGGATAATTACTCAGAACACCACCGAATTAGCTATGTCAAAGCTCTCTAGGCCCACCTTGATGTATGTGTTTCATCCACGCCATCCATACTTTTTTCTATATTATATTATTTATATGGATGGCGTGGATAAAACACATACATCAGGGTGGGCCTAGAGGGCTTTGACATAGCTAATTAAAAAAAATGCAGATCCAAATCTAAGGTGGATCACACCACGGGAAAATAGTGTTGATTGAACGCCCGCTATTAAAAAATTTCTAGGGCCCACTATAACGTTTGTTTGCCAACAGATCCAACCTTTTGATAAGGTCATATAGATCTGCACGAAGGGAAAAAAAAAATAATCTTGATCCAAAACTCCAGTGGACCCCAAAACATTTTCAATGGTAAGGGTTCAATCCCTACTCTTTCGTGTGGTGCAGTCCAAATCATCTTGATCCAAAACTCCAGTGGACCCCAAAACATTTTCAATGGTAAGGGTTCAATCCCTACTCTTTCCTGTGGTGCGGTCCACCTGAGATTTAAATCTTCTTCAATTTTGGACTCATTCTCTAAAATGAGCTTGCAAAAAGGATGGATGGCATAGATAAAACACATACACCATGGTGGGGCCCACAGAACCAAACACCAGCTACTTGGCTACTGTTCAGGTTACTAGCCAACCATCAATTATCCATTTTTTCTATACAAGTGACCTCTATAGTCATCTCACCCACCCAAATTGTCAGGTACCTTTAAATGATCCCTACCTAAATACCTTTTGCACCATTATGATTGACCTTTTATTTTACAAGAACGCAAGATAGTTAATTAAAGAGTTAATAACATCAATTGATCAAGCTCTATCAACCGCTCATCGAATGGTTGGGTACAATTCAATGGACACCACTGGCTACTCTTCCAAACCGTCCTTTTTATTTTTTTCTTTTTTTGCACGTTTGGGGAAAAAAAAAATGGCCTTATAGTTTTTCTAGGGTGTTAATGGGCCAGGTTCGGGCTGCAAAATTAGAGTTTTGAATAGGGCCATCCCAATAGCCCAGCCTGAGAAAGTTCAAAATCCAGGCCAAGACCAACCCCAAGCCTGGCCTATTAACATCCCTAATTTTTGCTGGTTCTTCTATACCTATTTTACAATTCGTTGTCACATGGGATGAGGTAGTGGTGAAATTTTACCAATGGAACTTGTAGCTTTAACTGTTTATTAAGGGCCTGTTTGGGAGCGTGGATTTGGAACCCCCTGGATTCGAAACCCCCAGGATTGGAAAACCCCTGGATTGGCAATCCTCTGAGTGTGTTTGGCACCCTGGAGTGTGAATCAACTTTAATTGAAAAATACCTCTACATGGCATATTTACAGGGGTTTGAATTTAATTACTAAATTAACTTTAATATCCCCAATTAGTGAGATATATGATTTTTGACACTATGGTTGTGATAAGCCCGCTAAAATATATGTTTTGCCTAAAACCGATGAAATTCTAAGTCTCAGATGGACCGCAAGCACAAGATCATGTCTGAGTGACTAACCAACAATTTTTAATCGTTGATTAATATGGACAATGTTTGGACGGTGCTGGATAGTATTTGGACAGTGCTGATCTACATGAACAATGTTTGGACTGTGCTGATCATCGTTAGTGGGCCATGTGCCTAGTAGAATGATAGTGTACAGTTACATACATTTATACATGCAACTATTGAAATGATTTTAAGTATAATCCAAGCTCTCACCGTGGATTACAAACCCCCTCAAATAGGGGATTGGAAACCCTCTAGATTGGCAATCCCCAGTTGCTTTATGCTGCCAAACAACCAAGGGGGTTTGAAACCCCCTCTAATCCCCTCCAATCCAAGGTGCCAAACGACCCCTAACCATAATTCATGAACCCAATTTAAAATGGAGAAGAGTGGGCAGTTAATAGCCAAGATAAAAAAAGAAAAGAAAAGTAAGGAATACGAAAAGTGCATGGAACCATTTGGTATGAATAAGTGGTATCAAGTGCTTGACTGTTGATGGTCGTTGGTTACTTGAACCTGCGAGATAAGTATATGGCTGTTACTTGACCCTGTGAGATAAGTATATGGCTGTTCACGAGTCGAATCAGCTCGAAAAACTCACTACGAGTCCCATCCATTAAATGATACAGATATAACTAACCAAACTTAGCCATCCAGAGCCAACAAACACACACACATATATATTTTCTTGAAAATAGTTTAATTCTAAGTAGCTAGGATGTAGAGATTGTTGTGCTTAGAATTTAGGGGAGCCGATTAAGTGAGACCCCCTGCTCACCCGCCCTTACCGTGGAGCCCACCTCAATGTATCTATTATGTATCTACTCTGTCTATTATTTTTTCAGATCAATTTATTGCATTATTCCAAAAATTCGGATCATATCATAGGAAACAGTGGTGATTGAATATCCTACCGTGAAAAACTTCTTAGGGTGTATCTTTCCCTAGTGTTTATTTTCCATCCAATCAGTTGGTAAGGTCATATGGGACTCGATGAAGGGAAAAAAACAAAAATCAGCTTGATCAGAACTTGTGTGACACACTAATGGCCAATCACCACTTTTTTATCCAATGGTATGGTCCACCTGATAATTGGATCTACTTTATTTTTGGGATAATGGCCTAAAATGATCTGGAAAAACTGATGAATGGTGTGGATACAGAATACATAATCAAGGTGGGGCCATGATAAGGGCCGCACAGTCATGGGTGAGGCCCGCGTCTCACCTCATGCGCTCTCCGGGAGTTTAGAGAGCTTTTGGAAATTAAAGAGTTTAGGACCCGGCATCTAATGGCCACTAGGAGGCAGATTGCATGCTGACGCTGTCATTAGCCACTAGTTTCTGGAGGTTGCTCTGTGGGCCCCACCATGTTGTATGTGTTTTATCTAAGTTGTAGATATTTAAGCAGACCTCTAACTGTAGACTGTCCATCTTCAGTTTTACAGGAATGTTTCAATATCTTTTAGACCATCAAATCCTATGAGCCCACCCATATGGGCCGTTCATCATTAATACCAAACCAGGTCAGATCGGGTCATTGGATAAGCTAGGATTAAAACTGTCCACCAAAATGAGCTAGATCACTAGAAATCCAATTCAATTAGATGATCATCTGTTTACTTATGAAAAAGAAAATTACACTTATCAACAGCCGAAACCATGATGATCGAGGTAAATTGTTCCCAAATCCAGATGCTCAAACTATAAATGTTAGGGGTAAATTGTTCCCAAATCCTTTTATTTTAGTAATTATAAGTTAAGAAAGTATTTGGGGTGGAATCATTCAACAAGGGTTTGGTTGATTGATTGATGGTTTGACAAACCGCTAATAAAAAGGGTTCTTGTTCCTGTTTGGGTCCAAAAATATTGAGTACCATAAAAGTGGAATTTTTTTTTTTTAGAAAGGTGGGAGCGCACCACCTATAACTTTGTTGATATGGAACTTGAGATACATAATTTCGCATGGAGACCATAAAAAATCCAGGCCACATCTATCGTAAAGCTGTTATACAACAGATGAAAATATAAAAACGAATAAATGGCTTATACCATGACAGATCTACTCAAAAGATTCAAGAAAACCCTTACCAAGCTAAAACAGAAGATGAAGCAGAGTAGCCACTTTCAATAAACATACCTACCTGCACAACATCCATCAAACATGGAACCTCTGACAAATAGCAAATATCAGCATATGCACCGGTTAGAAGCTACCTTCACTTCACTTGACAAAATACCTTCACTTCACTTGACAAAAACCTGCTCCTCTTGAGCAGCAGAAGACAAACACTGCAAGGATATACCCAGGGGCACTATAAGAAGCATAGCATGGCCTAGAACAGGAGGCAACCCATATGTAAGTCTTATAGATTTGGATGATTCAAATCTAGTTACACTAAATCACAAGGATAGTCCAATCGATCAATCTGAACTCTCCATTAGTTCAGAACACATTTCATGGGCTGCTGATAGGATGATCCAAATCATTCTTAATTTGGCCATATTAATTATAGCTATTCTGTTTCCAAAGCCTTGGATAAGATGATGGGTCCTAACAATAGATGGATTAATTTTTATTTTTTTTATTGGACTTAAATTTTCAGGTAAATATTCTTGACCATCTATATTAAGGCCATTGATCAAATGATTAATATTTGTTGGATTGGTGTACTGTATGTATACTAGCCTATCAAATGTGCGTTGGATATAATGAAAGTTTTAGATCATTGCATTGGACTATTCAAGTATCCCACTGGAGGGAGCTGCCCTAGGGCCTCCGCCAAGCGATCTATCATGTGATCGATGGAAGCCTGCATCCCTTGCATGGCTTGTCGATTCACTCTCTGCACTGCTTCGAAAGCCGTTAAAAAATGATTCCATGGAGCACCGTCCATGAGATTGTTGCTCGACCCATCGTTAGAAGCCATCGATCTGAGGAAAAACCTCTTTTTTATACCAAACTGATGTAGGGATTAACGTGATGAGGTCGAGCACCATCTTCCTCAAGGGAATAACTGTTCCAGATCCACGGAACTTCTCTGGACTCCTCACGGAGACTTCTCGAATCCACGAGAAAGAAAGCAAGCAAAATAGAAAATAAATTCTATAAAATTCGAAATCGATTAATAAATGAATAAAAATGAGTTCATAACCCTTTAAATAGGGGTACCAAGCAATGAGAAAGAAATCAGAATCAAACTACAACTAAAACTCCTAGAATTCGCGACTTACTATAAATAATAATCTTACTATTTATAGACGGTTGCGATCTTTATTAGTGCGTAAGGTTTTCGGCCAAAAATAGTAAGTGCCCTATTTGGCTTCACCAAACTGTTCTCCTAATTTTTCTAAGCTCTTTTCACGTTGGACGCAACTCTTAAAGCCCAACGGATAAAGAGTTATAATTAAACTAAAACCTTTTTTTTTTTTTTTCAAAAAAAACATATTCTATATCATTAATCCAATTTCCCCTATACATTCGGGCACCCCTTTACATAAAATAGAGGGCCTATCGTTAAAGCAGAAAACTGCACAAAGAAAGCAAAATCATCGCAACATCTTAATCGAACCTAAGCCAACCTTATCGAGAAAAATAGAACCTTTGACCTGGATTGGAAGCTCCGAATGATTATCGAAGCAAGAAGACACTTGGGCTCTGCTACCTTGCCGGGCCATCAAATCTGCCGGAGAATTCCATTCCCTCAGAATATGTGTAAATACAATTCCCCCCCGCATCCTCAGCTGGTTGATTCTAAACATCCATGCTATCTATTTCCATCCCGGTGTAGCCACTCCATTGATCATATCTATAACTTATCTGGAGTCCGATTCGATTATGATTCGTGACAAGCCCCTTTAGAGACCACGGGATAAACCATCATGCACCGCACGTAGTTCAGCATAAGTGTTAGTTCCTATCCCATAGCCATCTGAGAAGGCGAAAATGAATTCCCCGTGTTGTCCTCGACAGACCCCTCCACCCCCTGACCTTCTTGGATTTCCTCGAGCTGAGCCATCGACGTTTATTTTAAACCAGCCAGGTGGGGGCCTCTCCCACCTAACCACCAAGGCACGACAAGCTGACTTTTTAACCGAATTCAAAGCAGCAGCTAGTGGCTGGGGCCGACGTCCCCAGTCATCTCCCCCAACATCCTCCTCTGAGCCGTTAACCTGAAGAAGCCACCTCCTAATTTTAGCTATCACCGAAGACGGGGATACCCCCCCCCCGTAAAAAATGGTGGCATTTCTAGCTTTCCAAATTTTCCAAACTATGAAACACGGAGCAAGCTTGTGTCGCATCGCATTCCTCTTCTTTGTCAAGGCCACCGCCCACCACTGATTTAACCGAGCCTCGATCGAAGCAGCATTCATGACTGTGATCTCAAACCATCTTCCAATAGTACTCCATACCCTCTGTACTAAATTGCTGGAGACGAATAGATGGAGCACCGATTCCTGAGCGAAAATAAAGGAGGCCTTGGACATCTTGCAGTGCATAACAAACGCATCTAGAGGCCAATTGAACACCACGAGACTGAACCGCACAGTCTACGGGGACCGCATTTTGTAAGACTTTCCAGACAAGAAGCGAGATTTTGGGAGGAAGTTTTGCATGCCATACCCATCTTGACCAGCTACGACCCGTTGTCGATACTCTACTCAACGCCCAGGTAGACTTTACTGAAAAGACCCCAGCTGGAGTGAACGGCCAGATTGGCTTGTCCATGTCCCCTGCAATGCAATATCCGGCCTGAAAGATATGGTCTATAACCCGTTGGGGAAGAAAGAGCCACACAGAGGATGGGGGAAGAGGACCCACAGCTCCAAGAACCTGGCACACCTGGAGATCGAGCTGACTGTCCTGTACATCCGAAACAGCGAGCTGAGAAAGAGGCCCTAAACCCGTCTAATTGTCCTTCCAAAAGTAACATTTCCCTGCTCTAATTTGCCAAAGAACTTTGGATTCGACAATCGGCAAGAGATCCCTTATTCGCTTCCACAGCGGAGAGGAGGTGCGCCGTGATCTGTCTGGCGACTGGGGGGCTAAATGTTGCTGATACCTTGCTGTCATGAAAGATTTCCATATATTTCCTTCTTTTCCGAACTTAATTGTCCAGGCCATTTTAAGCCTAAAAGCCTTCATGATATCAGTAAGCCTTCTGAAACCTAATCCTCCCTCTTCCTTCGGCGTCGCTAGAGCTTTCCAGTTCTTCCAGTGGCATTTTGTTCTCCCTTCAGACCGACCCCAGAAAAAATTTGCCATCTGGCTTTCCATATCATTCACCACCTTGGTTGGGATATGTGCCGCTGCCATAGAATGGACCGGGATACTTGTGAGGACATTCTTCACCAACACTACTCTACCTACTTGAGATAGGATCCGTGCCTTCCACCCATTAATTCGGCCCATAATTCTGTCCATCAGCGGACTAAAATCACTTACTTTGATTCTTCCTTGCGCTATAGGCACGCCAAGATATGTAAGCAAAGACGAAGAACTTGCAAACCCAAGGAGAGCCTGAATCGACCTGATTCTTTCTCTTGAAAGCTTCTTAGAGCCGAAAAAGGAACATTTGCACAAATTAATACTCTGGCCCGATGAAGCTTGAAAAGCGTCCAAGAATTTCTTAACCACTTGGAGTGATCTTTTACCCCTGTTTGTGAAAATTAGCATGTTATCCGCGTATAGCAAATGCGATACCGTCGGGCACCCTCTTCGAAGCGCGAATGGCTGGCAGAAATGGTGATCTATCATGAATTTCAGGCCCCTGCTCATCACCTCAGCTGAAAGGATGAACAAACTAGGCGAGATCGGGTCGCCCTGCCTCAAACCCCTAAAGGATTTGAAAAAGCCCGCCAAGTCTCCATTTATGAGAACCGAAAACCAACAGTTTGCCCAACACTTCTCGACCATCTTGATCCAAGACCTACTAAAGCCAAACCTCTTTAATGCCTGCAACAAAAACTCCCAATTTACCCAATCATAGGCCTTGTCCAAATCTAATTTCAATACAATATTCCCACCACGGACTGGTTTGTTCAAGTCCCTGAGCATCTCCTGGGCTAATGTAATGTTTTCAGCAATAGATCGGCCTTGAACAAAAGCCCCTTGCTCCGGCGAAATCAAACCCGGAAGAATCTGGTTAAGCCTGGCTGCAACAATCTTGGTTAAAATTTTATACAACACGTTATATAAACTGATCGGCCGAAAATCTGAAAAGCGTTTAGGTGATGCAATTTTCGGAACCAAACAAATGAGCGAGGACGTTACTAACCGTGGGATACTACCTCCAATGAAGAAAAATGAAATTTCTTTGTGAATGTCCTGCGCAATCACAGACCAGCAAGCTATAAAAAAGCTAGCTGAGAACCCATCAGGGACAGCCGCACTGTCGATAGGCATGGATAATACCGCTGTGTGAACCTCCAACAGAGAAGGGGAAGCGATGGCGTCGTTACGGTCCCGAGTGACGAGGGAGGGATGCGGTGTAGCAAGTCGATCGATCGCCTGGTACTGCGCCTGAAAATCTATTGGAAGTGCGCTGCCGCTGCAGCTTTCATTTCGACCGGGTCTTCCACTACTCGCCCTGACTCCAGTTCAACCTGACGAATAAGAGCTCTCCTTTGCCTCTCCATTGCTGTAGCATGAAAAAACTTCGTGTTTTTATCACCCTCCGTCAGCCAATGTACTCTCGATTTTTTCTTCCAGAAAATCTCCTGCGTTAATTCAAGGGACACTAACCTTTCTGCCTTTGAGGTAAGTACATTCTTTGAATCTTGTGATCGATCCGTGGAGCCTGAAACCTCCATCAACCTGTCTTCCAGATTAGTAATATCACTTTCCACCGACTTTATCTGATCGAAAATATTACCAAACACTTCCTTATTACAAATTTTCAGATCGAGTTTGACCTGCTTGAGCTTAGATAACACATTATACACCGGATGAGCTGATTCCACCTTATTCCAAGCAGACTTGACCACACTCAAAAAGGAGTCATGTTGAGTCCATATATGTTGGAACCGGAACGGTCTTGGCCCCCCATTCAACTGAGGGGGAAAGCTGAGAAGGAGAGGGGCGTGGTCCGATTGTATGCGGGGCAGATGAGCAACTTGGAATTGAGTGAAAAGTGTAGACCAGTTCATATTGATTAAAACTTGATCCAGTCTTGCCCATATACAAGAGGTGCCCCCCTGATTGTTGCTCCATGTAAACCTGCTTCCTAAAAAACCCGCATCTTGGAGGCCCGCTGAGCGAATAGCATCAACAAACTCTGTAATAGAAGCTCTGTCCACAGCTCCCCTACTCCTTCTTTCCGACTCGTCTATGATTGCGTTGAAATCACTACAGACAGCCCAAGGGTCATGCATCGACGTTGAGAGGGAAGCCAAATCTGACCAAAGCGTTCTTCTCAATATCCTAGCACACCTTGCATAGACGAAAGTGATGTGAATTGGGGACGACCAATTCTGAACTGAAACTACAATCGATAAACACTGATCAGATTTAAAAACAATTGAACAAGAAAGAAGAGACTTGAAGAAAACCCATATCTTTCCACCCTCCGGCCCATTTGACAGGGAAGAGTGGAAACCCAATGCCAGACCAGTTCGAGTTCGCTTCTCCTCACCTAGCATTGGTTCAAGCAGCGCCACAATGCAAGGATCATGATTCCTGATTATCCGCTTTGCCGTCCGTAAAGTTCGAATGTTTCCTGTACCACGGACATTCCATACAAGGATCTTATCCATCCGTCACACATCTGGTATTAACGGCCCTCCTCCTTAAACGACGGAGTTTAGATCCCAGTTTCCTTTCTCATATAGAATTTTGTGCCTCCTGATCTTCTTAGTTGTTTCTGCCTTATCTTTGTGCTTCTGACCCTTCTATAACTCATAATCAGCCAGAACCAGCTTCCAGAAATCATCATCAGAGTCATCACTTAGTTCGTTTGATTGCTCATGATCCTGCATCCCACTGTTATGTGCCATCAGGCTGGCGAACTCCATGTCCAGATTGGCATTAGGCTGTAAGGAGGATCTGGTATCTGACAGAAAATAAGGAGAAAGATCTATCTCCAATTCGATCCTCTCCCTTCCTATCGTGCTGCCTGCCTTATCTGGGACGACGTCCATATCGAAAAAACTGTAGCTCGCTGCTCTGCTCACCCCAGGATATCTGTCCCCTGCTGTGTTAACCCCAGAAATCCTTTCCCCTACTGTATTCCTCCCCTTCTCTGCTCTGTTACTAGCCATATCAGGAGAAACTAACTGTTGGTAATTCTCCTTTCCTCCATTTTCCAGAACCTCTAAAAGTGGCACCCTGCGATTCAACCTTGATGTTGAACGAGCCGAAGAGTTTCTAACATATACCGCTCTAAGAAGCTGCCCTTGCTGCGAAGCAACGCCTGTGGGCATCAGGTCCTCCCCCTTCACAGGTAAAATCCTGCCTCCGATGCTTGCCGTTGGTCCTTTATGAAGATTGGCTTGGGTATTTGATTTAAATGTGCCCGCCAATTCCTCCTCACCCAGAGGAACTTGCTGCTTTAGGCCCATATTTAGACGCTCTTGACAAGGACTCGACCCCAATCGATCCTGCTGCATAATTCCTCTGTCCACATTCGTCCTACTGTGACTCAACACTGGTTGAAGGGGCCACATTCCGCTCAACATTTCTTCTTCACCCAGGCTGATGAGTGGATCTGAAAGGATCCCAGCTCCCCTACACTGCACTTCTTCACCCAGGCTGATGAGCGGATCTGAAAGGATCCCAGCTCCCCTACACTGCACTATCTAAGGATTCTCTGTTTGCTGTTCCACAGGCCGACTACCAATTGCCAAGATCAGATCAGGCAGTCCAATCAAGAGCAAATCTTGAGGTGTAGCTATCGTAGCAGCAGAATCCCCAAGTTGGTAGTGATATTCACCTTGGCCCCCTTCCTGCATACCTTCCGTCCGGGCATCAATGTATTCCGTCCGAGCCTCAATACATTCCGTCCGACCCACCTTGGCATTTCCACAAACATCTGCCTGATGACCCGTCCTTCCACCTTGATTCACAGCTTCCCCGGCTGTGTCATTTCCACAAACATCTGACTGATGTCCTGAAGGGCCATGGAATCTCCTGATTACCCATGCCTTAGTGCTCTCTTTTGACGATTGGGGTATAGTTGGCGCGCACCCATATGGGAAAAGCGGCTCCAGTTCCGTTATAATGGGGTAACTCTTCCCCAACACCAACAGTCTGACCACAGAACTGAAGCTAACACCTGGCCTGGGGATCACCTTAACTCGAGCAAACGCTTGAAAGTAGCTGAACCTGGAGTTGGAGTCTATCTGAGTGATTTTTCCAAAATAGCTTGTTAGATCCAGGATGACCTGTTGGGATGCCTTGCACAAACCTTAGGATCTAGCCTCCCGAAACAAACCAGAATTATGGATAATAAAGCAATGAAATAAATCAAAGCATTAATCACACACCACACAAGAGATTTTTACGTGGAAAACCCTCAAAGAGGTAAAAACCACGGGACCTCGTCCAGATCAACAATCCACTATGAAGTAGAATGTTTACAACCTTCTTCACTCACGCAGGAGTGGATGAATAATGAAAGAATAAAGAAAACCAGAGAGATCTCACCGATTACGAGGACGTAGGAGCGCTGAGATATAGACTGCACCGTAGATCACCTCCACGAGCATAACCTCCCTTCTACAAGCTTCCTCTCTCTCTTTCTCCCTCTCTCTCACCTTTGATAGCCCTTTTGTGTTTTTCTCATCAACACAACATACATAGAAAAATCCTAGGGATCCTTTTTTATAGTTTTAAAAAACTCCTTTCCGCATCCTAATTGCGAAAGGACTTGCGCATCCTAGTTGCGAAAGGACTTGCGCATCCCAGTTGTGAAAGGACTTTGCGTATCCCAGTTGCGAAAGGACAACGGGTCAAAAAAACCCATCAAATCTCCTCCTTTTTGACCTAGGAGGGATTCACCTTCTTTAAGCCAGCCAGGTTTCTACAAACCTCAAACTTTTCCTTAAGAAAGGCCTTGGTCATCATATCTGACCCATTATCGTCCGTGTGGACCTTCTCAAGCTGTAACACCTTCTGTTCCAAAGTATCCCTGATCCAGTGATACCGAATCTCTATGTGCTTTGACTTGGAATGTTGACTTAGATTCTTGCTCAAGTGTATAGCACTCTGACTATCGTAATAGACTACGTGCTCCTCCTGCTTCAGGCTAAGTTCCTGTAGGAACCTCTTCATTCAAAGCATCTCTTTACATGCCTCTGTGACTGCAATGTACTCAGCTTCTTTAGTTGACAATGCTATGACCTTCTGTAGCTTGCTCTGCCAAGAAACCGCTCCCCCTGCAAACGTGAACATGAACCCCGATGTAGACTTCCTGGAGTCTATGTCACCTGCCATATCTGCATCTGTGTAGCCCTCTAACACAGGTTTACTGTCACCATAGCATAGGCTCAACCTGGATGAGCCTCTTAGATACCGCAGTATCCATTTCACCGCTGCCTAATGCTCTTTACCAGGATTGGTAAGAAACCGGCTAACAACACCAACCGCATATGCTATGTCTGGGCGTGTACACACCATAGCATACATCAAACTTCCTACAATTGACGCGTAGAGTATTTTCTGCATCTCTTCCACCTCTGCCTTCGTCTTGGGATACTGCCTGTCGCTCAATCTGAAGTGGCCATCTAGTGGAGTACTGACCGGCTTCGCTGCATTCATATTGAACCGCTTTAGGACTTTCTCAATATACCGCTCTTGTGACAGCCAGAGCTTCTTGCTGCTTCTGTCACGGGTTATCTCCATTCCTAGGATCTGTCTAGCCGGGCGCAAGTCTTTCATCGCAAAAGACTTTCCCAACTCCTGTTTCAGCCTGTTGATCTTCTTGATGTCTTTTCCCATGATGAGCATGTCATCAACGTATAATAGCAGAACTAAGAAATCACCATCTGAGAACTTGCGCGTGAACACACAGTGGTCCGACTCCGTTCTGTCATACCCATGTTTCAACATAAACGAGTCGAACTTCTTGTACCATTGCCGTGGAGCCTGTTTCAGCCCATACAAGCTCTTCCTCAGCCTACACACCATATGCTCCTTGCCCTTGACTTCGAACCCCTCTGGTTGGTGCATGTAGATCTCTTCTTCCAGATCATCATGGAGAAAGGTAATTTTAACATCTAACTGCTCTATCTCCAGATCCATGCTAGCTGCCAACCCAAACAACACCCGTATGGATGTCATCTTCACCACTGGTGAGAATATCTCCTCGAAGTCTATGCCTTTCCTCTGACCAAAACCTTTCACCACAAGTCTGGCCTTGAACCTCGTCTGTGAATTCTTCTTCTTAATCTTCTTTCTGAACACCCACTTGTTGCTCAAAGCTTTCTTGCCCTTAGGCAATTTCACCATATCATAGGTGTGGTTCTTATGCAAGGATTTCATCTCCTCTTGCATAGCTTTCAACCACTCCCCCTTATGCTCGTCGGCTAGGGCCTCAGAATAATCTTCTGGCTCTTCCCCATCAATTAGCATAATGTACTCATGTGGCGAGTACCTCTTGGACGACTGTGTGTCCCTAGATGACCTCCTCACCTGTGGCTCAATAGGTGGATCAAGTGGGGGCTACTCCCCTGGTCCATCTTCTGAAGGAACTCTCTCGTCCTCTGCACCTTGCTGTACTCCCCCGTCATCAAGCACCATGAGAGGAATAATCGAATCTATGTCCTCTAGCTCACCTGAACTAGGCTGATTCTTCTCTGGCTTACCAATGTCTTCTATACACTGATCTTCAAAGAAAACCACATCTCTGCTCCTGACGAGCTTTCTCTCGGTCGGATCTCACAATTTATAACTGAACTTTTCATCATCGTACCCTAAGAACACACACTGCCTGATCTTCATATCGAGCTTGGACCTCTCATCCTTTGGTACGTGAACGGATGCCCTGCATCCAAACACCCTGAGATGACTGTACGATGGATCATGTCCAGTCCACACCTTCTCAGGTACTTTTTCATTCAACGGGGCTGATGGAGACCTGTTTATCAAATACACCGCCGTGCGCATTGCTTCTCCCCAGAACGTCTTGGGCAACTTCGCATGGGATAACATGCATCTGATTCTCTCAACAATGGTGTGATTCATTCGCTCAGCTACACCATTAGCTGGGGGTCTTGGGAATCGTCTGTTCATGCCGTATACCCAGGGACTTGCAGTACTCATGAAAGTCGTCAATGTATTCACCACCATTGTCAGTGCGGATGCACTTCAATGGTCTACCTATCTCTCTCTCGACCATAGCATGAAACAATTTAAACACACCAAAGACCTCGTCCTTGGATTTCAAAGCATAAACTCAAACCCTCCTAGATGTATCATCTATAAAAGTGATAAAATACAATGCCCCACCCAAGGTTTTTGTCCTCATAGGACCACAAACATCATAATAAACCAAATCTAATGCATGCACTTTATTAACATGAGAAGCAGTTTTAACAAATGAAACTCTATGTTATTTCCCTGATAAACAATCAAGACAGGTTTTGAGAGGTGTACCTATCACATGTGGAAGGAGCTGCTTCCTCACTAGTAGCTGAAGCCCTTTTTCACTCATATGGCCTAGACGCCTGTGCCACATGTCAATAGTTGAATCTTCCGCTGCATTCAATCCACCCTTGCACATACTGACACTTGTCTTGTACAGGGTGCAACACTTCTTCTCTCTGGCCATGATCAATGAACCCTTGATGAGTTTCCATCGCCCACCAGCAAACCGGCTTTCATAGCCATCATCATCCAGCCTTCCCGTCGACATCAAGTTGAGGAGAAGGTCTAGGATATGCCTCACATCCCTGAGAACCAATGTGCAGCCCACATCAGTTTTCACACAAATATCACCGACTCCCATGATTTTTGATAGGCCAAAATTTCCCATCTTCACAGTCTCATAGTCATCTGACTTGTAACTTGTGAAGGAGTCCCTGTGTGGAGTCGCATGAAAAGAAGCTCCCGAGTCTATCACCCAATCGGTGCCCTGACTCGTAGCCGTGAGACATACATCATGATCTGTAGAAAGAATAACTACCATGTCGCCATCTGAAGCGACCGCGGTGGAATCTGATTCATCTTCCTTCCCTTTTCCTTTCTTGTCGTTTTTCTTACCACGACATTCATGCTTGTAGTGGCCCTTCTTGCCACAATTTCAGCATTCAACATCTTTTCTGTTACTCGACTTGCCTTTTAATTTATCTCGGGCCTTCCCGCCCTTCCTGTTCTTTCCTCTCCCCCGTTCCTGCGTCACAAGAGCTTCTTGCTGAGTAGACCCCTGAGACTTCCTCCTTGTCTCCTCATTGAAGAGACAACTGTTTACCTGTTCCATGGATATCTTTTCGTCTGGCGCGGAGTTACTTAGAGACACCACCAATGTCTCCCAACTGTCAGGCAATGAACTAAGTAATAGTAAAGCCTACAATTCATCATCCAAGACCATGCATCTTCATAGAGGTGAGTTGGTTCACTATATTGCTGACCTCATTCATGTGCTCGGCCACAGAACCACCATCCTTGAACTTGAGATTCACAAGTCGCCTTATCAGAAATATCTTATTACCGGCTGTCTTCCTCTCATACAGCCCTTGTAATTTTAGCCATAGGCTTGCGGCTGAGGTTTCCGTAGACACATGGTGGAACACAGAATCATCCAACCATTGTCTAATAAACCCCACCGCCTTTCGGTCCATCTTCTTCCAATCATCATCAGTCATATCCTTGGATTTTGCTGATATGCCTAAGATTGGAGAATATAGGTCCTTGCAATAAAGCAAGTCCTCCATCTTAGCCTTCCATATGGTCCAGTTAGAACCATTGAGGCTGATCATCCTTGAGCCACCTTCCATAATTCAAAACCGATCCTACCCGTTCAAAGAACTTAGCTCTGATACCACTTTGTTGGGATGCTTGCACAAACCTTTGGATCTAGCCTCTCGAAACAAACCAGAATTATGGATAATAAAGCAATGAAATAAATCAAAGCATCAATCACACACCACACAAGAGATTTTTATGTGGAAAACCCTCAAAGAGGTAAAAACCACGGGACCTCATCCAGATCAACAATCCACTATGAAGTAGAACGTTTACAACCTTCTTCACTCACGTAGGAGTAGATGAATAATGAAAGAATAAAGAAAACCAGAGAGATCTCACCGATTACGAGGACGTAGGAGCGCTGAGATATAAACTGCACCGTAGATCACCTCCATGAGCATAACCTCCCTTCTACAAGCTTCCTCTCTCTCTTTCTCCCTCTCTCTCTCGCCTTTGATTGCCCTCTTGTATTTTTCTCATCAACACAACATACGTAGAAAAATCCTAGGGACCCTTTTTTATAGTTTTAGGAAACTCCTTTCCGCATCCTAGTTGCAAAAGGACTTGCGCATCCTAGTTGCGAAAGGACTTGCGCATCCCAGTTGCGAAAGGACTTTGCGCATCCCAGTTGCGAAAGGACAACGGGTCAAAAAAACCCATCATGACCGACTCGATCTAGGCATGAGCGGGGATTCCAAATATTCTAATCCATATCCCATCCCCACCCAACACCTCCTCTGGCGTCCACATTTCCACCGATTGGAGCCCCATTTCCTATGCAGCTCAGTATTCCATCCAAAAGCCTCCAGATCCTCTTTTGCTTTGAACATTAGAAGAAACTTAATAGTAGAGATTCTGACAATCTCCACTGCCGCTGATCCGAGGGTCAAAGCCCTAACAGCCTTTGTTAGCCTTACAATTCGGACATCTCTATCAACCGTTGTACCCACCATGGCGAGAGACAAGGAACGCATCCGGTTCTCCACAACCTTCGGATCCGCCGTAGAAGATTCCAACGTACGCCCATCCGTTGAGCGATCGCTATGCAGCCTCAACCTTGTTACCACCTGAACGAATCCGGGATTCGGGGCAACCATGGTCGCCTGATTCTTCATTTGATGAGGCGTCCGCACATCCTCATTTAAACCTGACTGCCGTTTTGCCCAAGTTATGTGAACCACCCGACCATCTATCCTTCTTTCGTTGAGACGTTGGATGGCGTTGAATGCGTCCTGTTCGTAACAGAAACGAATGAAAGCAAAACCACGGGGTACTCGATTCAAGGATCGATTCCATGGAAGGAAAACATCGGCTCGCTTTCCATACCGACCGAAAATTCGCTGCAAATCGTCAACTGACGTGTCAAATGTGAGATTCGCCACGAACAGCGAGAACTTAGATGGGGGGATTCTAGATCGACGGGGAAGAACCCTCTCCAAGGGAGAATCCCCCTCTCGCTCCCGTTCCTCCATTGTTTGGCTACCCTAGCGTAATTATTAAACTAAAACTTACTATAAACTTACTATTTATAGTAAAAACGGAATTAAAATAGAGAAACGAATGTCAATCTGGCGGTATTTCGCAAATCTGGCTTGGGCAACCCGGCATAGCCAGGTTGGTTGGCTAAAGTAACTCGTTCTACCCCAAAATTATATATTTTACGTCGGATAACTCATTCCGGATTGCGAGATATGCCTGATTTAAGGTCCGATGGTTCGGATCACTTCTATCGTCGACCGGGCCTTTTCTGATCCATCTTGGCCATGTAACTGTCCGCGACCCCCCCTACATCACATAGTTTCCGGGCATCTTAAATAAAAGGTGTCCATGTAGAATTGAAACAAAACAGTGCGTATATTTTAAACCAGTGTAATTGAGAGTAAATGGAACCACACATATAAATTCAATACTTTTTACAATCTATCTAATGCACCTGAGCCGGACCAATTAGCTGCTTCTTGGATGGACCATAACTAAAACCCAAATTGATTAACTAATGTTAACAGTTGGATTTATGGACCTACTATGGATGATGTCAATAATCCAATAGGAAGCAACATCTAAGGGGTTAGCATACTAATTGAACGATCTAAAGTCACAATAAGTTGATTAATTATCAAGGTTCCATCTGAAGGCGCAAATCAGATGGTTAGGATTGTTGGATGAGTCTAACTTTTGAGGTATGATGTAACGCCCCGAACTTTTCGATGCTCGGGCATCGAAAGTCCTCAAGCGTTACCATAAGATTCAACGTGACATATACATGTGTACGATACCAATTCAACTATTCTAGCTTTACATCATTTCCCTGACACTAACTTAACCGTTGAGGATGATCTTCATTCATAAATCAAGCCATCTGACCATTGAATTTCAAGACGAGCTCATCCATCACGTGATTTGACGTAAGTACTTTCCCTTAGGTGACGTGACGAATAACTCCTTATCCATAATGATTTAGATAAACGTTCTTTTGTAAGAACTGCTTAGAAACGTGTTTATAACTATGTGGAGTCATTAGATTTCCCAAAACTCATAGATCGGCAGTAATTACGAAATTGCCACTAACTTAGACCCTTGAATCCTTAATCACATGGTTCTCATAATCCGTTTCGCGTGAAATTGTATATCAGGCCTAATTATCAAAAATTAACCGTACACATCAAATTTCAGCCCTTAGATCATGGTAAATCAACTACTTGACCTCTACATCCATTCGTACACTTATCAGATGAAGATTTTGATCCATCCACCTTGTTCCCGCTACATGAATATGCTTAATCTACCATTAGAATCAGAATCTGAGAAACTTTCACGTGTAAGAAAGTCACTCAAATCTAACGTTATATGATCCCTACCCCTAATCACTCTAGGAATCTATTTTATGTCCATCCGTTTAGGAAACCAACCGTACATCAACCCACATACATGGCCGGAGTGCATAGCATCAGGTTTTCATATTTTTAGCTAGTCATCTGACCACCCATCATGTTTTGATCCGCCAAACGGGCCATGCAAACATCAGGGAAAACTGATCATCATGAAGATCTTAGGGTTTAGGTCCCAATTGCCCGGTAACTTGTCAATTAGAGGAGTACAAATATTATTTTAAAAATTTAAAATATATTAGCCATTAAAGGAGAATCTTAGTCATCCTTGAGATATCAGAGTTTAAATTTAGGCGACAGAAAGAGCGTGAAAAATAAAGATCACATGTCAAATTTCATCACATTTAGACGGTAGACTTATGAGCTACAGACGTCAGAAGTTTTGAAAAAAAAAATGGTAGAATGGTAAATATGTTAACACCACATGCATGGCACTGTTACCATTAAAATTTTAACGTTGGATACTATTCAATACAATATTAGTAGATCGTGCGGCCCACTTGAAGTTCAGATCTACTTCAAATTTGAGACCATAGGTTTACACTACGTGCCAAATACGGTGAACGGAGTGGATTTCTTAACAAACATCACTATAGGCCCCACCTGATTTTTCCAACCGTGCATGCAGGCTAAGAATTCACGCGAAATCCATGTACGTAAATGGCATCCTGTTTCAATGGGAATACAGTCCGCCCATGTTGATTAACGTATGACCCACATAGTACTTACATAAGTTTCATATTTTACTCCCTTTGACCTTTTAACCGTTGGCGTCCAATTTCGAAATAATCCGACTACTATATTGACAAGAACCTCCTATACGGTTATAAATCATGTTGTAACCCCACCTAAGCATAGGATCTGCCTCATACTCCGCCTAATGTCCTAATAGGACCCATAGAACCCGACGAATGGCCCAGATCTGTCAAGATATGCCTCGTGGACCCCACCTGATGGGGCGTGTGTAGACTATACACGTGCACCCGCTTTGCACTGAGCCAAGGGGCTCGGTCAGGCGAGCTCTGACTCGCGTTTTTCCAAAACAAAGAAAGAGAAACCTCTCCTTCTCTCTTCAGTTGCAGCAGCCGACGGACGACCGTCCGTTTCCCTCGATCAGTGGCCCACCTGTACCGTCCATCTGGACAATCCAAACCGTCCATCGTGTTAGCACTGTGGGCTCAACCAAAACCCACAAACTTCACGTGTTTTGGCACGTGCTCAAGCACACGATTCACGGCGCAAACCGACCCTAAAAGCATAACATTTTCAAAACGGAAACGTTTTGACAGGTCAGCTGGCACGCGTGCCCTCTCCCATTTCCAATGCAAACTCTCCTTCTTGGAGAGATCTCAGCCGTCCAACTGAGGGCGTCAGTTCCTCAAAACCGGGGGAGAAAACCAGTGGCCGAAACCACCATTCTCAGCTGTTTTAGAAAGCATGACGCTGGGGTTAAATCCCAGCTGTTCATTCGTATCCAACAGCCCTAAGGACGTTGGAATCCCTACAAGAAAGCAGATAAATCACCCTAGCTCCTGTTCTTACGGCAACACAAAGGAAACCGGCCGTCTTCTTCCTCGTCCGAACCCATCACCCAAACAACGGTGGAGCTTCGTAAAGGCTTATCCTCAAGCTTCCAGGGACCCATCTGAACCATCCCATGCTGTCAGGTTGAAGAAAGAAATCGTGGTGGGGGATCTGCCATGAAAGCCGGTCATCCTCCCCGCCTTCCAAACCGAGCCAGACTCGGTTCGGGCATGGCATTTCCGAGCTCTCATTGTCTGGTGATGACTCTGGTGGGAGAAGAGAGAGAGAGAGAAAAGAGAAGAAGTAGGTGAGGATGGTGGGTGTGTGCGTGTCAACTCGAGCTCGGGTCGAACCCGACTGAAACAGGTAAAACTTCCTCCTTTTTTTAGGCTCTAAAATGAACTTGAAGCAAGCTCCACCATGCCCCTCTCGCACCTAAAAACGGCCAGGAAACGGGCCGTGCATGAGCTGAAAATGGGGCTGGGAATGGCCTCCAAGATAGCCTGCAACAGAGGCCGTTTCCACGTTGCCAGCGTTGTGGGCTGCCCTGGTTTTGGGCCCTGCACAAATGCAGGTGGGCCTCACCAATATAAGGGCCTGTTTGGATGCCTGTAACTTTTTTAAGTTGTAAGTAAGTTACATGTAACTTACTTACAGGTGTAAGTAAGTTACAGGTAATCCTGTTTGGATGTAAGTTGTAACTTAGTTACAAGTAACTTTGTTTTTGTGTTTGGATAACTGTAACTTTGTTATAAGTAATAAGTTGGATATTCAATGCTAGATAGAGTTTGAAATAAAGAATCGTTGAAAAATCAGATTGACACATAAAAAAGATTGGGATAAAATTATTCCATTTTATTAAGCCCATATAAATGAATAGTTTGGCCAATTCTTAGGCTAAACTAATCAACAAGGTGGACCATAAAAGGGGCCCATGTTTTCAAAATGCTAGTAATGTGAACAAAAACTTTAATTGTACAGAGTGGATGTATAACACATCATCAAGGTGGGCCCCATGGTATACTTTTATTGTCTGAGTAAACTCAAGAAACTCATTTAGGCCCACTATAAATGTGTGCGGCTTATCCAATCCATCCATGTGATGTAAAACCCCATGAAACAACCAGGGCCCAACTTTTAATTTGATCCAAAACTTTGGGGCCATGAAAAAACTTATAGTTTCCTCCTTGATTTGCATATCTCTTTTCTATGGCCCACCGAGTTTTAGGTTAGGTTGAAAATCGGTCCCACGGGGTTTCATGTATCTTTGCATCACATGGACCGTTCGGATTAGAGTCCCATGACATGACATGTGTATGAAGTTACACACATGCGCAGGTGCTTGCGAGAGAGCATGCCTACACATTAGCAACACCTAAGCCACTCCCGTTTTTTTAAGCACAAAAAAAAGAAAAAAAAAAAAGAAGAAGAAGAAGAAGAAGAAGAAGAGGGGTTGCGATGAAAACCCTACCGTTTTGGGGAGGAGAGAGGAGAGAGCGGTAGTTGCAGAGAGAGATCGCGCAGAGAGAGATCGCAGATAGGGAGAGAGAGAGAGAGATTGCAGAGAGGGAAGAAAGAGAGACAGATTAGAGCTTAAAAATCCGACCGTGGGTGCGTTTCTCCCTCTTCCCCTCGTTTTAAAAATCCGACCCTCTGAAGGTAGGTATGCTTCTTCAATGGAGGTGCGATTCTTCCCCAACGTTTTGCATTTCAAAATTTTCAACCGTTACCTGTAACTTAGTTACAGGTAACTTGAAAACGACTCTTCTCTCCGTAAGATTTTCGGCCCTTTCTCCTGTAACTTAGTTACAGGTTGAGAGAAAGTCACCTGTGACTTTCCTCCCCCAAACACCAACTGTAACTAAGTCACCTGTAACTTACTTACATTTTAGAGAAGTTACAGGCATCCAAACGACCCCTAATGTGAAAACCAGGTGGGCTGCACTGCGCTGGGCCTTACCAAATTTCAACTGGGCCTCACCAATTTGCAGGTGGACCGATGGCAGTGGAGGGCCACACCAAATTCAGACCGTCCGTCCGTTTCAACATCCCTGGACGTTTCAAAGAAAGAAAAAAAAAAAAAAAAAAAACAATTGTTATATTAATATTATATTATATAGGATATTATATAATAGTGATATTATTTTATGTTATGGTGGGCCCCACGTGGGACCCACCTGATGTGCAAAGGCGAGTGGCTGGAGTCTGTACAGCAGCTATATTGCTGCTGTATTGACGTTACCAAGTTACGTGGGTCTTACTGTGGTATGTGTTTTGCAACACTGCCCATCCATTTTACTTAAAGTGGGATCCACCTAGATGTATGTTATGCCTCCGCCGTCCATCTCATTTCCCACCTCATTTTAGGCGTTGACCCGAAAAATGAAGCCAACCTAACTCTCTGGTAGGCCACACCAGCAGAAAGACTGATTTAATAGTGGTAAATCATTGGGGCCCTTTTCGATATTTTGGTGCATCAAGACATATCCAAAATTGGACATTTGACCATTCTTGAGCCCTGGAACCCAATCAACGGAGTAGATCCTCCTTAGGCGGGCCCCACCTATCAAAAAAAAAAAAGATAATACAAGAAACATGCATGTTGACGTCCTGAGGACGCTGCCTCATTTTACTTAAAAGTTTGGCTTGAACCAATGCCCCACCACAAGCCTTACTATGATGTGTGTTGAACATCAACACCGTCCATTAGATGGGTCCCCTTTTTATACGGGGTGCCTCCAAAAACCAGCCATACACAGAGCTCAAGTGGCCCACACCATCTACAATCTTTTGAATACATGTTAAACCATATGAAAACACTTGTCGGGGTCCATCTGAGATTTGGATGCACCTGAAACTTGGTTTGACCCCTCAAACTAGCGGGCCACACTTAATGGATGGGTTAGATTTGTGAACCACAATGTGGTGAGCCAAACAAATGATTTTAAATACTTTAATGGTGGATTTTAGTATATATTACCACGATTGAATCCACCGTTGATACTTGATAACTATCATTATTATATATTAGTAATTTAATTATCATTCTTTGGTACAATCATTAATAGTAGATCATACCATTACTTGCATTATAATGACTATTATTAATAAATTGGCTAACGTTAATTATAACACTAATGTTAACAATTACTCTTCAATTATTAAAATTATCATACGCCAACTACAATCCAAATCCTTAAAATCTATCCTAGACCTAAATTCTATGATGAAAACCTAGTTCTACATTAAAACCCTAAAACCAAGGTAATCCAAACTTTAGGTTAAGACCTTGACCAAGAATAGCGTATAAAGCTTGAACCTAACAGTGTAACTTTACAATTGATGGTAGGGTTTGATTCTAAGGAAACACACGTTCTCTAACAACATTGGTAGGCGGTTCAAAACATAAGGTGATGATTCTTCCCCTTGAGCTTTCCATCTTCTCATTAGCTTAAGTTATAGTCTTTATTTAAATTCATAATTGATATATTCCTTTATAATCACATGTGTTAGCTGGTGGAAATTAAATTACTGTCTTACATGCTTTATGATTATTCTGCATAATTGTTCATGCTCGTGGATTATTTGTGGATTGCTTACGGAACTTAAACTGGTACATTAGTGGGAAATTCCCACATATAAATGTACACCCATACTTGGGATGTAACTTGACTAGTTGTGATCGTAATGGACCTTCGGCTGGGTGGTTATTGAGTGGTGGTCTAGAAGGATGATTGATGTGGGCCTACCATCTAGGGTTGTTGTGCCCAATGATTTTTAAGGATGGTCTTTATCATATGGTTTTGATATTCGCCCTATGTGGCATATTTTGATACTTGCCCTATGTGGCTTATTTTGATATCTGCTTACGTGGTTTGTTTTGGTATTTGCCCTATATGAGTTTGATGTTTTATATCGTGCAACCATGCGATGGTAAGCCCCACATACTGTAATATGATTGGCCACTAGTCGATGAGTTTCCATTAAACATCCTAAGGTGGTAGCCTCATGAGCCAGGGATGGTGGAATGGGACACTATGCCTGAGCTGTCGGCCTACGCTGGGCTATACGCTCCCCGTAGTGACCTTAAGCTTACCTAAATTGGCTGATTGTAACTGGACTAATAACGGTTTGGCTAATCATGCATCCATAGCATATTGGCGATGACGGGTGGCTAATTATTGATGCTTTGTAGCACATGCCCCAGAGTTGTTGGGGTATCGTTTCGCTAGCTCTCAGACCACCGACTATCGACCCTTGTTCCGACTGGATGATTTTCCCAGGTCGATGATTTGCATGGGCGACGAGCCCAAGTCCGACTGGATGATTTTCCCAGGTCGATGATTTACATGGGCGACTAGCCCAAGTCCGACTGGATGTGCATCCCCAGGTCGATGTGCATTCACGCATCCATACATTTAAAAAGACTGCATCATGTATTGTTTTGATTGTTTTGTCATTTTATACTATGCTTACCTAATGCGGCGGTGTGTAATCTTGAGGGGAATTCACACTGAGCTGGCCACTCATCCATCAAATATACAACCGTACAGGTAGAACAGGTGGCCTAGATGATGTATATGATCAGACTTGATGAGAAGCTGTGCAGGTGCCATGGATGCACGGTAATATTGCTAAGTGGAGTTGCGCGATCTTGTGGCTCTCATTTATATGTTTTATATATTTCAAATTTCTCATGTATGTAATCTTGTAATTAATAGTGTAGAGACATTGGTTTGTATAAGTCATTATGGGCAGTTTCTTGTATATTTGAATGATAATGAAATTATCCTTTATGTCGAATTGTCCACACTACGCTCATTGCTTACTCTGATAGTTAAAAAAAAATAATTTATACTCGAATTTGACCATCCTTTAAGGTTAACACTCGGGTTTTTGGGAAACGGGTTGTGTACTCGGGTCCCGAAGATTCGGGGCGTTACATATGACCTATTTAGGACAGTGATTATAGTACTCGGTGCAAGACATGGTTATAGACACATGCTACATACAATAATCAAGCTTGATTTATGATCTAGCATGCCCACACAACCCAAATACATGAAAATAATTAGTTTTAACCTAGTCCACTTTGTTTATAAGAGCTCGAGTACTTCCACTTAGCAGCTGAGGTTCAAGGTGGATTAAAATTTTTAGCCTGGTCTCATCACTGGATAAGTTGAATGTGGAGTCATTGATCAATCTTTTCCAACAGTGCATTACATTCTCACATGAATGTGCAACTTAATGCATTGCTATACCTAATGGCCTGCTACTTGCTACATTTCACCTTTTATGCCTAGGTGTTGGCTCGCTGATTGGTACATTTCACCGATTGTGCCTGGTGTTATCTTTTATTCTCAGCAGGAGGTAATGATTTGAAGAGACAATGAGATTATAAGTATTTATGATAAAAGTCACGAAAATTTATTGTGACTGCCAAGATGCAATTGTACCTCTATCCAGCCTTAGGTCCGATAATATGAACATGAAACACCCGGTACAACAAGAAAAAAGTGGGGCCCATAATGTAATGAACAAATGTTAGGTACCTTTTCATGGTCCCTACCTAAATAACTTTCACACTACTATGTTTAATTTTTCCTCATAAGAGGACAAAATGACAACCTGAAGAATCAACAAAACACTACAAGAAAGTAGGCCTTTAGCCTCAATTTTTTAGCCTCGGTTCAAAAAAAGGAGGCTAAATGTGGTTATTAGCCTCGGTTGTAAAGGAATTGAGGTTAAAAATTCATTTTTTGCCTCAGTTGGTGAGAAACTGAGGCCAAAAGTCTATACTTTTGCCTCGGTTGGTGAGCAACTGAGGCTAAAAGTCTGTCCTTTCGCCTTGGTTGTTGAGAACTGAGGCCAAAAGTCCGCCCTTTTGCCTCGGTTGGTGAGCAAGTGAGGCTAAAAGTTTGCCCTTTTGCCTTAATTAGTGAAAAACTGAGGCCAAAAGTCTGTCATTTTGCCTCGGTTGGTGAGCAACTGAGGCCAAAAGTCTACCCTTTTGCCTCAGTTGCTAAGAACTGAGGCCAATAGTCTGCCCTTTTGCTTCAGTTGTTGAGAACCAAGGCTAAAAGTCTGCCCTTTTGCCTCTGTTGGTGAGAAACTGAGGCCAAAAGTCTGCCTTTTTGCCTCGATTAGTGAGCAACTGAGGCTAAAAGTTTGCCCTTTTGCCTCGGTTGGTGAGCAACTGAGGCTAAAAGTCTGCCCTTTTACCTCGGTTGTTGAGAACTGAGGCCAAAAGTTTGCCCTTTTGCCTCGGTTGGTGAGAAACTGAAGCCAAAAGTCTGCCCTTTTGCCTCGGTTGGTGAGAAACTGATGCCAAAAGTCTACCTTTTTGCCTCGGTTAGTGAGCAACTGAGGCTAAAAGTTTACCCTTTTGCCTGGGTTGGTGAGCAACTGAGGCTAAAAGTCTGTCATTTTGCCTCAATTGTTAAGAACTGAGGCCAAAAGTCTGCCCTTTTGCCTCGGTTATTGAGAAACTGAGGTCAAAAGTCTGCCCTTTTGCCTCGGTTGATGAGAAACTGAGGCCAAAAGTCTCCCTTTTTGCCTCGGTTGGTGAGCAACTGAGGCTAAAAGTTTGCTTTTATCGGTTGGTGAGCAACTGAGGCCAAAATTAATTTCATGAAAAGATTATTCGTACCATCGTCAATTCGATTCTATAGAGCCCTGTTTAGTCGCCACTTAGACAAAAAAGAAAAAAAAGCGACCTGGCGGTGGTGTAGAGTACCTCGCAGGAATGCCCTTGTTTAGCCTCAATCCAAAAATCAAGTTGATTCAGCATTCAGTTCAGTTTTCTTGTAAAATTTATAACTCAAAACATCTAAATTTACGTTGTATGGCCCACCTATGTTTTGTAATGATTTTTTGTGTAATTCTTTCATCCTGATGAAGCACATCAGATGAATGGATTCTATGGTGTGTAAACACTATGGTGGCCCCTACACAAAAGCTAATATTGGGCATCCCATCCCAACTTTTTGCTACGGCATGGACAACCGAAGTTATGGGTGGTCATGATATTTGGGTTCCATTTGGAGCATGTTTTATGTTTAGGTTGGATCTCATGAAAGTTTCACTCACATGAGCTTATGAAAAACTACCTTTTAGCCTCAGTTTTGGAACGGAGGCAAGAAGTCTACCTTTTAGCCTCAGTTCTGAAATCGAGGCAAAAAGTCCACCTTTTAACCTCACTTTCATACGAACCGAGGCCAAAAACGGACACGTATATATAAAGCACCGTAAGAAAGAAACAAAAGAGAGCGGCGTTGAGAAATCAAAAGCCAGATTCCGCCATGAAATGATTCTCCGCCATTTGAAATCTGCAGAAATTCATCTTTCAGCTCCATCTTTACATGTATCCATCTCCGTCTCTTCTATTTTTACTTCTATTTTTCTAAAATCTCGTTTTTCATTCTTGTCGGAAACAGATTCCTCATTGATTTCCGCTCTTTGGATTGAAAAAACCAAGCTTCTTCTTATAGTTCTGGTCCTTCTCATGAAATTTCAAATGACGATGTTGTGATTGTTGCATGAGTTGTCTCTGCTTTCTCTCTTTCTTTTGATTAGATCGAAAAGAGTAATTTTCTTTTACCTTACAATGTTGAATTGCATTTTTGCAGAGCTTGTAGGACTCCGATCTGCAAGGCAAAAAGAGGGGCTTTCAAGGATACTCCTGCAGAGGACATCTTCAATGCACTGGCTATTCCCATTCTATATTCCCCCTTTCAACGCAGAGGTCTGCGTTCGCTCTCTCCCACCAACCCCTTTCTAAAATCATTCAAATCTACCAAGCCATAACCCTAGAATCAACCCAATTTCACTCCATCTTCTTACCAAATCCCTCTACATCACCTCGATCCATGGACTCTCAACTCTTCCTAGCCCTGGATCACCAAAATCCATCTCGTTTTCGCCATCAGTTCGCAGTTCCTTCTCCCAAACCTGATTTCTGAACAAGAGATGTCATGATCAGAGCAAGCTCCATCCCAGAAAGCGCCAGCAAGAGCACCTAATCGATCAGCCTATTGTAGATGATGCAACTTGGATCTCTATTCGGGCTCTGGTTTTCCCCTTCTGTCTCTCTCTCATTTTCTCTCTCCCTGTCCGACTCTCGATCTGCAATCCTTACACCGCATCCACCAACCGCTGAAACCCTACCGCATCTCCGGTCATCAACAACAATAGACGTTGTTGAGCTCCAACCTATTGCCAATCTGAAGAGGTGATGTTGCCTTTTGATTTGTCTGTACATTTTGGTTTTAAATCTCTGTTTTTGAGAAAATCTGACGTTGTTAGTGTAGGATAATGTGAGTAATGTTTTCAAACGTTACATTTTTGAAGGATTTTTGCCCGTGATATTGCTGATTTGGCTTTGAAAGTTGGTGTTTCTATTCTCTGAGTATAAGAATCTTGTGTTGCAGTTGTTTCTATTTGTAGCTGTAATTCTTCATTAGGTAGTTGATGGTTTCTGTCTAGGCTTTTGATGCTTGTTTTGACCTTAGTTGAATGATCCTTCTAAGTAGATGCACTTCCGCCTGTGTTGACCTTAGTCGCATGTTTGAGGGGGTTCAAAATTGTGCAGTGACATAAGAATCTTGTGTTGCAATTGTTTCTATCTGTAGCTTTAATTCTTCATTGGGTTGTTGATGGTTTCTGTCTAGTCTTTTGTTGCTTCTTTTGACCCTAGTTGCATGATCCTTCTAACTAGAGCGACACATTGTGCAAATGGACTAGAGCGAGATTGCTGCCCCTTAACTGGGAATCCTTGGTTTCCCTGGCTTTGAAGAAGAAGAAAGAAATGTTAAGGACAACCACAATAATCTAGTTTCTTTGACAACAAATGGGAATTGCTATGGTTCCAACAAGGTATCAGATACTGACAGTATTTCGAAAGCTTAGTTGCAGAATCCTTCCTTTCTCCCCTACAAAGTTACCATTGAAGATTCAACAGTAATTGGATGATGCAATCCATCTTGTTCGTTTTTGGTAGGTTTGATAAAACTGATTCTTTAGAACTGCAAGTGATCTGTTATACTCCCCTACAAATTGATGAATCAAATTGTTGATGGGATCTGTTTTCAATAAATGATACCAACCATCCATTTTGTGGGCAATTGATCTAATAGTTAGAATCATCTGATTGGTGCGAATTTTGTGTTCTTACAACACTTCTTGCATTAAGCCTGGAACAATTTTGGGCTGTATAACAACCCTTTCCGATAACAAACATGGAATTCTTTCAAAGAACATGATTTTTTTATTTTATTTTATTTTAATTTTTTTTTTATTGGTCGAAGAAGACAGGGAGGCTGGTTGAAAACCTCAAATATTTTGATAGATCTTGGTGTGAAAGTTGAGTTTATCCCTACTTATATCATATTTGTATCTTGATATATTCTGTTTACAAAATTTTACATGTCTGTTTTGAATTCTTTGGGTTGTGGGTTGTTTTACACCATCTGTGTCCAACCTGGCTTTTGAACGATGACATATCAAATCCACATTTTAGAGCAGTCACTCTACGCTTGCTTATCATTTTCTTATTTGAATGTTTCGGATTTCTGATTTCTAAGTATTTCATGATTTTGTTATAGTTTTCTAATTCTTTTTATTCTTATGCGCAGTGGTGGAATGAATGGGTATCTATCCCTTTGTAATGGAGACCCATGTCCTCTCATCTTCAGGTCTCCTGTTACGGGAATGGAAGATATTATGAATAATTAAGTCTTGTAAGCTTGCCTTTCTTGAAAGTAAAATTCACTAGAGGTATTTAATCCATCAACAATCTCAGACTGCTTTATTCTTCTCAGATGCGCTATATACAAACTTCCGGATTTTCATAAGCACATCACCCAGCCACTGGCAAGGTTATATTCCCAAAGAAGGAATGTAGAGACTTCTCACAACATGAGCTGGGGGTCCATTTTCTTGTACTGAATGTGTCAGTATTCATTAATGACAGTCGCATTAGACATTCATATGTCATAATTTCCTTTTAAACGCCCTATTTATTACTTGTCCATGTGCTGTCTCTTTTGCTTCGGCGTTTTCATTTCTGTTTCTGAAAAGCATCAGCCTGGTGAACTTTTTGAGTAGTGTGATATGTTTCATTTTTGTCTTGCAATAACTGGCACATCCATCTTGCGATAAGAGACATGATCATGGGAGACACCTTTTTTTTTTTTTTTTGAGGAGTTCCGGGATTTAGATCATGCATTAATGTCTACTTCTATGAGAGGGTATTTTGCTATCTGGGAGCTAGAGAAGAAGCTTTTGGTCTTCTTTGTGAATATCCCTTGTTATCACCTTATTCTCATTGTTTTTCCTCCCCACAATCTATGTTAACTTTTTCAGCTTTTTTAATAAAAAATGAGTTGTTCATTAAAAAAAAAAAAGTGGTTACAGTCGAGCATTTTTTCCCCATGAATGTAATGTACCCATTTTGTTTGATTAATTTGGTCTTGACCCTTTTTGTTACTTTTGGACATTACCGCATTTTATAAAAAATATCCTGGGTATTTAAACAGTTACGATATTAATGCTTTTGATGTTTCGGCAAATTAGACCTTTCTAATATTATCAGAAGATGCATCCTTTTGCTGACCCTATTTTGGTCTCCTTTGGCAAAGTGTTACACTGGGAGATTTAAAGCCAGCACTAGTTCTGTGGCACGAAGACAGTGGAAGGAGGCCATGGGAATCTAGAAGGTACTAGCTAACTAATATAATGTCTAAAGCTTAGTTGCATGAACTTTCTTAAACATTGCTTCCTTGTACTCCCCCTCCACTTTCTGTGCTTTTAGTCTTTTACACCTGCCAAAAATTTTGGATGGATGCTTCCACTCTTCCATATTCAAATAGTTGTGACAAGCTATGGTGATGATGATGCGTTTCCACTCCCATGTCAGAACCCCTCATCATTTACCTTTGCACTACATGCAACTAGGGGCTACTCCAGCTAGAAAGAAATAGTATAGTTATTGAAAAAACTAATGGTACAGGGCAGACATGTTAGCCTTCAATTTTAGGATCTTTTGAAACCTATGCCTACAACATATCTCTGGTTGATAATTGTCCAATCAAATGTAGAATCAGCTATTAAAACCAGTAGAGCATAAGTATCTTTCAATTTAACTTCTTTGAGGGTACTTGCAACCCTGTTTTAGTGGATAGCCCTGCTGCTCTACTGTTGGATACAAATTTATTCATGCATACATGAATGATGCATGGCTAGCTAGCTTACTTGGTTGGGTAATAAGTAATAACATACATGTAGAGTGGTACAAAAGAGAGATGCTATAGTGCTCGCACTATAAGTTATAGTGCTACTAGTGATCCAAACCAATTCTTTATTAAGTTAGTGGCACTCTATATTTTCCCTTTCTCATTTCTTTCCTAGACCTGTAGTTGTAAAACCATTTGCTTGTGCTGTGTAGGTTGTTGAATATGGGAATGAGGGAAGCATTATACTGCTCCAAGCCTGCTTAGATCCAGTTAAATTTCAGAACTGTCGATATGATGGACTCCACTATAAATTATTGCTAATGGCGAGCTCTTCTTCTTTGCAGATGCTTGTAGACAACCGAACAAGCTGTAGTTCATCAGCCAAGCAAAAGTCATACCCAAATCTTGCATTGTGACTTTGTTGTGGAACCTAATGTTGTGTAATAGTTTGATTGAGTTTGTTTTGAAAACTTTAAATAGTAAACAAGTGAGATTGATTGTTTGATTGAGTTGTTAACTATTTTGTCAGTATTATGGCTTTCATGATTGATTGTTTCATGAGTGGATTGAATGAATGGATTAGTAGTTTAAATAAATATTTAAAAAAATTAAACATTTTTAGCCTCAATTTGTAACCGAGGCTTGGATTTAGCCTCGGTTGTTGAGAACTAAGGCTGAAATTCCCGTGGCTAAAGGCTTTAGCCTCGGTTGTTGAGAACCGAGGTTAAAATAGATTTAGCTTCAATTGGAGGCAAATAAGGCTAAAATTTGGATTTAGTCTCAGTTGGAAATAATGGAGGCTAAAATTTTGATTTAGCCTCATTTCGAGGAAACCGAAGCTAAAAAGGTCTTTTAGACTCACTTGAAGAACCGAGGCTATAAAAGTCATTTTAGCCTCAGTTGTTAAAACTGAGGCTAAAGCCTTTAGCCTCGGGGGTTTCAACCTTGGTTTGGATAACTGAGGCAAAAGTGAGGCTAAAGGCTTTAGCCTCAGTTTTTAACCTTTTTAGCCTCAATTTTGAACCGAGGCTAAAGCCCCCTTTTCCTGTAGTGAAAGTGAGGCCCGTAACCTGATGGATGGATATATCACATACCTCTCCTTGGTCCTTACCTAGAAAACATTCACACTACTATGGCCCACTTAAGGTTGACTTATAAGCTCAATAGTGAAAAGGAGAATGTAGCAAATTGAAGACTCAATAATAGAGGGAAAGATTGTGGAGTTTATGAGGTATTGGATAGATTATCTTTAAGGGCTTTGATTTTTTATTTTTATTTGTTGTCATCTAAATTGTTCATAAGGTCACAAAGAGACAACAAAAATATCAGGTTGATCCAAAGCTCCTGGCCCCCACAAATTTTCAATGGTCAGGAGTCCAATTTTCACTGTTTCTTGTGATGTGGTCCACTTGAGCTTTAGATCTGCCTCTTTTTTTTTGGCTCATGACCTACGGTGAAGGGGCCGAAGGGATGAACAGCATGGATAAGCCACGTGCATCACGGTGGGCCCCAAACTTTTTACCTTTTTCACCTTGGGTTTGGAGTTAGAAATGCAGATATGCCTTTTAATCCTCATACGAGAATATGGGTGTAATTGCAATTACATATATAAATAATCATTATCAATTTATAAATATTTATACTAGTAAATTAAAAATCAAACACTCCTTAATAACTTTCTACGCTACCTTGACTGCAAGGATAAAGTTGACTTGAAAACTTAATAGGGCAGATATTTGTTGGGATTTTTGGCCTGCGGAATCACACAAATCTAGATCTAGGATGGTAATCCAATGACACCAAGCACACACAAGAGAACACACAGATTTAACGTGGAAAACCCTTGCGGGAAAAAACCACGGCACAAAGCGACAGATCTCCACTATGAAACAAAAATTACAAAGAGAGAAGACTCACCCGATTTGAACAATCTCGAATCTCACCCTTGCTACACCCTTTGATAACCCTAAACCCTTTTAGGAACCCTTGGAACTACTTTAGAAAGCCTTCCCATTCACTAGAAAAATCCTAGGAACACCTATTTATAGTTTAGGAAACTTCCCTTCCGCATCCCAGTTGCGAAAGGACTCAAATCTGCAGTTTCGAGCAAAATCACGGAATAAACTATGTAACCTATGACTAGTCGAGCCGAGTCTTCGACTGGTCGTAGGACCCCTTCGACCAGTCGAGTCATCCCTTCGACCAGTCGAGTAGCTCGGACACCAAAATCCCATGCCTCTGGACTTTGAGTCGTGCAGGCCACGACCAGTCGAACTATTCCTACGACCAGTCGTAGCTGACCCTCGATCAGTCGTAACTACAGTAAAAAACAGATTAAAGATTTTTTCTTAGCAATCTCTACCAAGTCTTCAATATTCAACTGTGTAGCTCCTTAACCTCTTCTCTTATCTCTGCTTCACATCATAGCTCAAGATCACATTGGCCAACCATCGCCAATCACGGATCTAATAGAGATACCTGCTATACCGTCGGCGCGAATATCTCTGAGAAGCCGATCCCTTTTCTCTGAGCATAACCCATCGCTACCAACCTCGTTGTATCTATGCTGTATCCATCTGAAGATCCACCTGCATCTAACCGCTCACCGGCCCACTGGAAGCTCCACCAGCTCCCATATGTTGGTCTGGTACAACGAATCTATCACATCCCCATAGTCACCTTCCACTTCTCAGCACCAGGCTCACCTAGAGCCATCGAAATAGAAGATGAATCCTCTGCAATATTAGAGTCGTCCATATACCACGCCGATATCTTGCGATCATGCCGTATGATTCTTCACACAGGTGGTTGCTCCACCTGCTTTATATCCCTGTCCGCACGTCTCAGCCTTCCTGCCCTGCCCGCTCATGTGGTCATGTCAAACATGTCACACACATGTAGAGGTGGAATCTGCTACATCTATTGTAGCTCCACAGTTTGAAGTGCTCCCAATCAACCTGTACAAGTTATCGAGTCGTTGCGCTTTCATGATTACCCGTGCCCCCTTAGATACCTTAAGAGCACCATCAATACCTGTGTACTTGCATCATTTTGCCTCAAGTATACCAAGAGAAATCAGATTCTGCTTCAAATCAGGAACGTGCCTAACATCAGCCAGGGTGCGCTCCACCCCATCAAACATTATGATGCGTACCGTACCAATAGCCGCAACATTATAGGCAAAGCCATTGCTCATAAACACCTGTCCACCATTGCACTCCTTATAGCTGGCGAACCAACTCTGATGAGGAGTCATGTGAAAAGAGGCCCCTATGTCTAGCATCCACTCGTCCTTATGATCATCGTATGACAGTCTGAGCGAAGACACAGACAAAACATCACCATCACATCCACTCGATTCATCTGACATGGCAACATTGGCTTCCCTGTATGAAGCCTCAGAATCTTCCCTCTTAAATTTAGGATTTTCACAATCCTTCTTCACATGTCCTTCCTTCCCACAATTCCAGCACTTTACCTTTCCTTTGCCCTTACCCCTGGATTTAGATCTAGAACCTAAAGAACCTGTACCTTGTTCAGAATTCCTACCCACTGTAAATAGTACATCAAAAGATGTCCCCATGTTGCTGTCTAGCTGTCTCATAGCCTTCCCTCGAAGGGCTGAGATAACAGTGTCGACACTCAGGGTTTTGTTCATGCTGCACATAGTGTCCTTGAATGACTCATACGACGCCAGAAGGGAATTCAACAATATACATGCTTGTTCTTCATCTTTCATTATTTTCTCCATATCCAGCAATTTGCAAACTAATTTATTAAAGTTGCTGATGTGAGTCTCCAGATCTCCACCCTCTGCCATCTTGAAGTTATACCACAGCCACTTCAAGTGCAAGCGATTTTCAAAGGATTTCTTTGCATAAACATCCTCTAACTTCGCCCATAACTTAGCCGCAGTTTTCTCCCTCATGACGTTGTAGAGAACCTCATCCGTGAGACATAAACGGATCGATGATAAAGCCTTCTTATCAAGAGTATTCCATTCATCATCTTTCATGGTGGACTTCCGCTCCTCAAGAGCACCATCTTCGCCTTGCTTGATTAAGGAACTCATCATCTTGATGTTCCATAACTCAAAATTATTTTTCCCTGAGTACTTCTCAATCTCATACCTGGCACTTGCCATTATTACTAATCCCTCAAATTCAGATCTGTGCCCCAACTGAACTCAAGCTCTGATACCACTTGTTGGGATTTTTGGCCTACGGAATCACACAGATCTAGATCTAGGATGGTAATCCAATGGCACCAAGCACACACAAGAGAACACACAGATTTAACATGGAAAACCCTTGCGGGAAAAAACCACGGCACAAAGCGACAGATCTCCACTATGAAACAGAAATTACAAAGAGAGAGGACTTACTCGATTCGACCAACCTCGAATCTCACCCTTGCTACACCCTTTGATAACCCTAAACCCTTTTAGGAACCCTTGGAACTACTTTAGAAAGCCTTCCCATTCACTAGAAAAACCCTAGGAACACCTATTTATAGTTTAGGAAACTTTCCTTCCGCATCCCAGTTGCGAAAGGACTCAAATCCGCAGTTTCGCGCAAAATCGCGGAACAAACTGCGTAACCTATGACTAGTCGAGCCGAGTCTTCGACTGGTCGTAGGACCCTTTCGACTAGTCAAGCAGCTCGGACACCAAAATCCCATGCCGCTGGACTTTGAGTCGTGCGGGCCACGACCAGTCAAACTATTCCTACGACCACTCGTAGTCGACTAGTCGTAGCTACAATAAAACAAAAAAGATTAAAGACTTTTTCCTAACAATATTTTGATGGAATATCACCCTTTTTATGTTTTTTTTTTTGTTTTAATTAATTAATTAATTTGGGTGAAGTGCATGGTAGTGTGTTGGTCCCTCAGACTAATTCTGAAACCTGAAATATCAATTTCGTTGGTTTTGCATGCTTTGCCATGGCCCATCTGCGATGGACCCACGTTGCTGCATGGTAAGATGATCCGACCGTCCACCACCGTTTGTCTGTGCCTTGAGTTCATGGTCTAATGTTAGAATATCATAGGATTGATTTTTTGTTTCTAACAGCCGAATGGCGATTTGTAGTTTGACGGACAGCACAAAATTGATGGACGTCTGTAAAGATGGACAGTCAAGGATCATCCATCTAGGCAGGCACTCATCTCCATCATAGATGGGCCAACCAATAAACAACAGCTAGTCACGTTCTCAAATCTCAAGTACCGTTCAGAATCCTTTTCTTACATGCAAATATAACATATATACTCCCATTGCAACTAAAGAAAGGCATCTTACAAAAATTACCCCTGTTCATGATTGTTTCAGAGATTACAGGCCCCACCGTTGCCAGGACAGACAACTGTCAAATGGACAGTCAAAAGTGAAAAGGTCCATCCATGTGGGTGAGGTCGAAACTTCTAGATGATCTAGACTAATCTTATGACTTTAATCCTGCCATGTTAGCAGACCTGGGTGGTTGAACCCAAAGAACAGTTCAGTGGCATTGTGTACTACTCTAAACCATTAACAAAAATAAAAAAATAAAAATGGCTTGGCACGTAAGATCCATGTTCAGGGATCGAAACAGTTGATCCAAACCGTTGAAATGATCCAAACCATTGAATTTCTCAAATAGTTCTTGGGCACCGACCGTGGAAACATTGGCTTCGACCTAATACAACTATCAAAACCATTGATTGTGAAAAATAGTGCCTTTAACACCCATCCGGCCCATCCGTCCAACTTGCCGAATATGAATGATAAAAACCATTCCTTGTGCCAAATAGTCCAATGGGCATTGCTCCAAGCCTTCTCAATGTGTGACACGCTTTCCTGCATGCCTCCCGGCCCCAAAGCAAACAACAGGATGGCTCTACCATGGATGGCCGTATTTCAAAGAAAATATGAATCTGCGTACCTTTCGGAGAGAGTTGGGAATGCCCAAAATATCATGCCATTCCAACCATTCGGTGGGCTACACCATAGAAAACACTCCAACCACCACGTGAAACCCGCAAGGGCACCAAATGATTGAATCAATCTAATTGTTAGCATGGCTGTCCATGCCCTGGGCTGGCCCGCCACGTGACAGGCTTGGGCTGAAATACGAGGCCGAGGACTGGGCTTGGGTTTGAAGCTTAGGCCCATCAGTCAATCAGTCTAGGTTTAGCAGTATACAACAGTCCTTAATCTGGCCTGAGTCTGGCCCAGCCTGGACCATTAGGGGTTTTTTTTTTTTTTTTTTTAGAAAGGCGAGAGCACACCACCTGAATCTGACCATTAGGGTTTACAAGGCAATTCCGTCTCTCTCTCTCTCTCTCTCTCCAACCTGACCAAGCCTTGGGCTCAGTCTCGATCCCAAAATAAACATTAGTGTCTGGCTCGGGCTGGAATATTTTAACTCGCCATGAGCCTGGGCTTGGCTCCTGTCGTAAGTTGAACAATGCAGGGTGGTCAAGCCCATCCCGGCCCTAAACCAGCCAGTTGACACCTCTAATTGTTTGGCATCTGTTTTCATGGGCAGGGCATTCCTGCTTAAGTGTCTGGATGCCATACACACCATGGTGGACCACACACATATCTTGTTGCAGAATTTTCTCATCAACAACTAGTTATGAGAATTCTCTCTCTAAGTACGGGCCCGCTCCAAGTGAGCTACACATCTTTCTCAGGCACCCATATAAATGAATCGAACCTGACTAGACTCCATTATCGTATTACACCCCCATTCCGAGAAATCGAACCTGACCAGACTCGACAGGTACCAACTCCCAAATGATTTCAGATCCGATACCGATACCATGTACGGGAGTTATATGATACTCAGGTAGCATATGATGCTTGATGTGCAGGCTTTTAGAAATTTTACACATGCTAAAGAGTAACTAAAATTAAACTGACTAAACTTCAGAATCTACTTTTATAAAGACATAGTCCCAAAATCATAATGGATAAACAATCCTGACCTCTGATTCATGGATACTTGATTATTGAAATAAGATCATTGGATGCTTTTTATTATTAACCGTGTAACAAATGTCCACTAACCCAATGGTCAGATAATCCAATACGCATAAATTTTGGATTATGATACATCTAAGCTGGGAACCACATAATTTGGACGTATCAATTTAACTTACTTCCATGCCATGTACATATTTTTAAAGTAATTACTTAAGTGGCCGTGTATCATCCATCACTACTCTGCCAGAGCATCAAAGTTTTTCTCTACTACCCATGTCTAAAATTGACCAGACCCGAATCAGGTTCCCTTAGTCGGGTATGGACACCCCGGAACCCTAAGCGAGCTTGATTGGTTGATGGCCCTGATAATGGAATCTGAGTGGATTCAACTACGGCTGGGAATAGATATCGATTTACTCAATTGTTTAGCAAATCCGACTGAAAAATTGGGATTCAGATGCGTTTTCTAGCTGATAATCGGTTGTGAGGGTAATTTTTATAATTTAATATTTTGTAATATTAATAAATATTAAATTCTAATATAATTAAAATAAAAAATATACAATTGTTGTATTTTTTACAAACAAGTGTCAGCGGTTAGAATTTCTTAACCACTGATTTTGGGACGGTGAAATGGAGAGTGTGGGTCCGATAGTTTAGTCGGTTTTAAGTTGGGTTATTGTACTCCTGATTATTTTGATAGAACATGGTATGGCCCACGGAGGTTCAGAGCCTTATGCGCTGCTTAGAAGGTTTTACGGACAATTCTGGACAAATTCCCTTATGCTTGGCCCTCTAGGGGTTACAACCTCTGTTAGAGGTGGCCGTATAAAGATAATCTCCGGAAGGGCTCCGTTTTGTTTGTGTGACATCAACTCCACCCATCAATTTCTGTGTCCCATGTTATAAGTCTTCACCCAAAATGAGGTGGATCCAAAACTCAAGTGGGCAATACCAGCAGGTGTGTATATATATATATATATATATATATATATATATATATATATATATATATATATATATATATATATATATATATCAGAACGCTCGCCAACGAACCAGTTTGTACGGACTACATATGAACTTTTTTAAGAACTTATTATATCTGATGAGTCTCAAAAATCTGAACGGTCCACATGAAGCAGAACCTCTTGAAACCTCCAGGTACCAATTTTTTACTTTGAACCAAAACTTCGGTGGGCCATGAAAAATGCAAACAGTTTTTTCTGTTGATTTGAATTTCTCTTTGCTATGGCCCACCAGAATCTTAGTTCGGATTCGACACCCATGACACGTGTGCAAAGGTGCGCACGGCATAGGTGCGTAGGATAGTATGCCTCTCTCTCTCTCTCTCTCTCTCTCTCTCTCTCTCTCTCTCTCTCTCTCTCTATATATATATATATATATATATATATATATATATATATATATATATATATATATATATAAACGTTCACCATTGAAACTTTCTTGATCCCACTTAATGTTTAGATGACATCCAATCTGTTAATAAGGTGATTCTCAAGATGAGGGAAAAGAGAAAATTTAGCATGTATCCAAAACTTTTTTAGCCCCAAAAAAGTTTTAATCTCACCGTTTCTTGCAGTGAGCCTAGTTAAGTTCTGAATTCACTTGATTTTTTAGCCGATGTTTAACATGAGCTTGGGCAACAGATAGACAGAATGGATATAACAAATACTTCACAGTGGCCTCAACAGAGCTTTTGGGTGCACTAGCTCGCTGAATCTCTCTTTCTACCATACTTCATACTTCCACTGCGGTATGTGAAATGAAGTTCCAGTGGTCGGAAGCTATGTAGGACCATAGAGATGCCCATACGTGGTAAATCCCCCATGTCAATCAATTTCTCAAGCTAACAATAGAACATGGGTTTAAGAATTAGGTAGATCCAAGACTCTGGTGAATCAGGCCACATGAAAATAATGGGGATTGAACATCCACCATTGGAAACTTTGTGGGGGCCATAGAAGTTTTGGATCAGGATGATATTTGTGCCTACAGTTTATCCCAATAGTAATGACCCTATGAACAGTTTGGATGGCATATCAACATTATGATCGGTTCTAAGAAGGTTTCAAAGGTCGACCTTTCCATTCTCGCTAGCTATTTCCTGCCGTGTCTCACCAGAACTTGAGTACTTTTCCCATTCAAACCAAGATTATAATCCAGACCGAGAAACTGGACCTGACAATGACCAATGGTTTACCAAATCCACAACTGAATTAGGATCCGATAGCTCATATAGGTTCCCATATTTAGACCCGACAACTCTAGATTCCTTGGTCGGATATGATACACCGTTGTGCAACTCAACCCTAATCAGTGGGTTGCACCGACGGTGAAAATCTGATTAACTTACAGACATGCTTACACGTGTGAACAACAAGGGTTTCACCACACATGCATGATTTGTTGGGATTTGGTCTGCAGAATCACATCGATCTAGATTTAGGATAACAATCCAAGAGTACCAAGCAATCACAAGAGAATACAAAGATTTAACGTGGAAAATTCTTCTGGGAAAAAAAATCACGGCATAAAGCGACATAAATCCACTATGAAAATAGAAATTACAAAGAGAAATGACTTACCTGATTCAAACAACCTCGAATCTCACCCTTGTTACACCCTTTGATAACCCTAGAACTCTTTTAGAAACTCTTAGAATACCTTTAAGAAGCCTTAGAATGCATGATAATAACCCTAGGGACTCCTATTTATAGATGGAGAAATCCCACTTACGCACCTCCCTAGAAACCATCTCAAATTTACGCAGTCCGTGCACAAACCGCGCACCGTCTGCATAACCTTCGACTAGTCGAGCCAGGGCTTCAACTGGTTGAATGACCCCTTCGACTAGTCAAGCCTGTCCCTCAACTGGTCGAACGTCCCGGAATTTCTAAATACATCGATCGTTGCTGGACTTCGAGTCGAACGGGCTTTGACCAGTCGAAGGAACCTTCAACTAGTCAAATCAGTCCCTTGATTGGTCGAGCATCACGGACAGAAGATTTAAGACATATTCCAACAACATGATTGTGGCAAACGTGAGAGATTTGGCACATTTCATTGGTTGTGGATCGGGTGCTCAACATAAATATAACTTTTTTCTAAGAAAATCCACTTATCAAGTGGGCCACATTCAAACTCTTGAGAACTCAACTCGACCATCCATATTTTTATAATTAATTTAAGAATTTAGTTGCTGACAGATACTTAAATTAAATTAAATGAAAACACATTAACTAAAAAAAAGAAGAAGATATTAGCATTGTATGGCTTACTAGTACTAGGTTATTGCTATTTCTGTCAAGGTACGAATAGCCTGTTATTCTCTCATCCTTCATTAGTAGCAAAAAAATATATTTGAGTGGGTAACTCAAGTTTACACTTGTAACAAAAATAGTTGACTCGGTGCATAACTCGACTAAGTAAGCTTGTCGCATCGAGCCACTTAGTTTCAAAACCTTAACTTTGAAACCTTTAGTGAGATTGAGAAGGGTCTATAAAGACCATTACAACAACAAAAAAAAAAAAAAAAAAAAGGAGGAAAGAAATTGAGAAAAAGAAAGAAAAGAAATCGTGAGATCAAGAGTAGAGAGAAACTAGAACCTAGTCTCGCCCGGCTCACTATTTACTGCCTATTCCAAGTTGCTGAGTTTCAACGTCCACTACTAGACATCTGGAAGAGAATCAGAGGAAGAAAAGAGGAAGAGAGGAAGAAGAATGGAAGAGAAAGAAAGAGGGAAAGAGAAAGGAAAGAGGTGAAATGTACCATGTCGACTCGGTGAGTCAACCTGCTAATCTGATCGTCCGAGATGATTCTAGAGTTGAGTCGGATTCCCTCTATGCACCTTTTATCAGTTAAGTTTTCCTCTTTTTAGCCGTTTAATTTAATACATTAGTGTAGCTTCGATTTGAGTCAACTCGGTGAGTCAACTTAGTGAGTCGATATGTTGATTAGTTGGATTTTAATACTAGAAAACATAAAAACCTTAGTTTAATATATGTGTAAACAACGTGTGTGATTTCATGTAGAGAACATCCACTGATCTACGTTGAAAACATACCATATTGCCTAAAGTATAACTATGTATAACTATGTAAAACATACCATTTTCTGGGCCTCCCGGGCTTCTTCTTCCTCTCGCCTCAAGTATCTCTTGGGCATTGCTCTGACGCTTGTCTCCTGGGAGTTGTGGCTTAGTCGCAACGAGTCGCGATTTGAAGGAGTCAAAATGTCTAGCCGTGTGGTCATTGCTCGTGTGCCAAGATGGATGCGGGAACTTGGCAAGCTTCTGCCAGCCAGCAAATCTCAGTCATTCAAGGAGTCGGTTTCCATGCAGGCTTTGTTTTTGGACGATGGCGGGGGCCCTTCTGAAGCAGCCCCTCAGATTGTAAAGTGGCTTAAGCCTTGCCAGGGCTGGGTTAAGCTTAATGTCGATGGTTCCTCTCGTGGGAACGCGGGGGAGAGTGGCGGGGGTGGGGTGCTTAGGGACCCCCAAGGCAGGGTCATCTTTGCCTTTAACAGATACTACGACGTTTCCACCAACACGAGCGCGGAGGCTCAGGCAATGTTGGATGACATTACTTTATGTAGTAAATTGGGATTTTCCCGAATCATCGTTGAATCTGACTCGAAGGTTGTGGTGGATGCAGTTGATACTCCTGTGTCTCACTGCCCTTGGAGTATTTGGTATAGGCTGGGAGCCATCCAGCGTCTTCGCTGCAGCCTTAATCTATCTTTTACGTACTTCCGTGAAGGGAATTCGGTGGCCGATGCGTTAGCCAGGATGGCGTTGGAAGGGTGTCCTAATTCCTTTTACCGCTCTCCGTCAGATTTACCGAGGAGGGTTAGAGGCCTTTTGGTTCTCGACAAGGCTGGTCTGGGAAATCTGAGAGTGTAGCACTGCCCGAGGCTTTTCTTTTCGGTCTTTCGAGTGGATCTGTGGGAGTTCGTTTCTGTAGCTCCTCGGTCCAGCCCTTAGTCTTGTGTCAGGTTTTGTGAGTGAGTTGGTATATGATAGGTGTGGCTCCTTTTTCTTTTTGTTGGAGCCAGCCCGAAAGGTTGTAAAGCAGTCTTCTTTTTGAAAATAATAAATAAAAAAAAATTCATATAATTAGAACCGAAACTGGATTGAGAATCATATTTTCTGTGATACATTCAGACCTTCACACAACTTTCTAAGTGGGAGAACTTCCCGCCTCCTAAATATTTCGAGTTTTGATGCTTTTATAGTTTTTGTTAAACTTAATTACATTTGTTTAAATTGAATTCATACATCGTACTATGATTTACATATTTACATTGTGCTTTATTTGAATTTGATGTCTGCAATAGCATATTTGGTTATACTTCGAGAGATTGCATTCATTACATGTACATACAAGCTTTCATTTTCAATCGAAGATCGTGAGATAGGGTCACAACTTTAGATTTTTCAAGACTATCTTGTTCAGTGCACTACCATGGATTTCCTAGAAGATGCGCTACCGCAAGGCCTTAAAACTATCATGATCGGTGCACTGTGTTGGGTTCCCTTAATGTGTACGTTTAAGATTTTCTAAAACTATCTTGATTGGTGCACTGCTAGCTTGGGATCTCCTTGTCATGTTATTCGGATTTCCTAAAACTATCTTGGTCAGTGTACTGCCATAAGATATCTTGCATGAATATGTAGGCTCCTAAAAGTGGCTTGGTTACTGTGCTGCCTTGGATGCCTTGGAATTGTTCTAAAATTGTCTTGGTCGGTGTACTGTCACGAACACTTGTATTGTTGTGTATGTTATGCGGAGTCCCTAAAACTGTCTTGACTAGTGCACTGCCTTAGGATCTCCTAAATGTGAATTTTTATGTATTGTAGACTCCTAAAACTTTCTTAATTAGTGCACTACTTTGAATGTTTCCCTGATAGTATGTGTGGACGTGTGATTGATATGTAAATATGGAAAGCGATAATTGTTTAAAGTTGATTCATAGAAATATTATATATATTGCATCCCTTGTATTGTAATTCATGATATTGTATCTTTTGTTTTATTTCAACTTTATTTTATTAATTATATAAATTCAATATCCTTCAGATGTTGGGTCGATAGGATTCTATGATTGTTATGCTTACCCCCACTTCACCAGTTTTGCAAGTGCATGGTAAAAGTATTTTGAGCAAGTTGAATACTACTGTTAGTTTTTATTTCTCTTAATTAGGTTTAGTTAGGATTTATATGTTATTTTGTTAACTACGTTTAGTGTGAATTTGAGTATTGATGAAATAGAAAATTTCAAAATAACCAAGGACTGTATATTGGAAGTAATATTAATGAGCAAAAATTTTAGTAGTTTTTCCCTTAGTTGGCTCCGAATGACTTTTAGAATTGATGAATTATGTGAATTGCAATTTAATTTGATAAAGTAAATCTCACGGGTCTGGTATTCGGGTCTAGATAACCCTATTCAAGTACTCAAATTTCGGGGCATGACAAACAAAGTCAAGGAAAATCTTCCGGATGACTAGGATTGAAATAAATTGGCGAGAAAGTTTGATCAATGGTCTGGTGCATTATAGATTATGACAGTTATAACTTTATAACTAGTTATCCATTTTATACTTATAATATTTTGTTGGAAAGCTTTTTATCAGCTTTAAATCCTAGCCAATGCCAAAGGCAATTGATTCTCAAGCGGTTTCATAAAATTCAATCCTTTTAAGGGTCAAAGCTGTATTTAGATAATCATTTACTACTTTTAGAAAGTTATGGTTTTTATAATTTTTAATTATTTAAGGTTTAAAGAGTATGACAATAAGGTAAATAAATTGTTTTCAGCCTTCTAGGAGATTTTGGGTAGGGTTTAACATACTATTCTTAAAATGATTATTATTCTTGAAAAGTTTATAATTTAGTAAAACTTACAAACTTCGTTTATATGAGTTAGAGAAATGATCTTAGTGGCCTAACTGGATGGGAACGTTCCCATGAACATAGCTGCATCTAAAGTGACCATTCACATTCACATTACCTATCTACACTATTCATTTAGTCCATATTGCTTATCTTCTATTGCAACGCAAATATCTTAGCAGTCGAATGGTCATAAACATCTAAAATTGAAATCATCCATGAATTATCATGTCCACCTACTTTTTCATGTCACTAACGGATTTGTTTGGATTATTTGATTACTATGAAATTATTTTTTTCAAAGTGTGGTAGGAATAGAATACAAAGCCTAACAAATAGATGGTCCAGATCTTTGATATGGATTTCAATGAGCCAAAATGCAACTACACACATGGACAAGTTCTTGTACACTTTGCCCGCTAGATCTTGTTGTATTTGATGTCTTAAATCAAGTTAGATACAGGGCCTGTCGATGCCATTTAAAGACTGTTTGATGTCACCTGGCATCGAATAGTGCTCGATCTCATCGAGATTTTTCGTATTTTCTCCAGTTGGTCACTGGATTATCAGGGCATTTTTTTCGATGCCATTAGAGGGTATTCGATGCCATCGAAGTATATGTTCGATGTTTGTTGAGGGTCAAATATTGCATATTAGACCCCATTTATTACCTGGATTTATGAGTATGATACTGTTTAACGCCTGGTTTTAATCGTATTTGTAATGCAAGGTGAATCTAGGAGCGTGAACTGGAAAAGATGCTAAAAGCCAAGATTTAACGCTCAGAATTCACAAAGGCATGGGATGGACTCCAGAGGACCAACATTGATGGATTTACACGCAGAGATCAGAGGAAATCAAGTAGTTCGCATTAAACGAGCCCGAAAACCAACCAGAATGCAAGATCATAGGGTTCCCATCATCCGATTGGCTTGAAACTTCATACAGGGCCTGAGGAACGTAAATTAACCGTACACGTCGAATTTCAGCCCCCGGATCCTTATGAAAGTGGTCTAACGGTCAGATCAGCCACCAAATCCTTGATGTGGCCCACCTGATTTACGGATATGCTTCAAGCTTGGTTTCAACTCTTAAAATAAGTGAGAGAAGCAGATGGACGGTATGGATTTTGGATCCACATCACAATAGACCCTGTGTGGAACCCACGTGCACGGTGCACAAATGCGCTGGCCGTGCACCAGAAGAACCAAAGTCAGTTAGCGTACGCTGACCGATTCTGCCTCTCAAATTAAAAAAAACGGCAATTGCCATTTTCGTTTTTTTAACAGAGATTTCGGTTCTCTGTTGTGGGACTCATCCATTGTCCACATGGACAATCCAAACCGTCCATATTATCCACAGTAGGGCCACATACCATGCCTAGGTGACAGTGTTTCAAATGGAATTAGAGATCAAATCCAAACCGTCCAAACATAGGACTGACGGTAGAACAGAAAACTAAGGTGGACCGCATCAAAAGCAACCCAAAATCAGTTCTTCCCAACCAAAATTTCGAGGAGAACTCAATGGTTGGAGTAGATTTCCCAAATGAGTGAGGGAATGGGCCCCACCAGCGTTACTGCGGAAGATTTCCGCGGTCCCTGTTCTACGATCGAACCTAGCCCGATTTTTCGGGCTGTGGTGTGGTCTCGGTGGTGATCGGATGCGAGATCTGATCCGTCCATCATGTTGGCCAGTTGAAAACATCCCAAGATATGATTATTTTATGGATAACATGCGAATAAAATGGGAGTTTGAAGGCTCCGAACTTGGCATGCGCAAACCGGATCCGCGCTAGCTATTGCTGCGAAAGAAAAGCACTGACCCCACCTTTCCTAGGAACGGAAGCTCTCCACCGCCTGGGAGCTGTTATAAAGAAGGAAAAGAGAGAGGAAAAGTGGGCGACTCACGGCTGGAAGGGAGGGATAGTGCGAGAGATATGGTTTTTTCTTTTCTTTTCTTTTGTTTTATTTTCAGCGATCGAGCCCATTCATGTTGGGCTGAATCTCTTAGCTAGGGCTAAGAGGTGAAGCTTGTGGAGGGATGGGACTGATCCAATGGCTCTGATTGGGGTTCTGAACTATTTTTAATTTTAGTTTTATTATAAGGAATATCTCTAGTTTTTAATGGTTTATTGTGACTGAAATTATAGTAGATCTGCAATGGCTTGAGTATTTTCCTTTTCCTTTATTTTAATTATGAAAATAGGCAGCCCTGTTTTTCACCATCGCCCCTTGGACATGGTGGAATGACGGTACTCTTCCTGACATTCATACATCACTCAGATTGGCTGTGAATTGGTTTAATTCTGTTGTTTGCTTTGTCTCATGGGCACGGTTTTGTGATGGAATCCATTCTAATTTACACCTGTTTAATGTCCTGAAAACTAGATTAAATGAAGTTCAGAATTGATTTTCAGGTTATATCTTCCAACTGGACGAAGATGGGACTCGAAGTCCAGTTGAGTTTATGAATCGACCGTAGATCTCCCTGATCTCTACAAGTGGATCTTCTGAATCCCTAGTGTTCTACCTCTGGATTTTCTTAAGTTTTAGTTAATTATTTCACCATTATTCATCAAAACTCATTCGATTTAGATTACGTCTTATTCTATTTCTAGTTCTGGTTAACTTCAGATTACGTACAGGTTTCAGTCCCTGTGGATTTGACCTCGGTCTTACCGAGTTTATTACTACATCACAACCCTATACTTGGGGAGTGAACAATGTCATCGAACATAGCTCAATGCAATCGACAATTTTCAAAAAATGATGTTTTGTCTCTAGACAATTGAGGTGTTGTTTCGATGCCATTGAAAGTTTCCGCGCAGATTTATGCGGAACTACGTAATTGCGGGATTTGTTTCCGATTTAGATTGGGATTCTCCTAAAGGCCATATATTCGGGTGTAATCAGGATTATGAGGTATTACTAGGGTTTCATATTTGTCCAAGGGTATTCAAGGGTGTAGCAAGGGTGAGATTTGAGATTATTCGAATTGGGTAAGTTATTTTCTTTGTAATTTAAGCTCTCATAGTGATCATCCGTTGCTTTGTGCCATAGTTTTTTCCTGCAAGGGTTGACGCGGATTGGATACTAGCGTAGGTTTAGCCAGAGACTGCTGGAGTGACGTTATCAAGTTCTGTGTGCCCCACATGATGTATGTGTTATATCCCCACCGTCCATACATTTGGAGAGATCATTTTAGGATATGGTCTAAAGAATGAGGTAGATCCAAGGCTGGGGTGGACCCCACCATAGAAAATAGTGGTGAGAGTGATGCCCACCATTGAAACCTTCAAAAGGTCTGGGCGCACCTGATCCATGGTCTGAATGCATACATCGCAATGGGCTCCACACAGTTCGACACGTGTGGTAACCTACGGTAGGGTATTCATGATCACGTATATACGCTACTCCAGTATCATAGACTGTTATGTGTAGCCCAGTGGCGCATGCAATCCTCTAAAAAGGTGCATCCCACCATGAAAATGGGACACTGCAACACTACAAGGCCAATCCAATTATCACGTGTGCCCCACCATCCGGATCGTTCATCGCTTAGGCTTTGTCATGGATTTTCCCTAACATGAAAATGGGGCGGGTTTAGTCATTATGTGGCATGAAAATGTACCTTGATGCCGACCGTTGAGCTTTTATGGTGGACCTTTTGAATTATTCATATATTTTCCAAAAATTATGGTGGACCTTTTAAAGGTTTCAACGGTGGGCATCACTCTCACCACTGTTTTCTATGGTGGGGTCCACCCCAGCCTTGGATCTACCCCATTCTTTGGACCATATCCTAAAATGATCTCTCCAAATGTATGGACGGTGGGGATACAACACATACATCATGTGGGGCACACAGAACTTGGTAACGCCACTCCGGCAGTCTCTTGCTAAACCTACACCAGTATCCAATCCGCGTCAACCTCAGAAAGTTCCTGGGTAAGAATGCTGGGTGGGGCCCACCACCATGTTTTTGGAAAATATATTCCGTTCATCCGTTTTGCAAGCTAATTTTAGAACAAGCGAAAAAAAACGAGGTAGATCCAAGACTCGACTGGGCCACATGAGTGGAAACAGTAGGGTTTTAGTGAGAACCATTGAAACATTTTTATGATCATAAAAGCTTTTTTTTTTTTTAAAGATAATTTTTCTATATTTTCACTTCGTCATCCCTATGTTAATGACCTTATAAACGATTTTGATGGCATATAAACATCAAGACGGAGCCCAGGAAGGTTTCAACGGTAGGTATTTCTCTCCAATTTTTCCTCTCGTGTGGCCTACTTTAGTTTTGGATCCACCTCGTTTTTGGTATATTTTCCTAAAATGAGCTCAACAAATGGATGAACGTAGTATATTTCCCAAAAATATGGTGGTGGGCCCCACCCAGCATCCTTGCGCAAGAATTTTCTGTGAAAGGCTTTCATGGGAAATCAAATCTACCTCCTAATTATGCATGCACGCCATTTGCAAAGTTTGTTAGAAATCTAGGTAGGGCCAACCATGATGTTTTTGAGAAATCTACCTCATCAATCCATTTTTCCTTATCATTTTAGGGCATTATCCCAAAACTAAGGCAAATCCAAGTGGACCACACCATAGGAAGCAGCGGTGATAATGATTCTCACCGTTAAATATTTTTTAAGGGCCACCATGATATTTATTTGACATCCAACTTGTAGATTAGGTCATGCAGACCTGGATGATGGAAAAAAGCAAATATCAGCTTGATCTAAAAATTTGGTAGCCCCAGGAAGTTTTTAATGGTGAGAGTTCAATCAACACTGTGTGGCCCACTTGAGAATTTGATCTACCTCAGTTTTGGATTCATACCATAAAATTATTTTTAAAAATGTATGGACAGCGTGGATTTATCATTAACATCTTGGTTGGACCCACCTAGTATCCTAGCAAAAGAATTTTATGTGAAAAAGGCTTTCGCCGCATGCGCATCCTTCGGATAGTGGGTGAAGAGGCGTGCGAGAGAAGGAAACTCGCTTCGTTAAGCTCGCGCTAAGAGCACCTTTATCTAGACCGTCTATCTTATCCGATGATTGATAGAAAGGTTCGTACATAATGACGTGCGAATCTCTCTCTCTCGAAATCTCTCTCTCTCTATATATATATATATATATATATATATATATATATATATATATATATATATATATATATATATATATATATATATATATATATATATATAAAGAAAGGCCATAGACCATTATGCATGACTAAATGGAATAACCTGGTCATGGTTTGTTGCTTGCTTGACGTGGTGATTGTTGTTGCGTACTCATCATGGGTGTCTCATATGTAAAGCAACAGTACATGATTTCTATTTTATTGTAAACAGCTTAATTATTGGTGAGTTGTTGAGACTGCTATGCTTGGAATTCAGAGAGTAGTTGGAAATTAGAGGGTATTGGGCCCACATCTAATGGCCATTGTCAAAATCATGGAAATGTGGTGTGATGTACAATATTTGACTGAGAAGTGCTATTTAAAAAAAAAAAAAGGATTAATGTATTTGTAAGATAGAGATGGGAAGTTGGCCACCTTGATGCCACATCTGTTCAATAATCACTACTACCAAAGAGACTTGTTCATGTAATTAGTTGATCATCAGCATTGGAAAATAGGGCCAAGATCATCCCATCCATGCAAAACACATAAGGCAAAGTTCTACATTACATCATGAATACAAAGGGAAGTAGGCCCACTGCTGTGCATCATAATGTGGAGTTTATATAGGAACTGTCGAAGGGCCCCCATTGCATACATGGCAAAAAAAAAAAAAAAACAAAAAACTCTCCTTTAACTTATCATGTGAGTCCATCATGATAATCCACAAATAAATAAATAAATAAAATGAAAGGCAAAAGATGATCTGTGTGCACGCATGCACGCACTTATTTTTACACACACATCCCCACACATGTGTGCACATTTTTTTACACACGCACACATGTACGCATCCCCACACACTCACACGGCAGTGGGATTTCCCATGGGTACTCCAACCCTTGACCTGGTGTTGAAACTTGTGTGAGTCTACCACCGGGGCAAGAGTAAGGACCCAAACTGTGCATGCACTTTTTCTAAGAATTGCACTTTCCTTCGGCACTCTACACACATGTGCAAAACAGTCACACATGTGATATTGGAGCCATCATTAGACCATCCCGATGGTGAAGCTGCCTTGACTTAAAGAACGGGGCCACATATATATGTATACCGAATGTGGTTAACTCACTTCTATGAATCATTCACATCTTGATACACCTCTTGGCCTGGTTTGTGAAACAAGGGCCCTCATCTTTATTAGGTTAATCGGAGCCACTCATCAGTCAATCATGATAATGTTAGATGCCTTGCCTAATAGAATCAGGCCCATCTGATATTTGAATGAGTAAACTTGTTTATAGAATGTGGTGATCATCAGTCAAGTCTATCAATTAATCCTTTTTAAGTACACGACTAGTTCAAATAATTATCTTATTGGCTGGAGCCGTGAGATGCCAAAAATGATGATGACGATGATGATGATGATGATGATAATGATAATAATAATGCTTCAAATTTGGCTGGTTCTTCCGGGTGACAAGACTCACCTGTCGTGTATTCGTTCCGTAAAACTTCGTCAATGTCCCTTATATTAGTTAAGGTTTGTTGACCATGATTCGTGAAACAGGTTACAATTGAAGAAATGAGGGCAGCTAATAGCTGAAATAAAAAAGTGCATGTGGGACCGTTTTCTAAAAATAAAAGGCATCACATACTTGAACAGCTGATGTCATAGCTTGCTTGAACAGTGAGATAAACAACTCTAAACTATGAAATTAATGAACATTGTTTATTGACCATTCTATATTTATCCTGATACCTTTTTTTTTTATAGCTTTAACCAACTTTGTTAATAGAAAGTTAACATAATAAGTAAGATGACCTGGATTTCACTAAGGCAAATGTTTATATATAGCGTTGTATTTTTTTTCTTGAATCAAATTAAATACCTTGTGATCCCAGCTGAGATGGATGATTAAGATTGGATTTGAGAATATCGGTCATCTATTCAATGACTGATTGTTGAGTGTCAAATATTGCATATTTCCACCTGTTTATATATATATATATTATAAAAATAACAATGTTTAATTGGTATATTTTACACATGTTTATATTGCGAGGTGAATCTGAGAACTTGGATTGAAAAGAATGTCGAAAGCATGAATTTAATGCTCGAGAATCACCAAAGCAAGGAGTGGATCTTAGGAAACCAAAATTGAAGATTTCAAAACCTCAATATCCAAGAAAACCAAGTACATAAGATGAAAAAAGATTGGAGAAAATTACAAAGTCTGCAGCAGAAAAAATAGGCTACTTCGGTCCAACCTATGCCAACTTCGGTCCGACCGAAATCACACAAAACAGTCCAGCAAGAAATTGAGATTTTTATAACTAATTCGACTCGACTCTCGATCTGACCAAAACCAACTTCGGCTCGACCTTCGGCTGTAAACTCGGAGGCGAAACTGGTGTTGATCAAACATGTCCTATCCAGCATTCCCATTCACATGCTATCGGCCATTACCATCCCAAAATCAGTTACTAAAGCGCTTGAAAGAGCTATTGCTAATTTTTTCTGGGGTAGTTCTGATCAAGGTAACAAGAGGCATTGGGTCAAATTGTCCAGAATATGTACTCCTCTGCATGAGTGAGGCCTTGACATCAGAGGCTTTGATAATATAACGTGTGCATTCAGAATAAAGATCGGATGGTAGATTCTACAGGGGACGTCTCTTTGGGCCAACCTCATTTCAACAAAATATTTTCAGAAACTGCTACCTAACAAAGGTTTGAATGGTTCAGCTTCTTCTTTGTCTTGGAAGGACATCTTCAGAGTTTTACCTTTTACTCTGCACCACTCTAGGTGGCTAGTTAGAGAAGGTTCGATCAACTTTTGGACCCGAAATTGGACGGGAAGAGTGTTGCTCGCTGGTACGACTGAGAGACCCATTCCGCTGCACTTGTTGAATGCTATAGTCAGGGATTTCTTCTCCCAACCTGGTACCAGAAATCTGTCAGAAGTCCAACGCATAATTTCTCCAGCAGCAATGCAGACCATTGCTGCTGTCCTAATCACCCTCTCTAACAGGAAAGATAGAATGATCTGGGACCTATCTGCTTCAGGTAAATTCTCCATCAAATTAGCATGGAATGGGATTAGACAACATCAGTCCAACCTTCATTGGACTAAGTGGATTTGGAATAAAGCTCTCCCCCCGAAGATGGGTATTTTCGTTTGGAAAATCCTCCATGGATCGGTCCTGTAGATATGGATGTCCAAAGGTTCAGCATATGTTTGGCGTCGAAGTGTGAATGTTGCAGGACGATTTCCACTCTCCAGCCAACCCCTTCTTCCTCCATTGTCGATCAGCAGTCTTCTCAACTGAACAGGGGAGCCTATTCGGTCCATGGGCATGGTGCGGTGGAAGATTTGGACCACCTGTTCAGCCTTGGCAGTATTGTGTGTGATGTTTGGGACCACTTTGAGCGGATCTTTGATATGGGTCTCTATGCCCAATCAATCAGCTTATCAGAGAATTCTTGTGTGGACTTCCAGAGCTAGTAAAAAAACCAGAGTTTCTCTTCTCATTGGTCTCGCCCCCTGCATTATCACCTAGGAGATATGGAACAACAGAAATAATGCTCGATTTGAAGGCCACAATGTCAGGTAACCATATAATATCCAACGTCTCTCGCCGGCTGAGAGAAATCGGATCTTTTGTCCATGTCTCAGACAGGATCTCCATGGCAGATTCTATCACCCTTCAGTCCCTAAGGATTTTGAATGTTAATCTTCCTCCTGTTGGCAAGCCCATCATTGTCAGACAGTTAAAACCTCCGAAAGGTTGGTTGAAGTTAAACGTTGATGGCTCATTTAGGGGGAACCCAGGAGAGAGTGGAGGTGGGGGAGTTTGTAGGGACCATAGTGGTAAGACCATTTTTGCCTTTCACAGAAGTTATGGGCTCTCCACGAATACGGTTGCAGAGGCCCAAGCCATGCTAGATGGTATAACAATATGCTATAAGCTGGGTCTCCCCAACATTATTGTATAAACTGATTCCAAGATCATTGCAAATGCGCTAGACGAGCCTCTGGCCAACATATCTTGGAACATCTGGTACAATTTAGGAGCTATTCAGTAATTGCGTAGGAATCTCAATCTCAAATTCAATCATATTTTCCGTGAAGGGAACTTGGTGGCCGATGCCTTGGCATGATTAGCCAGTGATGAATGCCCAGACAAAATTAATGGATCTCGATCAGACCTCCCAAGGTTAGTGAGGGGTGCTCTTGTTTTGGAATATGCCAGCATTGGGACCATCAGATATTCATGATCGGGGTTAGCCTCCGGCGGTTCCCCTTCCATTCCTGCTATGGGTTCTTGGTGTATAGAGGTAGTGGTGGCTTGGGGTGGATAGAGGTCTTAGGTCTCTTTCTAGATAGCCTTTTTTACTTTGAGTTTGTGATTACATGAGGAGTGTGGCTCGGAACCTTTTTGTTGGAACCCGCTTGAAAGGCTGTAAAATTTTCAAGATTAATGAAAGTTCTATGGCATGAGTCCACATTTATTTTTAAAAAAAGACCTTCGGCTCGACTTGGTCAGACCTAAATTTGACAAATTTCTGCATAGAATTTTTAGCATTAATTTGGTCCAACCAAAATCTTGCAGAATTGTCCAGCGAGAAAGTGCAATTTTCAGCCTTAATTCAGTCCGACCGATGCATAACTTTTTGCATAAATTTGAGGCAGTTTCAAAGTCGGTCTAAATAAATACTATAAATATGGGTCTCTTAATTATTTCTAGGAAAGAATTAGGGTTGGAAGAGTGGAGCAAAGTGTTGGAGAACTTAAAGGAATCCTTTCATCCCCTATCTTCTTCTTCTAGTTATCTTTTATGTTTTCTTTAAGAGATTTAGTTTTAATTATGCCGATAGTTAACTAAACCTCTTAACTAGATCTAAGAGGTGAAACTTGTAGCGTGTTGGGATCGATGTTTACTTTACTTTGATTCTTGTTTATGTTAAACTTCATTGATTTCTAGTTTGAAATTAAGGAATATTTTTAATTTTCTATGTTTTATTGTGACTCAAATTACAATAGACGCTGCAATAGATTTGAATATCTTCTTTTCCATTATGAGATTGTGAAATTGGTAAATCTTGTTGTTCACCATCGTCTCTTGGGCATGATAGGATGATGAAATCCCTTCCAATACTCCTTGTGTGAACTAATTCAATGCAAAGTTCATATTGTACTTCAATTCTCCTATCTTCCAATTGATAGGATAGGACTCCGATTCCAATTGTATTTATTGAATCAAGCAAGATATCATCTTGATAGCTACAAGTGAATCCTTGGCACTCTAGTTTCCTTTTAATAGATTGATACTCATTCACAATTACTTCCCATATATCTATTTTAGATCTTCTTCTGGTTCTGCTTTTAGTTATTTTCAAAATACGCATAAGTTTGGTCCCTGTGGATTCGACCTCTTTCTCACCGAGTTATTATTACATCGCGACCCTACACTTCGGGCACCGTTGCTGGGGACTATGGCTATGTTTTTCTAAGATTAATTAGTATTAGAATTAGGTTAAGATTATGGTTAACTTTTTAGTTTGCTTGTACGTCAAGATTTTCTAAATTATTTTTAGAAACTAACATTATTTTTTGTTTTATAGGATCCTAACCTAGTAACTCTTATCTGGTAATTTTGTTCCAAATCTTTCTCTCTTTCTTTTCTAGATCTCTTATTTGCTTTATTTTTTTTTTTATTTTTTTAAAGGTTTAGTTTGGTTTAGTTACTTGACGGAGGAGAGTTTTCTATGCCCAAGTGGGTCCGTGATAACACTCTACGTCTTTTGAGTGAAGGAGGACTAGTCAAAGGGTTGTCTATCCATCATAGGATTAGACACTATTTGAGATCCTCTGAGTCAATAAAAGTGGTGACTGCAAATCAACTTCAACCACCAGTTAAGGAAGTTGAAGTTCAAGATGAAAACGAGGTGCATAATACACCCCTGCCTCGTACTTTATGAGATTATTTACAACTGGTGGGGGTGATTACATTTTCTTGCATAATTTTTTCACTTAATGCAGGAAACGTAGACATAAAACCTAGAGTGATCCAACTCATTCCTAAATTTCATGGACTAGATTCTGACAGTCCATACTTGCACATTAAAGAGTTTAATGAGATAGTCGCTACATTACACTTTCCAAACATGTCTGAGGACACAGTATGACTAAAATTGTTTCTCTTTTCATTGAAGGAGAAGGCTAAGATGTGGATGCACTCCTTAAAACCAAAATCCATCGACACATGGGTCAAGATGACCTAAGAATTTTTCAAAAAGTTTTTCTCGTTTAATAAAACAAACACTTTAAGGAAGGCAATCATGAGCTTTGCCCAGAAAGAGGAAGAGACCTTCTTCCAATGTTAGGAAAGATTGAAGGATGTCACGAATTCCTATCCACATCATGGCTACGAAATATGACGAACAATTAGCTTTTTCTATAACGGATTAACTTCAACAATGCACCAGTTCGTAGAGATGATGTGTAATGGTGAATTCATGAATAAATATGTCGATGATGCATGTGATTACCTTGATCAATTGACAGAAAATGTGCAATCATGGGGCACCTCCTCAAGACCCACCACTTCTAAGCCTACTCTAATCATAGGAAAGGAGATGAATTTACGCTTAAAAAGAAGAAGACGATATAAGTGCGAGGGTGACCAATCTCACAAAGAAAGTCGAGGTCATGGAACTTAAGAAGGCAGAACCTATCAAACCTAGTAAGGCCGAGGAAGTTGTTTGTGGTATTTGTGCTTGTAATATTCATACATCTGAAAATTGTCCAACAATACCTACTTTTCAAAAGATATTAAATGAGCAATCAAATGTCCTGAATAATTACCAAAGACCTTTAAAAGGACCAACCTCAAACACATACAACTCCAGTTAGAGAAATCATCCAAATTTCGGTTGGAGGAATGGACAAACGGCTAACCTACAAGAGATCCTTACGCAATTCATAAATAAAAAAAGCCTCTAAAGGATCCGGTTTTAAAACACGTCCAAAACTAAGAGCTTTTCAATCAAGGCACATTACAAGCATTTCAAGACCTTACTAAGGTCATTTAACAGATTGATCAATCACACTTAATGATTAGAGAGAAATGGATGCTTCCAGCCCAACCTCTCCCCAATCCAAAACCATAGTGTGAAATTATTGACCTAAGCTCTTCAAATCAAATAGAGTAAGCCAAGTCTATCACTACTCTTAGGAGTGGAAAGACAATTGACAAATCCATTTTGGTAAAGGCCGAAAAGCCTAAAGACCCGGAAGAAGATGAGAATGATAGACCTAGCCTTGCCCAACATGGATTAGAATCGGAATCCCAAAGTAAGCTGATTGCGTCATTCCCCCAACGGTTGATTATACCAAGACCTCTCTCTAACTCTCAAGATATTATAGAGGTGTTGAAACAAGTGCAAGTCAACATCCTTCGATTGGATGTCGTTAAACAAATCCCTTCATATGACAAATTTTTGAAAGATCTATGCACTACCAAAAGACGGCAAAATATACAAAAGAAAATCTTTTTGACAGAAAAAGTGAGTGTCATCCTGAAGCAAGATATGCCACAAAAATACAAAGATCTTGGTAGCCCAACCATCACTTGTATAATTGAGAACTACCGGATTGAGGACGCAATTCTTGACTTGGATAAGCTCTCTCTCTTCGTAATTTATGCTTTATGCTTTCATAGTGATCATACATCGCTTCATACCTTTTCCCTACAAGGGTTTTTCCACATTAAATCATTGTGTTTTTGTTGTGCTTGGATTGTGCGATTGGATTACTATTCTTGATTCTACTCTGTGTGCTTTTGCGGTCCCCTAACATAGCTTGATCTAAAACTTCTATGACCCCACAAATGTTTCAATGGTTGATGTTCAGTCTCATTGTTTCTGTCATGTAGCCTACTTAAATTCTATTAAGAGAAATTTCCAAAATAATACTTCATTAATATAGTATTTACATATGATACCTTTATAAATTAAGTTTTTCTTTTGTTATTGTCAAGGGATACTTTCTGTTCGTCTTCTCCAATTTTGCTTTTATCTCTTTCTAAAATGGCTTAAATATCCACCAATTAATAAAGGTGCTTAAAAAGAATTAAATAGATATCTAAAAGTAAAATTTTTAATTAATGTTTTTATAAAAAATCACAAAAAAAAGGAAAAAAAAATATTTACAATTTTCTCTAGACAAGGATTGCATAGTTAATTAGGATGAGGATTTATGGATTTTGTTTGGCCCTGACCATGGGGCCCACCTTGATGTATGTATTGTATATCAGGTCATGAACCCAAAAATTAAGAGGATCCAAATCTGAGGTGGATCATACCATAAGAAACAATGCTAATTGAATGCCCACCATTAAAAACTCCCTAAGGCCCACCATATTGTTCATCATAATGTTTATTTGTCATCCAACCTGTTGATAAGGACACACAGCCCTGGATGAAAGGAAGAAGTTGAAACAGCTTGATCCAAAACTTTTATAGCCCATAAGAAATTTCTAATGATGGTCGTTGAATCGCCACTGTTTCCTCTAGAATGGTCCACCTGAGAATTGAATCTCCTTCCTTTTTTACCTCATGCCCTAAAATTATCTTAGTAAATGGATAGACAGCGTGGATTAAACACGTACATCATGATAGGCCCTATCGAGCAGCTAGCGATCAGTAGCCACTCCTTAGTGGCATGGTGTTGGTAATCTACCACTGGTCTCTCTTTCCCGTTGTACTGTATTAGTGGTACTCTATGAGCCCCACCATGATGTATGCATTGTATATAACATCTTCCATTAGATTTTCCGATCATTTTAGAGTATGACCCAAGAAAAAAAAAAAAGTAGATCTAAATCTTAGGTGGACAATGCTGGAGGAACAATTGTTATTGAACATCCACCACTAAAATTTTTTTGTGGGCTACAAAAGTTTTTGATCAAGCCGATATTTTTTATTCCCTTCATTCAGGTCTTCGTGTCCTTATCAAAAAAAACTTATGGTGGCTATTACAGTGGGCCCTAGGAAATTTTTAATGGCAAAAATTCAATCAGCGTGGTGGTTCACTTGAGATTTGGATGTGCTTAATAATTTTGTGTTCATGCCCTAAAAGGAACAGAAATATAGATGAACAGCCTGGATATACAATACATGCATCAACGTGAGTCCCACAGTCAGGACCACACCACGTTGGGTGACACCGGGGTGCATCTAATCTAGACATGTTTTAACCCAGGACAAAGCAGGGGTGTTAGTGGGCCGGGATCTGGCCAGGAAAATCAGAATTTTGAATAGCAGCCAGCCCGAAACAGTTCAAAATCCAGGCCGAGACATATCCCTGACCCGGCCTGTTGACAGCCCTACCACAAAGAGACCCACTTAATGCGGATTACATATGGTGTTTTATGAGCTCCACATGTTTTATATATCCAAGCCATCCATCCATTTTTCCCATATCATCTTAGGGCATGAGCCCAAGAATGAGGGAGATCAAAATCTCAAGTGGACCACACCATAACAAACAGTGGTGTTTAAAGTTTGCCATTAAAAACTTCTCAGGTCCTACCAAAGTTTCGGACTAAGCGTATATTTTTGTTTTCTCTTCATCCAATTCTACGTGACCTAATCAACATGGATGGAAAACAAATATTGTGGTGGGCATTACAGCGGGCTCAAGGAAGTTTTTAATAGTGGGCACTCAATTAATCACCATTGTTTCCTATGGTGTGGTCCGCCTAAGTGTATATAAAATATGCATTACGGTGGGGCTTATAAAACATCAAAGCTTCCAGTTGATTTCTTTTCTTTTTTTAGAATTTTTTTCAATAATAACATTTATTTATGGAACCTTATTAATTAATGGGCATTTTAGTAATTTTAGAAAAAATGGTAACATAAGTGATAGAAGTTACCCGTTGAGATTAACTTTATTCATGAGGTAGGCTAATGAAAACTTAATGTAAAAAGGTACCGGAATATAAATAACATGATAATAAAGTATTATTTTGTAAAATTCTCTTCGAGAGTCGGATTAATTTGCTGGTGTACCACACAAGACCTACCTGTTGTGCGAAGATGATCGCTGACTCTCCTCAAGTTCTGAGTTGTATGAACGGTTCAAATGAGATCAAAGTTGCATGGGCCTCACCATGTTGTATTTCATCTATTTAGAGAGATCATTTTAGTTATTGAAACTAAAAATAAGTCATATCCAAAGCTACATATCAATGGGACAATGATTCTTGTTGTGAAAACATTAGTAGGGCCTAACATAATGTTTATTTTCCATGCAATCTGTTCGTAAAGTCACACAGACACGAATGAAGATGAAAAACTAATATCATATTGATCCAAAACTTCTAAGACAAACAAAAGGATTTTAACTGTAGACATTCAATCCTCCACTGCTTTTTGTAGTGTGTTCCACTTCTTATTTTTATCTAAGACTCACGAAGAGCTTGCCAAATAGATGAACAGTTTGGATATAACACATACCTCACCCACGTAACTTGGTGACGTCGACCCATCAACCAGGTCGGTGGCGTGCGGTAATCCAGCTACTGCAGTGGGATCGTAAAGCTTTCGCAGGAAGCTAATGCGGTGGGATCCTATGTAGGGCCTACCATGATGATTTTGATAAATCCATCACGTCCATCCGTTTTGTGAGTTCATTTTAGGGCCAAAGGCTAAAAATGAGCTTGATCCAATACTTAAGTGGGCCGAAAATGTGAGAATTAAACATCCACAGTTGAAATATTCATGGGCCACAGAAATTTTGAATGAGGATAGTATTTTTGTTTTCAGTTCATCCCCGTATAAATGAAGTTATGAACGGTATGGATGGTATGTAAGCATCACGGTCAACCCAAGGAGGTCAACCCCAAGGAGGTTTCAGCCGTAGGAATTTCCCTGCTATCTAGTATTTATGTCATCCAAAGTAGATTGGATTTATGGTGCTAGATAGACAACCTCTTTTTTTTTTTTCTTTTTTTTTTTGACAACCTAATTCTAACAATGTTGCTTGTCTCAATGGATGGTTAGGATCCAATAATGACGGACAAAAGATTTTGTTGTTAACATTTCTAAGTGAGATGTGCTGTATATATTCAATAATTCCATGTTCATTCACGAAGCGGATTGCCTGGTGTGCTGTGGTGTGTTGATAACACCAAGTTCTATGAGTCCTAGTCTGATTTATTTGTTATATCTACACCATCAGCACATTTTGTGAGATCAATTTAGGTCATGAGCCTAAAAATGAGGCTAATCCAGAGCTCCAATTGACCACACCACTCAGTTGGGTTTGAATGCCTGCCCTTGAAAACTTCCTAAGGACACAAGAGTTTTGGACGAAGCTGATTTTATTTTATTTTGAGTTTTCCATCATCCATGCCTGGGTGACCTTATGAACAGGTTGGATAAGGAATAAACATAATGGTGGACCCTAAGAAGGTTTCAATGATGGGTGTCATTGTGTATGGTCCACTTGAGCTTTGGATCTGCTTCAATCCGCTTCCATTCTGATGTAGAGCGGGTCGCGAACAGTTACATGGTCAAGATGGATCAGAAAAGGCCCGGTCGACGACAGAAGTGATCCAGACCATTGGACTTTAAATCGGGCGTATCTCGCAATCCAGAATGAGTTATCTGACGTAAAATATATGATTTTGGGGTAGAATGAGCCAACGAAGCCAACCAACCCCGCTACGCTGGGTTGCGACGCTCGGAATTGTGAGAAACCCTCGGATTGACGGTCGTTTCCCTGTTTTAATTTCGTTTTTACAATAAATAGTAAGTTTTAGTTTGATTATAACTCTTCATTTGATCGGGCTTTAGGAGTTGCGCCCAACGTGAAAAGAGCTTAGAATAATTAAGAGAACGGTTTGGTGAATCCAAATAGGACACTTACTATTTTGGGCCGAAAACCTTGCGCACTAGTAGACATCACGACCGTCTATAAATAGTAACTTTACTATTTATAGTAAGTCGCGATTTCTAGGAGTTTTAGTTGTAGTTTGATTCCGATTTCTTTCCCATTGCTTGGTACCCCTATTTAAAGGGTTGTGAACTTGTTTTTATTCATTCATTAATCAATTTCGAATTTATTAGAATTTATTTCTATTTTCTACTTTCTTTCCTCGTGGATTCGAGAAGTCTCTGTGAGGAGTCCAGAGAAGTTCCGTGGATTCGGGATAGTTATCCTCTTGAGGAAGACGGTGCTCGACCTCACGTCCTCCCCTGCGTCACATTCATAACCATGTCTACCACAAATTCTTTACAAAAGGATTTGAAGCAAGTACATGCGGGTTACAGTCCCTAGGTAATGGTAGAATAGATACATGCACTACTATGATAGCATCCACTTGGAATAGGTAATGGTAGAATAGATACACTACTATGATAGCATCTGCTTGGAATATGCTGGTTAGTAATCTTAGTAAGATTCAGCCACTGATTTGGCAATCTTGATTGTGTAAATGCATTGCCATAAAAAATCAGGCCCATCATCATGTAATGAGGTGGGCACACCTGCCTAAAAGTGTGGAGACTGGCAATCAATTCTATCAATCTTTCATTATGTGTGGAAGTATTCATTTTAAGAAAAATGGACGGATGGTATTTATAAGATAGAGATAGGAAATGGGACACTTGATGCCGTCTTCCTTGAATGGTGACAGCCAATGATACCTGTTCATGTAGTAAGTTGATTATCAGTGTTTGGAAATAGGGCAAATTTCATCCCATCCGTCTAAAAGGCCTAAGCCCAACTTCCGCGTTACATCATGGATACAAGGTGAAGTGGGCCCCACTCTATTGTGCACGGCACATGCCTCCACATGATCAAAACATGGAATTTACAGACTGTAGCCTCACTGCAAAGATGCCTTGGCTGGAAAAAATAAAATAAAATAAAATTAGAAGATCCGGTCAGTCAACTTATAAGGTGGGGACACGGTGCTTGAATCAGATGTATGACGCCATATTAGTGCTTGCATGCACGCATGCGTTTGTTCAGCGCATCTTCTTTTCGGCACTCAATATATGCACAGAAAAAGTTACGCGTGTGAGATCGGAGCCACTGATCACTAGGCAATCCTCATGACGAAGATGCCTTGATTCAAAGAGCCGGGCCCACAGAATGTGGTGACTATAACTCACTTTATCAATCATTCACATCTTGATACATGTCTGGCCCGATTTGTGAGATTGGGGAAAAGATAAAGTGGTGACCACCTGATGAGTGGCTGTCATCTTTGTTAGGCTGATCAAAACCAATTACCAGACAATCATGGTAGTGTTGCCTAAAAGGATCAGGTCCATCTGAATATCAGAATGTGGGACGTGGATTGCCTAGGACAACCTGCACAGGAAGATCCTATGCACAGAAGCTGGATGGGGCTAATGTGATATTTGTGAGAAATCTACCTTATCCATCTATATTGCCTAAAAGGATCAGGACCATCTGAATATCTGAATCCAGTGCATGGATTGATTGGACAGCCTGTGGCTAAAAGTTCCTGTACTCAGAAGCTAAGTGGGTCAAATTGTGATGTTTGTGAGAAATCCACTCCGTCCATCCATTTTTCGACTTTGTCAGTGCATGAGCCCAAAAATGAGGCAGATCCAAAACTTTTAAGTGGTAGCACAATAGGAAAAAGCGGGCTGAAAGTTCCCCTACTTAGAAGCTAGGTCGGGCCGGCTATGATGTTTGTGAGAAATCCACCCTGTCCATCCATTTTTCCATACTCTGTTATGACATGAGCCAAAAAATTGAAATAGAAACAAAACTCATGGCCACACAACAGGAAAAAGTGCCTAGGAAAATACTTAATGTTGAAACCTCCCTACTTCAATCATGTTTATATGTCAATCACCATTGTTTCCTGTAGCATGGTCCTTGAAAACACTGAAAACTTTGCCTGGTATGAAACTTTTTGGCCATAGAATGTTTCAAACGGTGGTCACTGAATCCCTATTATTTCCTCCCGTGTGCCGCACTTGAGTTTTGGATCCACCTCTTTTTTGGTCTCATGTCCTAAAATGATCTCTCAAAATGACTGCACAGTGTAAATTTCTCATAGACATCATGGGTGGGCAGAAAATCAGTGTCACGCCCAGAGTTGTATTAACCGTTCAAATGAGGTCAAAGTTACATGAGTCTCACGATGATGTATTTATAATATCCACACGGTTCACCTATTTGGTCTGAAATGAATTTCAGTGAACGACTCCAAAAATAAGTCATATCCAAAGCTCAAGTGGATCACACTACAAATAGCAATGGAATAATGATTTTCACCGATAAAACATTCGTAGGCCCACCCTAACATTTATTTTTAATCCAATATGTTTATAAGGTCACACATACTTGGATGAAGAGTAAAAACAAACATCATATTGATCCATAACTCATGCGATGCATTGTGGTGCATTTAATCTTGGATCTCTCTTATTTTGCCTCTCAAGCCTTGAGACGAGCATGCTAACTGGAGGAACGGTTTGGATATAGCGCATACCTCATGAGACCCACTCAACTTGGTGACGTCAACATACCAGCCAGGTCGGTGGTGTGTGTTACACCAGCCAATCCGCTGTGTATGTAAATACCGGACGTGGATTAGATACTCACAATGTCATTAGCCAAATAAGTGACGTCACCAAGCTCTGTGGGCCCTACCATGATGTATGCGTGAGATATCTACACCGTCCATCTATTTGAAAAGATCATTTTAGGAAGGAGCCAAAGAATGAGGCAGATCCAAATCTCAAGTGGATCCCACCATAGAAAACAGTGGGGACAGTGACATCCACCGTTCAAAACTTCTTAGGGGCCTCGGTAGTTTCCGAACAAGCTGATATTTGTTTTTTCACTTCATCTAACTCTATGTTAACTTATGAATAGCTTGGATCTCCAAAATAAATCATGTTGGGCCCTAGAAACTTTTCAACGGTGAGTGTCACTGCCCCACTGTTTTCTGCGGTGGGGTCCACTTGAACTTTAGATCTACCTCATTAATTTTCTCATGCCATTAAACAATCTCTCCAAATGGATGGACGGTATGGATACAACACATGATACATCATGGTGGGGTCCACATAGCTTGGTGACGTCCCTTCAGTACCCATTTGGCTACTGACATTGTCAGTATCCAATCCGCGTCCACAACTCTTTATCTTTCTTTGATGACTACTCTTATGAGCGGCTCTCGTGTGAAATTCACACGTGCGAGTCTTAACACCAGTAAAAACTCTTCAACTTTCTGTCTATAAATAAAGCTGACGCTTTGTATTCCTACACATCCTAAATTCCCACATCCATCCATTATTAACTAATGGCTCTCCTCTTTTCTTCTAAAATCCCATCATTTCTCGTTCTCTTCTTTTTATCATCTCTTCTCTTTCTCACTACCCAACAATGCAACCATCATCACTTCTCTGCTTTACTCCGCCTCAAGCATGGTTTTAACTTCACTGCTTCCTCCCTCTCTACTCTCCCCTCTTGGAATTCAAACAATACCGATTGCTGCTCTTGGGAAGGCATCACGTGCGATGGACCCACTGGTCACGTGATCGGCCTCAACCTCAGTGAGCTCTATATCTCTGGTCGGATTGATTTTGAAAGCCTCTTTCGTCTTCGGAGCCTCCAGAGGCTCAACCTTGCTTACAATGAGTTTGATCCCTCTCCATTCCCTTACGGGTTTGACCAGCTCACCAGTTTGACCCATCTCAACCTCAGCAATTGCAACTTGTCAGGATCATTACCATCCTCACTTTTGAACCTTACCAAACTGCAATATCTGCATCTTTCATCCAATAAATTGAGTGGCCCAATTCCTTCTTCATCTGGAAACGAGCTTCCGAATCTCAGAGAGATCAGCTTATGGAATAATTTGCTTAACGGGACCATTCCATCATCATTGTTTTCACTCTCATCATTACAACTGTTGGATCTGGGAGGTAACCAACTTAGTGGTCTCCTAGGCGAGTTCCACAATGTCTCTTCTTCACAGCTGGAGTCCCTCTATTTGGATAGCAATAAATTGCAGGGGATGATACCCAGATTTATCTTTCAACTTACCAAGCTTCAAATACTTTTCCTTTCTTCCAATAATTTCAGTGGTGTTGTGGAGCTAGGGTTATTTCAAAACCTCAAAAAACTTTACTATCTGGATCTTTCAGATAACAACTTGTCAGTTCAATATGGCAGTGGTAATTCCACATTTGTTTCCATCCCCCAGTTTCGATCTTTGTTGTTACGTTCTTGCAACATCAGCACATTTCCAAATTTCTTGAGAAATCAAGAGGGGTTGATGGAATTGGACCTTTCCAACAATAAAATTAGTGGTGAAATACCCAAATGGATATGGGAGGTTGGCAATCGGTCTTTAGTCTCTTTAAATCTTTCTCACAATGTTCTGCAGGGAATAGTACCATCTCCCCATCTTTTGTTGATCAGTGACTTAAGTGTTCTGGACATTAGCTCCAACAAGCTAGAAGGCTCACTTCCTATCCCACCACCGTCCATCTTTTTCTTTTCAGTTTCAAACAATATCCTTGGTGGTGAAATCCCTCAATCAGTTTGCAATGCAACATCCCTAGCAGTCCTTGATTTATCTCACAATGACTTCATCGGTCAGATTCCACCATGTTTGGGTGAGATTGGTGCACTTAAGGTGTTGAATCTTCAAGGAAATGCTTTCAATGGCACCTTACTTCAGACATTTAAAGAGGGATGTAACATACAAACGCTTGATCTCAGTGGGAATCAATTAGAGGGTCAAGTGCCAAGGTCTTTGGTCAATTGCAAAATGTTGGAGGTATTAAACCTTGGAAATTAACAATCAAATAAATGACACCTTTCCATCATGGATAGAATCTTTGCCCCTTTTGCGCATTCTTGTCTTAAAATCCAACAAATTTCATGGCCCCATTATACTTCCACAAACAAATCAAAGCTTCCCAATGTTGCAGATCATTGACCTCTCTTCTAATAGTTTCATGGGTGGTTTGCCATCAAATATGTTTGAGAATTTGAAGGCAATGATGGATGAGGACAAATCTCAATCTTTTCTTCATAGAACCCTATGTGTACCAACGCAAATGGTATACTATCAAGATACAGTGACAATCATGATCAAAGGACTAGACAGGGAACTCACCAAGATCCTATCCATCTTCACAACAGTTGATCTCTCAAACAACTATTTTCAGGGGGATATTCCAAAATCTATAGGGATTCTCAAGTCGCTACATCTACTCAATATGTCGCACAACAGTTTCACGGGCCAAATTCCAACATCACTTGAGAATCTAGCGGTGCTTGAGTCATTGGATCTCTCACAAAACAATATCTCAGGGGAGATTCCTTGGCAGCTAACAAAGCTAACATTCCTTTCGGTATTAAACCTTTCACAAAACCACCTTGTGGGAAGCATACCACAAATTAAACAGTTTTTTACATTCACAAATGAATCATTTCAAAAAAATCCAGGATTATGTGGACCTCCACTATCAAAGAAATGCAAAGATGCCGAGGGTGCACCATCGATTACTCCGTCAGCACTACAATCTGAAAGAAAATACGATTGGGAACTAATGTGGATAGGATTTGGAGTTGGATATGGATCAGGTGTGGGGATGCTTTTTTGGACTCTAGCACTTTGGAGGAAGGGAAGGAGAGAATTCTATATATTTGTTGATGGAATGCTTGCTTTGATTTTTCCTTCCATGGTATTTTCTAAATAGCAACGATGGTAAGAGGATTGGAGCTAGGGTATAAGTATGTTTGTATAGTTTGTGGCTAAAAGAAAAAAGTTTTTGTCGTTTTCTCCTTTTTGTAATTTTGTGTATTTTGCTTGCTCTTTATGATATGTGTTGTAGTTGTTTGTTGCATTTGCGCCTTCCTGAATAGTTGTACAAAACATTTTCAAATAAATAAAATTACATGTGGTGTGCTCCCACATTTCTGCAAAAAAAAAAAAAAAAGAATAAATAAATAAATTTTTTTTGTCCCAGCTATCTCTTTGTTTTCAAATTTTGGCCCACCTTAGCAACAAGATAACTTAATTAATGAGCTGGATGATCTCACCAATGTGGCCTAACTAGCCAGTGGTCTTTTTTTTTTTTTTTTTTTCCCAATGGTCTAAACAAATGTGGGCTAAGCAAACATTAAGATGAAGAAGAGTGGTGTTTTATGTATATTTTTATATTTTGTATTTTTCGATCATCACACAGATAGTTCTTTCACCTTCCCACATCCATGTATATGGGGTGTAAGAGTAATCACTTTATTACTATGCGGTGATTTTTGAGTTGGACTTTTGTGATGCCAAAAAGAAGTGTGGAAATCATCATCCGCTCTCACGGCACCATAACATGCAGTTTTTAGCTTGCAAGGGACACTTGGCCAATCTAACCAAGCAATATGGGCTGTGCATTATGTCTAGAATACATTTCTCAGGCCACCATGTAAAAATCCCACCAATAAGATGATACAAACCATCTGAACAATAACAACTATTTAGTGGACAATCAACATAATTTATGGGAAAGTAGGCCTGTTCAGCAGCGAGCCATCCATCTGTTAGGCCCATCATCTATTGCTTATATATGGTTCTAAAGAATCGATATTATCATAAAATCCTAACCATCACATCCATGGTTTGGCAGTACATAAATATAAAAAGAAGTCCCACATATATATGGATTAGATCATCCAACTGATCTGATTTTCACAAAATCACTTTGTGGGAAGCATTCCACAAATTAAACAGTTTTTTTTTTTTTTTTTTTTTTTTTTTTTTTAAATTTACATTTACAAATGAATCATTCCAAAGAAATTCGGGATTATGTGGACCTCCAATATCAAGAAAATGCATTGCACCACCATCCGTAATGCCAACCTTTGAATATGCAAATTCAGAGTTGGACTAGAAATTTGTGTGGGTAGGATTTGGAGTCGGATATGGAGTAGGAATGGGAGTTCTTTTCTATACTCTAACATTATGGGTAAAGGGAATGAAAGAATACAATAACTTTATAGATAAGATGTTTTCATTGATTTTTTTTTTTCTTCTGTAATATTTGCTCTAAAGCCATGACCATAAGTGGATTTAAGTTATGGTTGTTCATGGCTTCTAGCTTGTCCAAGAAATGTTTAGGTATGTATGTTGTTGGATTGAGGTGGTTGGGTTTGTTTGGTTTAGCCTTGCCTTTGTTCGGATTTTTTATTTTTTTTTCGTCTTTCTCTAAGATTGTAAATGGTTGTTTTCCATATCAAAAAAATTATAGGTGTGTAAAAAAGACTAAATGAAAAAAAAGAAAAAAAAGTTCCCTAACTTATGGGAAGAAATAATGCATTTAGCTTATTTTTCATTCTGGATGCTTGTGTCCAAATGCTTAACTCTACATACATGTTAGCTAGCATAAGGAATAAGGAAGAGTGTCGATTGATGTATCAAATATATACCCATATAGTTGTTGGTGGTTTATATAATATACTTTTGCTATCCCTTTTACAATATTAGATCCATCAACTTTGGAGAGCTTTGCTAAGCCCACATGCATGTGCAGCAAAACTCATGTACATGCAATAATGCCAACATGGATCGATGAAGCCAAAGTGATCCAATCCATCCATCAGAAAGTCATCACCATATTCATTCCCTAGCCCAAGAATCAGGGTGATCTACTTTTAAGGGGCCACATGCTTAGTGGACCAGATTTATTTTTGGAAAACATGTAAAAGGTCAGACCAACCTAATGGATGGATTGGATCTCTCACCTATATATCCCATGTTACAACGTGTTATGCGCTTATTGCATAGATTCGTGGGCTTAGTAAATGGGACCATTTGCAAATCATGGGGACTTTTCAAAAGGAACGTGCAAAAATAAAAGGTATTCGTGCTTTTCTCATAGTTTGGAACTCTGAATTTCACGCCAACAGTAGGTTGCTCCCTTACATTTAAGAATTTATATAGCTAAAGTGACAATGTATATGACACCCATCCCTACAAAGGTAGGTCCCAACCTAAGGGCCGGTTTGGCTCGGGTGGGATTGGAAGGGATTGAATGCTATTAGGGTGGATGGCATGGATTTCTAGGTAATGATGGTGTTGTCAGTGGATTGTCTTGAGATCCATGGGATTCCTATATCCCTGAATTCCTATATCCTATCTGTTTGGCATGCCCAGCCAATCCCGGGATTAAACCTTCCCATCCCTTCCAATCCCTCGAACCAAACACATCCCAGGCAAATTTGAATGGATTAAAGTGGATTGGATGGGATTTAAAGGTAATGATGGTGTTGTCAGTGGATTGTCTTAAGATCCATGGGATTGGGATCATATCACCTACTCTGTTTGGCTCGCCCAGCCAATCATGGGATTAATTTAACTTCCAATCCCTTCCAATACCATCCAATCCCTTCCAATCCGAACGGCCAAACTGGCCCTAAAGATCATCAAGTGGGCCACAGTTGTATGATTGAGTATTTTTTTTATCATATATATATAGTTTTCCACAGTGTGGCCAACTTGATAAATGTATATGCATGATTTTTATGCATGCCTTTAAGGTGGGCTTACAGCACAGCTAGAACAACAATTGAGCTCTAAGCTCACTATTTTGTGGGCCCGACATCCAGTCCCCAAATTAGGTATATATGCCTGAAATTTCAGGGCGTAAGGCCAAAATTCATCTCCATCCACAACTGAGTTGGGCCTAAACACAAGAAATAATGCAAGAGGGGACGCCAACCATAGGTTATGTGTGTGGCCTAAATGGTGTGTATATATATTAATCTATCCAATCCATTCATCAAATTAGTCTAATTAGGATGAATAGATAATATCCCAAGAGTCATCTTGATCTAAAACACATGCAAACCACACATTGCTAACTTAGAAATTTTAGGCATTGTTTTACATTGTTACTAAGAGTCTAGCCTACAGGAGTTGTTTATGGGGTTGTTTGCACCAAGTGCATGTCACACAAGAAATTCAATGGTCGAGATAGAATACAAGTGTTTTACCTGTTGCGTGCAGCAGGTAGTCTTGTATGTTTTGGTGTGAGTGCAGGATATATGCATTTGCCCTTGGCCGGGCTACACATTAATATCTCAAAATAACAAAAGCACCTGTCACATCACTGAGACATCATACTTGTAAAACTAGTGGCTATACCACGAGGATCACTTGAAGAAAATGTTTGAATAACCGAACACTAGGCGGGACATGCACATAGATTGAGTTGGACGCCGTTCACTCAGTTCAACAGTAACCTACCGGATGAATAGACCATTATGGTTTTCTTCCCTAATTTTTATGATGCATCTTGCCGTTACCTCCAAATCCTTCTTTGCATTTTTTTCTTTGGGGTTTGAAATTGATTTTTAAATTCAGTACAACAAAAATGACTTTTATCGGCAGTCAAAAGTGCCAGTAAAGGTCAAAAATAGCACCGGAAAAAGCTTTATCTGTACTCAGACAAGTGCAGAAAAAAGGCTGCATCGGCAAAAGTTTTACCAGTGCTTGTCATCATTTACCGGCACTTTTTCTGGCCACTGTGATCGAGTAGACTTTTTTGGCGCCCATTCTCCTTTTTCCACTGGTAATCACTGAAAAAACGTCTAGAGAAGCTAAAAAAGCGCTGGCAAGAGTCTGTCCAAACACCGATAATAGTCTTCTAAAGCACCGTTGCTGGCCACCAGTAATCACTGAAAAAGCGCCCAGTAACATTAAAAATGTCAGCAAAAGTTTGTCCTAGTGTCGATAAACGCCCTCCATAGCACGACAAAGGTTTGAGAAGCGCTCGTTAAAAGCCATGCAACCCACGGCAAAAGCCATTTTTTTTTTTTTTTCTGTTGGAACCTGTATTTTTTAATATTTGAAAACTAAAAAATGTTAGGGTACAATTAAAAATGAATATTAAACCAAAATTATATTACCTTACAATAAAAATATATAATATTTACAACAATAAGCTAAAAATGGTTTTGAATACATAAAAATAAATAAAAATCCTTCATGTGGTCCACTCCTAGATTGGCCACACTGTTGAATGAAATGAAGACAATCGAACTGGTAAACCTCTCATCAAGCCACTTCATGCATTAACTTGTTGAACATTGATGGCACTGTTGGGCTGATCATCTTCGCGGTCCATATCTCTGCAATCCAATGTGTAATCAAATTACTGGATGTAGGTTCTGACTCTAACAGATACTTTGAGCTAGTTGTGTAATCAAAAGAATCCAACAAGTATCTCTGCTACCAAAAAGAACAAAATAAATAAATAAACATATATTGGAGTAGCAGGAACATTGTATCAAAGAAATTGAATGGTAAAGAGAAAAAAACAATACAATGATTTAGAACATGAATTTTGTTTCCATTGGTTCGGGTGCCTCTGCAACATTCGTAAACCTCGGTCAGAAGAAATTGGCACAGAAAGAGAAACAGAGTACAAGTATAACCGTGAAGGGGACCTTTCAATTACAAGTCAGCAGAAACCAATAATACAAGCCAAAAGTTCACCAATTTCAATTGGGTTTTCCTTATGTTAGAAGCAGTAAAGAAGTTAACGGAATAATAATAATAATAAAAAGATGACACCAAACAAAATGCCAGCAATTCCCAGAAGAAACTGGAAGTTTCACTTCAGTTTCAACAAGCCAGAAAATTGCTGGGTTGAAACTACTTGTACTCTTAAGTAAATCATCAACTTTGAATGTTTTGATAGTTTTTTGAACAGGTCAACTCAGCCAAGCTTTCAGTCAGGCCACCAGTTTTTTGAACAATGTACAAAAGAAAATCTACACAAAAGTATGCCAGGACTACAACACTTCTTGTTTGCATATCATATCTGTCAAATTTTATGTTGAACAGCTTGTCAGTAGTGTGGCAAACCTAGGAGGTAATGATGAGTGAATAGAATCAAAGTTGTTGGTGAGTAATGGTTGCTGCGAACACACGTGTTGCTCGCCTGTACTGGGGGAGCTCAATATACTCTAGTTGAGGTGAATTTTCATATCCACTGTCATCTCTTGGATATCCAATTTCCAAATATATGTTCTTCGAAGTTTCCTGGAATTGAAAAGCATTAAAAAGACAAATACAAGGGAGGAAAAAAATAGATATTTTATCACCACAGTTTGGTTGATGGATCGGTTTTGTTTCGTGACATTGTCAAAAGAATTTGCCATGTTAGTCCACATACAAATACAGCGGCCATGGTATCGCCATCAAAGAGAGAGGGAGAGAGGCACATGGGCGCTTTCCTTCCAAATGCCCCATGACTCTGTCTCTCGATATCCATAGAAGTTGATCGATCTCTGCGAGCACTTGCACTATCAAGAAGAAGAAGGTGGAGTCGTGCGGGGGCGGAGAGAGAATGAGAAATGAGTTCCTTATTTCTTTATGAGTCTGGATCCTCTGTTTGCCAAAACCACGAGTTTCTTGCTTTTTTTTTTTTTTTTTTTTTTTTTTTTTTTTCCGGAAACGGATTGGCTACTCCACCTGCCACTAGGGGCTAGTGGTCCGTGTTCTGTGGCCCCTCCATGTATGTGTTTCATCCATTCCGTTCATCCATTTTTTAAAATCATTTTACTGCTTCATCCCAAAAATTAAAGGGATATAAATCTCAGGTGGACCACACCATAGGAAAACAATAATGATTGGGTATCCACCATTAAAATCCTCCTAAGGCCCACTATACTGTTTATTTGATATCCAATATGTTTATTAGGTCATACAAGCCCAGATGAAGGAGAAAAACAAAGATCAGCTTGATCCAAAACTTTTATGACCCCAGAAGGTTTTTAATGGTCGACGCTCATTCAACACTATTTCCTGTAATGTGGTCCACTTGAGATTATGATATACCTAATTTTTTGTCCCATACGAATAAAATGATCTGAAAAAATATACCGACGGCATGGATGAAACATTACACATCATGGTGGGGCCACATAGCACCGATAATCAGCCATTGGCTGGCTGTGGGGGAGTAGCCAATCCGTTCCCCTTTTTTCCTTACACGGTCCAAAATTAGATTGCAACAACCCAATTTTGCTGGTTGACGCGAACAGAGGATCCGTATTTTTTATTTATTTACTTTTCAAGGGTACTCGAAACCGGCGGTTATTAATATGGGGGGCGCTCATTTCTTTAAACCGTGGCCTTCCATATAAAAAAAGAAAAAAAAAAAAAAAAGAAATGTATCCCAAGGGGCCCGTTTGGACGGGCAGATTGGAAGGGATTGAATGGTATTAGGGTGGATGGCATGGATTTCAAGGCAACGATGGTGTTGTCAGTGGATTGTCTTAAGATCCATGGGATTGCTGTATCCCGGGATTGTTATATCGAGTTCGTTTGGCACACCCGGCTAATCCCGGGATTAAACCTTCCCATCCCTCGAACCAAACACGTCCCAGGCAAATTTGAACGGATTAAGGTGGATTAGATGGGATTTAAAGCCAATGATGGTGTTGTCAGTAGATTGTCTTAAAATTCATGGGATTGCTATATCCTGGGATCAGATCACCTAGTCTGTTTGGCACACCCGGCCAATCCCAGGATTTAACTTCCAATCCCTTCCAATACCATCCAATCCCTTCCAATCCGCCCGGCCAAACAGGCCCTTATGCAATTCCTTTCAAAAAAATTCTCAAAAAAGGAGAAAATAAGGAGTTTTTATCTCAGTTTGTCCATGTGGCCCACTTTTGGACAACGAAAGCCATTCACGGTGATCCGGGCGCTATCTTAACGATACAATTACAGGGGTTGATCAGACCCTCTCTGCTCGATAGTAGGTAGTTGGACCTTTGGATGCAAATTATCCATTTTCAGCTTTGTGCGAAGGTCTCCAGATCGTGTAAACCATCAAATCTTGCAGGCCCACCTATTTGGACCATTCATCATTAATACCGGACCAGACAGAATGGCTAGATTAGCTTGGATCGAAATGTCCACCAAAATAGGCTAGAGGCCATCTGTTTACTTATGGAAATGAAAATTAGACTTATCAATGGTCAAAACCATGACATCCACTCGTAAACAAGACACCCCAAGTACAAATGTTAGGAGTAAATTATTGCCAAATTCTTCCATTTAACTATTCTAAGATAGGAAAGTTTTCTGAGTGGAATCACTCAACAAGAGAATCATTCAGCAAGGGTTCAACTGATTGAATTGATGGTTGGATGAACCGCGCGCTAACAAAAAGGGTTCTTAATTCGGTTTAGGTCCTAAAATATTGAGCATGATAAAAGCAAAATCTGACGGCTGTGAAGTGCTACATTTTATTCTTGTTGTTTGGCTTTAGTTCAAATGCTATTTTCATGATGTGGAGCAAACATGTATTTCTAAACCATCATTTAAATGGAAAGGGCATAAAGGGCTCATTTGGATACTACCAAATAAATAACTTAAAAAAAAAATACTAATGTAAGTCATTAAGTTACTTTTCTTAATTAATTTAGTTTCACTATTAAATTAGAATAAGTAACCTTTTCGAAAATATACCTTATTTATTTCAGTCTTTTTTTTATTATTTATAATTTATTCTTCCAAAAGTAAATTATTTTCTTTGTTTTTGTTGGTCACACTGAAGGTTGTTGATATTTGCAACCCAACCTGTTGCTAGGTATACAGACTTAGTTAACGTGAGCACTAACACTAACTTAATGTATCACTAGTGGGCCGCCAGTTTGTGGACCCCACTGACGTATGTGATGCTCGTAAGAACTCTATGTGGTGGGCCTTACTGATCAACGATCTGGATTGTATTCTAGTTGGACTGTTTGATTGAGTTAATCAGTGGGCCCCACTTAAGGTGATACGTCATAAATCTATCTCTGCAAAGACTTGTGTATTTGGGGTAGAATGCTATAGCCTTACGCAAGGAAATTTGAGTCGAACTAGGACACAGTAATGTGGAGCGTGGGAGAGAGAGTTTTGATGGGTTTCAAACTCTCTTTCCACAGTCTCTATAAAAGAGAACTGGGTCCCCGATCCTACACCACGGCAGAAATTCGAGCCCCATCTACTGATTTGCAAAAAGGGTATGAAGGAGAGGAAGATCCTAGCTTTATCTTCTCTGGTATTCTATATAGGAGATCTAATATTCTATTCTCAGCAATAGCGTCTCAGTTAGGTAAGCAATCTAAACCCCTGATCAACATGTTCCTTGCACAGACAGATCTGTGGGCCTATTCTGCATATAGATTAAGTCCCACAATGCTCACATCGCCCACCCATTTTCACGTCCAAACTATGCCAGAAACCTCTCTCCGAAGTACCACCTTGCCATATGTGATAGATTATCACTCTCCATCCCTTTTGTCAGGTCATTTTAAGTGTGGGTCTAACCAGGTGGGACAGTGGGACCCACTATAATTTTGAGAAATCCACATTGTCCATCAAATTAACCCCACCATTAACAGCTAGAAGCAATGACACCCACCATGGCACATGCCCCAATGGCCCACCTCTCTCTACATGTCGTATGTCCATGCCATACATCCGTTTTTCTATTTATATGATGCCCTACACCATAGCCTTCCTAGGGTCCAGTGAAATGGAACCCACAGCTGGGATCCACTGTAATGTGATTGCCATCCAAGCTAATTAAGTGGGTCCCACTTGTTAAAAAAAAACAATGATGATAGAGTATCTACCGTTGAAACACTCCCGGTGTCTAATGAGTGGACCTCACAATAGAAAAAAAATTGTGGGGAATTAAACCCCACACTGTTGAAACCCCCTGACCCATGTTACTATATATGTTGCACGACAAAGCTGGCCATCCATTTTTCTTTGTTGTTGAAACCCCCTAATTCCAAGCTTTCGTGCTCACTTTATGGTACCACCTAAAACTGTAAGGACTGAAGTCTCAGGTGGACCCACACAATAAGCAGTCGATATTGTAAGGATGACTAAGCATGGTAGAGGGATAAATAATTGTGTTGTTAGAAACCAAACATGCCTTCCTACTTTTTAACTAATAAGTATGTTATTTACCAAACATACTCATCTCCTTAACGAGGAGAAACCAAGATAAGCTACTTATCACATAAGTAGCTCATCTCAAGTAACTTACTTTTGATAAGTAGCTCATCTCAAGTAACTTACTTTTGAAGCGCTCCTTAAATGGCGCCCAACCCAGCCCATTGTCACCTCTTAACTCATGGTGCACCAGTTGCATGGATTCTCTTGGATAGCCCGATCATGCAATCTAAGCTGTATGTTAGTTTAGAATTTCATGGGCTACCACGCAAAATGTACAGTTATTGGATGTTCCAAGCCATCCTTAGTTTGGCCTTATTTTATATAGCCATTCTGTTGACAAGCCGAATGTGTGTTGGATTGGTGTATCATCTGTACAGTATCCCATCAATTGTGAGTTAGACTTAATGAACAGTCTAGATCAATCCATTGACTTTTCAAGTATCCGAATCCAATATGGGCACTATGACTTAGAATGCTGTCACAGCACTGAACCATTTCTCCAAGACAATGGTACAATTTTGTTCTGCTGGATTACCAAATTTGAAAAGGGACGAGTGTATTCATCATAGAATAAAGGGTTGGTATGGCCCATCTGAATCACAGATGGGCCGATTTTTATGCCCTGAGCCTAAATTTTTATGTGGTATCTAATGGATGGAGTATATTTTGTACAGTCATCATAGCGGTCCCTATAAAAATCAAGGGTGAATGTCTCTCTGCCAACTGTTTTCTTTAGCATGGCCCACCTGAATTACAAGCCAATATGATGTTTTGGCTTTACACCTAAACTAGGATTACACATCTAATGGTTAGAGTAGATCTCTCCTAAACATCATCATGAGCCCCACTAAAAATCAAATCCCTGCATCCCTCTCTAATGGTACAGATAAATTATTTAAGAGAGAATTGAATGGGAACAGGCCCACCGTGGTGTTTATGTAAGATCCACTCCAACCATTAGATATTAGTCCAATATTAGGCCCAAAGACATGAAGACAGGACGTAGGTGACACCAAAGGAAATAATTATCTTAGAGATGTTGACCCTTGATTTTTATATAGCTCGCCTGGATAATGATTTAAATCCGCTTCAACCATTAGATTCTACACAAAAATTTATGCACATGGCAAAAATATCATACCCATGCATGATTCACATTGACCACACTATTGGAAACAGTTTGGAGGATAATTAAGCATTGTTTTATACATTGTTTCCTATCATTTGGTCCACCTGATTAACTGCCGAGCTAATTTTTGGGTTCTTGTCCGAACATGGGGTGAATGGAGCTAATTTTTTGGTCATTGGCCTAACATGGCACGGTGCATTGTGGATGGGATGAGTTCTACGTAAACATCACAGGTCACACCCACCCATTTGATGGTAAGGCCATGGCAGTGGAATGATAATTATATTGATTAATGGGATAGCTTTTTGAAACCATTTCTAAAATGGTAACCAAATGTAAGTTTTGTATTAGCTAGGTAGTCTTTTATAAATTTCATATTAAATATACATGTTTTTCTAAATTTCTTAAATAATATGAGAATTGTACATAAAGAACCTACATGCTTAATATGAAATTTGCATTCCAATACTCTTTTCAAAAAGGTTTTCCACAAGCTACCCCTTTGGAGCACCTTCCCTTAGATTTGGAGCCAGGTTGGCGGGGCAAGCAAAGGGGCCATGGTTGGGTAGTCACTTGGTTGAGGCTACCGTGATGTTTATGTTAAATCCACCTCGGCTGGGTCCTTACTCATGGCTTAGTGGCTCACAAGGGTTTCAAAGGGGTTTGAGTACCCATTATGGTGTGCGTGAAAACAAAAAAAAAAAAAAAAAAAAAAAAAAAAATTACAAAATAAACCACTAGGTACGTTACCTCAAGTTAGACCCAGGCTCTACAAATCAATCCTCTCAAATATTCAAGTGGACCAGAAGAAGTATGCATGGTAACACTCACCTACTGAACTACTTCCCTTAGGGTCAGTTTGGGCAGTGGGATTAGAAGGGATTAGGTGGGATGGAATTTAAAAAACACAATTATTACCTATGGCTGGGATTGTCCTTTATTGCCATGCGATAAAATTAATGCCGTGCTTTGTTGATAATACGGTGGTACATTGAATGGATATATCCACCATCATTTGAAATTACTGAGAATAACACATGTGTTATATCTAAACCGTTCATTTGTTTTATAACCTCATTTTATGGCATGGCCCTAAAAATGAGGTAGATCCAAAATTTATGTAGCCCCAAAGAAGTTTTCAACGGCAAGTATTCAATCCTTGTTGCTTTCTATGGTGGGGTCCACTTGAGCTTTAGATTTACTTAATTTTTTGGCCCATGCTCTAAAATAATCTTGATAAATGGGTGGACGGTGTGGATATGTCCCACACATCATGGTGGGACCTACACAGCTTCCCAAACATTGAGTGAAATTGACACGGGACCCAATGCAATTTCATTCAATGTAATTCCACGCTTTTCCATTCTTCACAAACATGGAGTGGAATTGGCACACGACCAGATGAATCCTATCCCACCTAATCCCTTCTAATCCCACCGCCCAAACTGACCCTTAGTGTAGCCTCACCTGCATTACAAATTGCCCTGATTTTTGGGCCTTAGACATAAATTGGTGTGATATTTAATAGTTAGAGTGGATTTCACATAATTCTCGCCATCTAAAAGTCAAGGGAAACTTCTCTCCGCCAATTGTTTCCTTTGATGTGGTCTACCTGAGGTAAGAGTTAACCTTATATTTTGGACCTAGGCCTAATCTATAAATACACATCTAATGGTCGGAGTGGATCCAACAGTTGCACAGGGACACTTACCCTTTTTTTTTTTAAACGCCCACCTCGATGTTTATGCAAACCCACTCCATTCAAATATTAGATGCCTAATCTCATGTTAGGCCTAGGACTAAAAGATTAAGCTGACCTTATTCAAGTGGCCCTGTCAGAGGAAAACAGTTGGGCAGCAGCTTGTCTTTATTTTTTACTGGCCCACCTCGATGTTTATGTAAAACCCACTCCACTCATTTAATGTCTAAGATTAAGCTGACCTTTTTCACGTGGCCCTATCAAAGGAAAACAGCTGGGATAGAGAGAGTTGCAATTTTGATTTTTATAGGAGAAATTTTCGACTGTGAACCCCACCTTTTACCCAGCGTCTTTTCTAAATACTCTCAAAATTTACTTTCTGGAAGCAAACCATTTCGTACAGACACACTATTTATAGATGAAAATACCCTTGCATTCATGGTGGCACTGTGATATCCACGGTGGCACCATCTAACACCAGGAAAAATAATAAAGGCTGTAGCTAAAGACAATTCACTACATATTATAACCGTAGCTATTTGTAGCATAACCATTGCTTCATTACATTCATGCCATTAGTTATAGGCTACAGATCTAAACCGTAGCTATTGTTTCTATAGTGAAAAGTACATACAACTATAGATAATTGAGAAAGTCTAACATGCCTAACATGAAATTCAATGATCCTAACATGATATTTAGTGAACCTAACATGAAATTCAATGAGTCTCAAAGAAAATTGGGCGAGACAAACATAAAATTCAATGAAGCAAACATGCAATTCAGCGAGGCTAACATGAAATTCAGCGAGGCAAATTGGAAATTGAGCGTGGCAAACTGGAAATTCAGTGATGCAAACTGGAAATTGACCGAGAAAAACTGGAAATTGACCGAGGAAAACTGGAAATTAAGTGAGGCAAACTAGATATTGAGCGAGACAAACTAGAAATTCAGTAAGGCAAACATGAAATTCAATGAGGCAAATTGGAAATTAAGCGAGGCAAACTACAAATTGAGCGAGGCAAGCTACAAATTGAGCAGGGCTAACATGAAATTCAGCGAGGCAAATTGAAAATTGAGTGAGGCAAATTAAAAATTCAGCGAGGCAAACTTGAAATTGAACAAGGCAAACATGAAATTGAGCGAGACAAACTGAAAATTCAACAAGGTAAACATGAAATTGAGTGAGACAAACTGGAAATTCAGCAAGGCAAACATGAAATTCAACAAGACAAACATGAAATTGAGTGAAACAAACTGAAAATTCGGCAAGACAAATATGAAATTCAGCGAGACGAATATTTAATTCAACGAGCATCAGAGGACATTGACGAAGCAAACAGGAAATTGAGCGAGGAAAACTGTAAATTGAGTGAGGCAAACTAAAACTTAAGGCTAACATTAAATTCAGCGAGGCAAATATGAAATTGAGCATGACAAGCTGAAAATTGAGTGAGGCAAAATGAAATTCAGTGAGGCAAAACATAAAATTCAGCGAGGCAAACATGAAATTGAACGAGGTAAACATGCAATTCAACGAGCATCAAAGGAAATTGGTCGAAGCAAACAGGAAATTGAGTGAGACTAACACGAATTGAGAGAGGCAAACCGGAAATTGAGCAAGACAAACTGGAAATTGAGTGAGGCTAACATGAAATTCAACGAGGCAAACTGGAAATTGAGCGATGGAAACTGGAAATTAAGCAAGGAAAACTGAAAATTAAGCAAGACAAACATGAAATTGAGAGAGGCAAACTAGAAATTGAGCAAGGCAAACTGGAAATAGAGTGAGACAAACAAGAAATTCAGCAACGCAAACTGAAAATTTAGCGAGGCTAACTTGAAATTCAGCGATGCAAACATGAAATTCAGTGGGGCAAACATGCAATTCAACAAGCATCAAAGGAAATTAAGCGAGACAAACCGAAAAATTGAGCAAGGCTAACATGAAATTGAGTGCGGCAAACTGGAAATTGAGCAAGACAAACTACAAATTAAGCGAGGCAAACTGAAAATTGAATGAGGCAAACTGAAAATTGAATGAGGGTAACATGAAATTGAGCGAGGCAAACTGGAAATTGAACGAGACAATCTGAAAATTTGGCAAGGCAAACTGGAAATTGAGTGAGGCATACTGAAAATTCATCGAGGCAAATATGAAATTCAACGAGGCAAACATGAAATTCAATGAGGCAAACATGCAATTCAACGAACATCAAAGGAAATTGAGTGAGGCAAACGAAGATAACATGAAATTGAGCGAGACAAATTAAAATTTGAGTAAGGCAAACTGAAAATTGAGCGAGGCAAACTCGAAATTCACTGAGGCAAACTAGAAATTGAGCGAGGCAAACTGAAAATTAAGCTAGGCAAAAATGAAATTGAGCAAGGAAAATTGCAAATTGAGCGAGCCTAACATGAAATTGAGTAAGGCAAACTGAAAATTGAGCGAGACAAAATAGAAATTGAGCAAGGCTAACATGAAGTTGAGCGAGGCAAACTGAAAATTCAGTGAGGCAAATTGAAAATTCAGCGAGGCAAACATGAATTTCATGTTAACATCACTCAATTTCCAGTTTGCCTCTCTCAATTTCCAATATGCCTCACTCAATTTCCAGTTTGCATCGCTTAATTTCCTTTGATGCTTGTTGAATTGCATGTTTGGCTACTGGAATTTCATTTTTGCCTCCCTCAATTTCATTTTTGCCTCGCTGAATTTTCAGTTTACCTCACTAAATTTCATGTTTGCCTCGCTCAATTTCATGCTTGCCTCGCTCAATTTCCATTTTTTCTCGCTCAATTTCCAATTTTCCTTGCTCAATTTCCAGTTTTCCTTGCTCAATTTCCAGTTTATCTTGCTCAATTTCATGTTAGCCTCATTCAATTTCCCGTTTACCTTGCTCAATTTAACGTTTGCCTTGCTCAATTTCTGCTCAATTTCCAGTTTGCCTCGCTTAATTTATAGTTTGTCTCATTGAATTTTCAATTTGCCTCACTGGATTTCATGTTAGCCTCGCTCAATTTTCTTTTTGCCTCTCTCAATTTCCAATTTGTCTCAATCAATTTGAAGTTTGACTTGCCCAATATCCCGTTTGCCTCACTCAATTTCCTTTGATGCTCGTTGAATTTCATGTTTGCCTCGCTCAATTTCCAATACACGTCACTCAATTTCCAGTTTGCCTCGCTCATTTCTAATTTGCCTCACTCAATTTCTAGTTTGCCTCGCTAAATTTTATGTTAGCCTCGCTTAATTTCCAGTTTTCCTCCCTCAATTTGCATTTTGCCTTGCTTAATTTTCAGTTTGCTTTGCTGAATTTCAATTTTGTCTCGCTCAAATTCAAATTTGCCTTGCTGGTTTTCATGTTAGCCTAACTCAATTTCCAATTTGCCTCGCTTAATTTATAGTTTGACTTACTCAATTTCCCGTTTGTCTCACTCAATTTCCTTTTATGCTCATTGAATTTCATGTTTGCCTCGCTGAATTTCATGTTTGTCTCGCTGAATTTCCAGTTTGCCTCGCTCAATTTTCAGTATGTGTCACTCAATTTCCAGTTTGTCTGGCTGAATTTTCAATTTGCCTCGCCTAATTTCCAGTTTGCCTTGTTGAATTTGATGTTAGCCTCGCTTATTTTTTAGTTTGCCTCGCTCAATTTGCAGTTTGCCTTGCTAAATTTCTAATTTACCTTGCTGAATGTTCAATTTGCCTAGCTGGATTTCATGTTTGTCTTGCTCAATTTCTAGTTTGCCTTGCTCAATTTCCTTTGAGGCTTGTTCAATTTCATGTTAGGCTCACTAAATTTCATGTTAGGATCGTTGAATTTCATGTTAACCTTATTAGAATCGTTGAATTTCATTATAAGCTCGCTAAATTTCATGTTAGGCTTGCTTAATTACCCATAATTGCATATACTTTTTACTTACAGAAGAAAGAGCTACGGTTTAGATTTGTAGCCATAAAAGTATGGCTACAAATCTAATGAAGGAATGGCTACACTATAAATAGCTACGATTATAATCCGTATCTATATGTCTTTAGCTATGGCCTTTGTAATTTTATTTTTTTCTGGTATTGGATGGTGCTACCATGAACAAAACAGAGTTCCATGGTGGCACCGTGGATATCATGGTGCCACGGTGAATGCAAGGGTATTTTTGTCTGCAAATTGTGTGTCCATACAGAATGGTTTACTTTTGATAAATAAATTTTGGGAGCATGTCGAAAAGACAATGAGTAAAAGGTGGAGTTTACTGTCTGAAATTTCTCTTATCACATGGCCGCCCTTTCGTAAATAAAATGGTACTTCCCGTTCTAGGAAATCCAATCCAACCATTATATGCCACACCAACATTTAGGACTGGGTCCTAAAAACCAGTCCTATTCACTATTCATGTGTGGATAAGGAAAATGAGAAGGAGTTTCCTTAGCCTTTTAACTGTTTCTAACATTGTGGACCCCCTGCTGAATGGGCCAGAATATCTACAAGGTCATACCTACCCGATGGACGGCTTGGCTATTGCGCACGTTAGCCACCCTATCTCTAATGTTCATGACGTGCCTTGTACACGCGTGTGGGATTGGCAAAGCTCAATGTGGTGACCGTTTGATCATGAAGGTGCGGACCAGTTGCTCAAGCTGATAACACAATATGCCGGGGTATGTTGGGGCCCATGGCTCGGTTAGCCATACTATTCATGTGATGAGCAGACCGTAGGTGGACGGTAGCCCACCAACTTTGATAGATCTTAGCCATCCAATGTTGGGCCTTTTTTCAGTTGAAGTAAACCAATGCTGTATTTCTTTTCTTTTATCTCCTTGTTGCAGGCTACTAATATAAGGATTAGGATTGTGCAAATGAGGAGATAGTTGCATCAAGCTACTCTCACCGTAGGGCTGAATCAGATTATCGGTCCGGATCACCCAACCGTTGGGCCTTCCACAAACAGAGGATGCGAGGATACTATGCATAGCCGTAACTCAGGAGAAAATGAGGAGGTGAGTACTCCACCCGTGCGTACATGGCGAAGTTGTCATGCTTTGGACGACTTTCATCAGATCGAGCCCACCGTACGTAATTATGCATTGGACCAAAATCAGGCTAGCCACTCATCAGGTGATACGCAATTTGAGAAGTTTCTCGTACTAGCCCATTCTTCTGTTGCAGGACCACCTGAAGAATGGTCCCGCCCAACATTTTTATGGTGGGGACCCACATGATGAACGGACCTGATCACCAAATACTAACCAATCACAATTTAGTCCAACGCATTGGTCTGTATTAAGCGCTGCGATTAGTTATGCAATGAAAAGGAATAATATCATGCATGGTCCCCTATCTTCATAGGAAGTCCATCTGTTTTTAATTCTGACAGATGGGGCTCATGGTTTTCTAATCCAGAGCATTGATCTGTTTAAGATAACCATCTAATTAGCATATGTTGCATGAATTTTTCAGATTAGAAGATCCCAACGGTCAATACTATGACCTTTTGCGTGTAAACGTGGATGATTGTTGTATTTCTCATGTTGGGAATCCATTGGTAGGCCACGAAGAGAGAGAGAGATTGGGATTTTGGGAATCCATCAGTAGGCCATGGAGAGAGAGAGAGAGAGAGAGAGAGAGAGAGAGAGAGAGAGAGAGAGAGAGAGAGAGAGAGAGAGAGAGAGAGAGAGAGAGAGAGAGAGAGAGATTAGGACTGTCATGCATGTAGAGGATATTTACAGGGACTACTCCAGCCACCGTGAGGGTCAACATACCAATGGTCTGGATTAACTGATAGATTCCACTAATAAAGTCATATAAACGGTCAAAGATTCAGTCCATGTATCATATCGGTGGGCAATCATGTCTCCCTGGATTGATAAAAACTTTGAATCCATAAGGTAATTTTCGGGATCCACTTAAAAAAAGAAAAAAGATAAAAATCAAATAATTTTTTAAATAATAAATATTGTTTAATTATCTTTTTTTTTAATTATATAATTAATAAAGAAAAAAAATCAAAATTTGTAATTACAAGAAATAGCAAAAGCCTAACCTTAATAAAAGTACTAATTCTAACAAAACTCTTTTGAAGCTTAATTCCTAAAATTAAAAAATTTAAATAAACTTTTGCAAGAAGAGTTTTAAGCATGATTACAAGTAATTTCTAATATAAAAAAAAAATAGAAATCTAAAACTCTAAAAAAAAATAAAAATACTATAATAATCAAAATGTTAAAAATAGTAATTTTTCCTAAAATCTTGCTTTTTAGCTGAAACCGCACATTTTTGTGCGAGACAGATTGATATGACCTACATAGCAGGTGTCTTGATCCTAAATGACCTATTACGGTAAAGATTGATAGGTTGTACGTTCCATAACGATACTCATATCAAAAGTTATGCTCAACGTACGATTCACCTACTTTTGGTCAAGTAATGCTAAGAATACATCTGAGCCACGTTCTACATTAGACCTCATTCACTTGGAAAAAAACTTGTTAACGAGTTACTCAAGGGATTTGGCTCATGATACTCAAACAACTTCTAGCGCCGATGTTAATTTATCAGGCACTTCTTGTACTTTGCATTAGGCTGTTGAGCTAGCTTGCACATCATATGTACCCATGCTCTCCTTGACTTGACATTTATGGATCAGTTCATCCGTTTGTGCTTATAAGTTCTTGCATTCTTTCTGATAACATGAGCAATTAGGCAAGCTTGTCCTTAGGATAAGATCGATGCGATTTTTTATATCTCGCATGAGAGGTAACTCCTTAGGAAGTTCATCGAGTACAATCATCTTGAACTCATATGTAACACTAGTTTCAAATTCTCTGGGAAGTTCATGGATTCTACCCTTTTCCTTTTCAACTAATGCATTTATCTTTGAGGGGCACTATAAGTCAGCCAGTAAGATCATCTTCAGAGTTTCTTGTTGGCTTCGTGAAATTGGATCCTCCATTCCAATCTCAGACAGTCCATCCATCACCGACTCCGCTCTCCTCAACTCCCTTCAAATTTGCGGTCCGACCCCTCCTCCCCGTCCCAAACCGTTTATCGTGAGATGGACCAAACCCCCAATGGACTGGTTAAAGCTTAATGTTGATGGGTCTTCGCGAGGAAATCCAGGTGCTAGCGTCGGAGGAGGAGTGTGTCGGGATCACTTCGGTAACCTCATTTTTGCCTTCCACAAGTGTTATGTAACTGCCTCAAACACGATGGCTGAAGCCCGGGCAATGCTTGACGGGTTAAACATCTGCTCTAGCATGGGTCTCGCCAACATTATGGTGGAGTCCGATTCCAATCTCATTGTTGCAGTGGCTGAGGCTTTCTCTTCTTCTATTCCTTGGAAAATCTGGTATATTATGGGGAATATTCGGGCCAAAATTCCAAGCCTGAATCTGTCTTTTTCTCACATTTTCCACAAAGGTAATGCGGTAGCTGATGCCCTTACGAGACTAGCTAGTGATGGGCACCCGGACAGTACTTTCAGAAGTCGTGCCTCACTTCCTAAGCACGTTCGAGGTGAGCTTGTTCTAGACAATACAGGCTTGGGTTCTGTTAGATCTCCTTGACCATGCCTTCCCTGGCCTTTTCTATGGGTCAGCTTAACGGTGGTCTCGCCTATGGTCTTTGTGGGACCCCTTTTGAGTCCTTTTATCTATTTTGTGCAATTACACAATAGGTGTGGTCCTCTCCCTTTTGTAGGGACCCATCCGAAAGGCTGTAAATTCTGTTGATTAATGAAAGCCTCAGTTTTTTTTTTTTTTTTTTAAAACAAAAATAAAAAAAACCATTATATTTGTAGGATAATGCCGGTTGAATCCAACCGGTCCAAAACAGTAGCCCCACTAAGAAGTTGGGAAGCAATGCTGATCGAATCATTATGTCTAGAATTAGAAATTTTTAGATGGATTTCATTACTTTCTATGGTGTGGCCACATAATGTTACATACACTACAACAAAAGCACGCTTAGCCGACGACGTGCGTGGTTAGTTTAGCGGGGCTAATTGAAAAGGAGCGTCGGTCAGCGATCGGCTATAAATAAGGACCAAAAGCCCTAACTCTCTTTTCGCCCCTCCCGACGCTCTCTCTCTCTCTCTAACTCTCTCTCCGTCCCGACTCTCTCTCTCTATCTCTTTCTCTCTCTCTCTAGATGCAGCGATAGCCATCGCCATCTCCACTCCTCCATGGTTTCTCTCTCTCTCTCTCTCTCTCTCTCTCTCTCTCTCTCTCTCTCTCTTTAACATGTCTAAGGATGAGATACGAGGATCTTTGCAATCCGATGTATGATATAGACATCAAGGAAGCCTTAGCCACTTGCATCTCAAGCATTCAATGGATCTCTCCATAAAGCACGAATATCTCCCCGTATAGCTACAGGTCATCTCTCTGTATATATCTGTCATCCATATATTAGATCATTTTTTTTTCCAGATTTTGTCTATGATTGTAGGTTATAAAATGAGATGCAAATGATTGAATCTGTGAAGTTTTCATCAATCTTTTTTTTTTTAAATTTGGTTATGTTATGCTTTGGCACCTTACATGCTCGATTAAATGCCAAACGGCCCAAACTTGCTGTATTGTCAATTGAGTCCATATATGCGGCCCATGTGTTGAATTTTTTATCTAATTTTTGTGCCATGTGACCTAAACTATGGGTTACCTGTTGCATGTTACTGATTGTTTAAGTGAGGGTATTTTGAGTAGACAGAGAGTGTTGTATGGTAGGTTAGTGTATAACCAGCTATAGGTATTTAGTTTCTTGGCCTTCATTCATGTGTAGGTATTTACCACTTGCTATCTTTTTTGCTCAAACAAATTTCCAGACTGCTTCAAGTCTAACATGAAACATTTTCAAGAGCTTCGCTGATCCCACACACAAGGAATGCTACCTACATGCCACCACATGTGCCAGTGTGGCCGACATGTACAATATCCAAGTTGTCCATCACATGGATCTAATGTTATAAATAAACTGTACTGAGTGGTGGAATGACCTTATTCTTACAAGAGCATCTAAATGGTGGAAACCCTCTGATGAATGGATAGGATCGCTTACCAATGTACCATGCTGGCACATGGATGCGAACATGAGCTGCCTTATACATGGTGTGGGCTGAACAAAGATCCATCTTCAATATTCATTTGGGCTGAATTGGTGGAAACTAGTGTCCACATAATGAGGTTCTGTTTTCCACACTACTCAAAATCCACAACAGAATGGATAATCACCTGCTTTTAATATCCATGCCACTTGGCATTCTAGGTACATATAAATCCATATGTAGTGATTAAAAAGGACTACTTTAGATGCTAAAATTTACAAACTACTCTTGCAAAGTATTTCCAAAAGGCAAGGAAGCATACCCAATCATGGCAAGCAACGAGAAAGTGATCTGCGCCACCAGTTCTGTTCCAAAAAGGATATTTTGCAGCAATCTCATCCACATAGTCCTTCAAATATTCTATCAGGTTCTTCCGACTGTGCAATTCAGGTTTATGCAAGATAGTCCGTAGAATACGCGAACTAAAAGGCAAATAAAACATGTGGGCTTTCTAGGGTTGATTCACAACAAACTGTTTGTTTCCCTCCATCAGTTTCATAAACCATCCCTTGGATGCATAAATTCCTCTAAGAAATGGCGTATGGAATATGGGTTTTTCTCCTTCCCCATATACATAAACCTTGAGTTTGCTTTCCATCAACTCATAGCTACTAGCTACTGATACTCCAGAATATATAAAATTGGGACAAAAGCAAGAGGTGGGCAACTAGCTACTGATACTTATTAATGATTAGTTCATTAAACTATTCATGCTAAATACAGAATATCTATTTAATTCAGTTGGCATTTTCTGGTATCATTTTCTTAGAACCATATGAGTATTTCAGATTTATTTCCCAAACTAAAATGATCATGAAAAGGCATTCTATTAAGCTTCTGAAAATTTGTTTCACTGGTAAGAATGATCTGTCATCCTTCGATGTGCTCCATTGGATAAAAGTGTTAGTAAGAGAAGAGGTTAAGGTCCAATGACAATATTTTCATCTTTTGAGAAAAGTGATTCTAGTACCCACCTGTACCCTCTTACCAAAAAGAGAGCCCAAGCTTGTTGTTCCTTTAGGAGCTAACTATAAGCTGATCGATATTCCTATTAGCAAGAACATATCAAAGATCTATGTTCTAGCACAATTCAATTCTGTTAGCATTCTACATCTAGTTCTATTTATTCCCATTCCTAGATAACTAATCATCTTCTATATTTTCTCATTGCATAGGTTCTATGGTTTTTTTTTTTTCTTCAAAAGATTTATATTGTAGCTACTATCTTGCCTAAGGAATGCTTTACTATTTGGTTGCTTAGGAATGGAGTATGGTTTTACTATCTAGGTGACCAAAACAGGGCTGCATTTGTACGAAAGACCTGAGGATGGTATGCATATCCTTGGGTAAGCGGATCATATAATTTGTCTTCCTAACATGCCATTCTATGCAAGGATACCAAGTGGATGTATAAGTTGTGCATCAAGTGAGGCCAATGCATGGATGAACTAGGCTATCAAGTCAAGTTATCAAGTTTTTGAATTATGCTTAGCTCAAACCATACTGTAAACACATTTCTAATTGCACATTTTTAGACATTTATTTCCCTTCATCGTGGTTATATGTTCTTGTGAGTTAAATGGTAAATTAATGACTGAGTGAGGAAGACATTTAACACATACATATATAGCTAGTATAAGGTTTGTCGTGCTCTTACTCTGGTGGTAGACTCTCAGGAGTTTCAACACCCGGGGTTGAGTATCCATAGGTGGTGAAATCCCACCATTTACTAGGTGGGCCCATTGTTAGCAAAACTCCAATTTAAACTCATATTTAAAAATAAAAATATTATATAATTCACTAAACTTTTAAAACCATATGTTTGAAAGATAGGCTCGAATCTTTGATATGTGTCCTACTCCATCACACCATTGAATCCTGACCCTTAAATATAAAAGATTGTATATATTTGTAGGAATTTATTGTCCTTTACGTAGTTGCATGTTTTTGCTGGTTAAATACTAATAGTAGAACATTGGCTGATGTGCATGTGTGAGAAGACATTTAACACGTACTGATGTAGACATTTGTTCAGCAGGTGACTCTAGCTATCACCCAATACTTGCAAGAACAGGTCTATCCCAGCCCTTGACTTTTTTAAGTCACCATGTCTATGATATTTTGCAAGGAATTCTTGTTCAAAGGATAGTTTTATAATTAGCAAAAGCTGATTTACTTAAATATAATTGGTTCAGATCCGTTGAGAAATTATGGTTTTGTCATGGTCGAAGGTTTCTTGCAAGCAATTTGTCCGGTTTCGATGCTTTTGTACTTGAATTGAGCGAATTAGGGCTTTGAGTGTAAATTTTTGAATAAGTTGGGAAATTCAAAAACGGTAACGTACCGAATCTTTAATGAGAATTTCTCTTCTTTGCTTAAATCATTTCTCTCAAACCAGTGCAGAGCTCTTAAATCATGTTTGGAAATTGTATATCTTGATTTTAACAGTCGAGATTGATAGACTTTGATGCTTCTTCTTTCGGCCTGGAAGTAGAATCTTGTAGTTTATCCTAGAATCCGGTTTCTTATTACACTAGATTGTCCTAAAGATGAAAATAGAGTTTCTTGAGATTGAAATAGTTGTTGCTTTTTTTCTTTTTCTCATTCCTGCACTGAGCTTCTAAATTTAGTCCCATACACTGCTAATTTGTTTGTGTGTGGAATATATGTAGATTTTCGCTTTCTCCTAGAGCTAAACTCAGATCTTTGCAATTTAGTTATTGTGTTTCTATTCATTTCAACTTTGTGAACAGCTTTTTTTTTTTTTTTTTGGTAATTCCATTTCACACAGTGCTACATATTCGAGGGTGTGTTTAGTAGTGCTTGCGTGTTGGTGTCACTTTGTGTCTCCTTAAGGCCCTTTAACAATGATTTATCATCAGTGAAATGGCAACTGTTTTCCATTTTATTCTCCTCCAATAGCAATAGTTGTCAGTGATTAGGGCCTTTTGGCTAAATTTTATCTTTACCCCTGTATATACTTAATGAGATAGTTATGAAGCTGTTCCTTTGGGAGTCTTGGTGGCTCTATTGTCATTTAAATCCTTGTTTTGTGATAATTTCAGAGACAGGTTAGCTACAAATTGTTATTAATTGTTATAAATGATGACATGGAAACTCATTAGACTTCAAATGTGAACAAGAGCGTGGGCATCCATTGAAAGGAATGAAGAGATTTTATTGGTATTTACTCAAGTACATTATAAGATTTTGAGCTTGTTTTTTGCTGCTGAAAATGAGTGCCTCCAATTGTACAAAACTCTTCCAATTGGTGAAATTGAGAGCTTTGTGCAATGATATTTTCGATGGCATACATCAGTTGAGATCATGCCTTCCCACAAATTTTGAACTAGTTGGGCTTCTTCTGTTGCTTCAGTTTGTAGGGCCACTGCTTGAATCCACCGTTTTATGTTGTAGCACTTGAGGAGAGGAGAATCCATCGGTGTGTGGCACTTCATGTGAGATCTGGCTGGCAATGCAAGGCCTTTATATTTGTGGCATCCTAAAAATGAGGCTGGACACCCCACCAGATATAGGCCCCATCAACAATGTTAGGTTACCAATATTAGCCACTTTTTTTTTTCCTTTCTTTCAACTGCACTACTGTACTTAGGATGGCCATTCCAAATTTAGCTTGTTAGTCCTTTTAGATTATTAATATAGTATTTTTTCTAAGGCTGACATTAGCACACCAACCCCATAACCAGCTTGGTGGTACCAGCCTTCCAACAATAGGTTGGGTTAAAATTGGTACAACTTAAACTATTCAGGTAATTTGCAATAGCCTTAAAAATTACTAAAATAATAGTATTGTAGGCAATTTTATACAACCATATGGACTATATAGGTTGTACAGTTATATATGTTATGAAATGGTGTCAATTCTCCAATTTATAATGCCCACATCAATTTATAAATTTGGCTAAATTTCTTGAGTTAATTTATGCTAGGTAGTTCACAGCTTTTACTAAGTTGTTGTGAGTGGTCTGCTTAGTAGCATGCATGTGAGATGCTATTTTCTTGATGTTCTTTTGTTTTCATCTGTAGATGAAGGAATGGGTATTGTATGTTGGAACGAAAGGTCGCTGGTATCAGGTATCTGTAGCTCATTAGTTTTCTTTAGGCCAGACTTTTGGTTGGGGCATAGTTAGTACCTGATGTATAAGTTGGGGCAGAGTTACTGTTTCATGTGGTGAGTTGCATATCCCAGAGAATTACAGTTGCACACAAGAAAACTCATGTGCTTTTTTTCATGCATTCATTATTACTTTTGTTTTAACAACAGTCTTCATTAGAACTTGTGGCTTTCCATTTCATCATCATCACCAGGTTTAGCTTAATCCATTGATTGATCTAAAACAGATCATCATCATCATCATTGGGTTCAGTTTAATCTACTGGCTGATTTTTTTTTTTTAAAGCTACCACCTTGGAAATTTTGGTCCATTTCATACTTGATTTATGAAAGCTACCAACTTCGTTTGGTTCTACTCTCTCTCTAACTTCTTGAAAAGCAATGGATGATGTTCAGGAACCCATAAATAGTTGGTTATGGACACTGATTCTGTTTTTCCTCTATGTTGGGCAGGAGCACTTGCTAATGTTTCAGAGGCTTGTAAGCAAGATCTTGACTTTGTGTCCCAACCATTGCAGTAATTTGGTGAATTTCTACGTAGGAGATAAATTACAATTGTTATTTCTGGCTGACTCCAATTAATATTTTTTGTTCCTATGAATTAAAATGGTTAGAATTCTTTGCTATGTTGGTGCAGGCTGCTGCCATGTTCAAGGTTATGAAGAATGAATCCCCTCCTATACCAGATACATTGGCCCCTGAGGGTAAGAATCTCATGTAGTTCTACTTACGGAGGAATCCCATGAGAGAGGTCCGTCAAAAGCATGTCTTTGCTTGAGCATCCCTTTACTTTTTCTTTTTTCTTTTTTACTTGTGTGCAGGATTTTAATAGATGTAATGGAATTCAAGTTACAACATTTGTTACCTTGATAGTTTTTGACTTTTTAAGGATAGGATCAAAGGATTGATTATTTTCCAAGCATCAATTTGTTGAATGCTACTTTTTGATTATTTTTTTTTTCTTGTGTGCAGGATTTTAATCAATTGTGTCTGAATTTAGTCCTACAAGCACTTCAACCTTTTGACGCCACTCGTGATAGAGTAGACCATATAGAGGATTTGTTTTTATTTATTTATTCGAGACCATTTTTAATTTTTTGTAATAAATATTATATTTTTTTATTATGAATTAATATAAATTGTTTAATATTTAGTTTTAATTGTATTGCATCATTTTTTTTGTTTCAAATATTTAAAAAAATGCAGGTTTTTCAATTGAATTATATATAATAAAAAAAATATTACTGGCCTATCGGGGCCTTTCAAATCTATAAAGAGACTTATCCATGGTTTTCTGTGAAAAAACTGTTCAGAAACAGTTCTTTTAGCGGTGTATGGAGAGAATTCTAGCAGCGCTATTTAGTCTTTAGTGGCGATTCTGTGAGAAATAGCAGCACCCACAAAAGCGTCGCTAAAATCAGAATGGGTCGCTAAAATCAGAATGAGGGCCACCAAATTTGTACACTTAGCGGCGCTCCGACAAGCGCCACTAAAGTGTACAGGCGCCGCTAACTCCTTCAGCGACACCCCCCAGGCGCCAAGAAATCAAATAGCGGCGCTTTAAGGGGATTCTAGCAGCACTTAAAAGCACCGCTAAAAATCCTTCTTCTTGTAGTGATATAAACTTGATTTTTAGGGCATTTCATCATTATTGTGAGACTCATCTGATGTGTGGATTAGATGGGATACACACAATACTGTGGACCCCAAACTTACATTTTCATAATATTAACACTCGTGTGAGTCAGTTATTTAAACGCACGCTAATAACCATCCCACAGATGCGACCTCATTTTGCAAAGACCTTTTTGCGCTGACGGATTTACCCTCGTTTTGAAATCTGTCCTTTTGTTTGGTACATTATGTCCTAATTAAGAAGTGGACCGGCTTGATTATTGTGGCAAGTCATCCACAAGGCAGGTCCCAACTGATGAACGTCTCAGATGTTCCACACATATGTCACACATCTGCATATTTGGACCCATGTATTAGGTTTGGGTTAGGTTACACACGAATACGAGATTTGCGGTACACTAAACGCTAATGAGACGTTTGTTCAGCCGTTAAGGAGGCAAGTACTAGCTAACCCTTAGTAAATAGCTCATTATTATTATTATTATTATTATTATTATTATTATTATTATTTTACGTCTATTTCATAACCGAGAATAATTTCACCTTGAAACTCGGTTAAAAAGAACAAATTTAAATTCATGACGTCCATTGTCATGTCTGTGACTTAATCATGCCATCCATTCATTTTACCTGAATATTTTAGGACATGAACACAAAAATGAGGCAATTTGAAGCTCACATGGCCCACACCATAGGAAATCGTGATCATAGAAGTTTTTCAATGGTGGGCATTCAACACAGTGCTTCATGTGTCGTGGTCTACTTGAGCTTTGGATTTGCCTCAATTTTGGATCCATGCAGACCATGACCTAAAATCACCTCACAAAATAGATGGATGGTGTGGATAAGCGACCGGCATCACAGTGGGCCTCATATAAAATTCAAACCCTCCTAGTCCATGATCCAGACCATTGATCATATCTCTTCCAAATTTCTAATTTGTTGCTGTACATTGTCCCAAAAGGCATCCATCAAACAATCATAACCATCCTAGTGGTGGACCTTTTCTAATTGATCTGACCACTGCTAATATTCTTTTCCAAACCTTGATTCGTTGTCAGATGGGTGAGAAATTCATGATTTTTCCAATCAATTGTAGGACCCACCAAACAAATGGTCCAGATCATGTGCACTGGCTCATCACTTGGGCTGCTGTTGGAGACATCCCATTAGGTCTTTTCTACCACGTTACAGAGGCAGAGCCTTTCAAGTGGTTCGTCGATAGCGCTGTCAAAGGGTTGGGCTTGTGAGCCGAGCATAAATTTAGACCCATCTCTCAAACATGCTGGGTTTGGACTGTGTACAATAGCCCATAAATCCTTCCGGAACAAGCCCATTAAGGTTTGAAAAGGCAATTTTATAACATATACAGTATGTAAAAGTTCTCTTTTATTCTGTTGCATTCTTATATTTATTTTGTAGCCTTTTTTTTTTTTTTTTTGCATGGAAAGAGTCATATAATGCATTTTTATTATTTATTTTTTAACTTAAACTATCCATTATAAAAAGAGAATTATATTATCTGCCCCTAGAATTTTAAAATGCTCCAAACTTATGGAGAAAATAACATGTTCTTAGAATCATAAGATAACAAACGGATTGATACTTCAATTACCCAAAACCTCAATTATATTTGTTTTGTAGCCCTTGATCCAACTAAGAAACAGTATAAATATCTTAGCCGGGCTCGGGCTTGGGCTCTGGTTACACTGTTTTAGTTCGTCACGAGCTTGGACAAAGCTGAGGTCTGTGTTGTACAATACGTGTCGGGTTTAGATAGAGTTGGCCCGGCACCCAGCCCATTGACACCCATTGTGTTGGGGGCCTTGCACAAAACCTTAGGATCTAGCCCTCCAGAACAAACCAGGATTATGGATAATAAAGCAATGAAATAAATCAAAGCATCAATCACACACCACACAAAAGATTTTTACGTGGAAAACCCTCAAATAGGTAAAAAACCACGAGACCTCGTCCAGATCAACAATCCACTATGAAGTAGAACGTTTACAACCTTCTTCACTCACGCAGGAGTGGATGAACAATGAAAGAATAAAGGAAACCAGAGAGATCTCACCGATTATGAGGACGTAGGAGCGCTGAGATATAGACCGCACCGTAGATTACCTCCACGAGCATAACCTCCCTTCTACAAGCTTCTTCTCTCTCTCTTTCTCCCCCTCTCTCTCACCTTTGATAGCCTTTTGTATTTTTCTCATCAACACAACATACCCTAGAAAAATCCTAGGGACCCTTTTTTATAGTTTTAGGAAACTCCTTTACGCATCCGTTGTGAAAGGACTTGCGCATCCCAGTTGCGAAAGGACTTTGCGCATCCGTTGCGAAAGGACTTCCGCATCCCAGTTGCGAAAGGACTTGTGTATCCTAGTTGTGAAAGGACTTGCGCACGATGGGTCAAAAAAAAAACCTATCAAATCTCTCCTTTTTTGACCTAGGAGGGATTCACCTTCTTTAAGCCAGCCAGGTTTCTACAAACCTCAAACTTGCCCTTGAGTAAGGCCTTGGTCATCATATCTGACCCATTATCGTCCATGTGGACCTTCTCAAGCTGTAATACCTTCTGTTCCAAAGTATCCCTGATCCAGTGATACCGAATCTCTATGTGCTTCGACTTGGAATGCTGACTTGGATTCTTGCTCAAGTTTATAGCACTCTGACTATCGCAATAGACCACGTGCTCCTCCTACTTTAGGCTAAGTTCCTGTAGGAACCTCTTCATCCAAAGTATCTCTTTACATGCCTCTGTGACTGCAATGTACTCGGCCTCTATCGTCGACAATGCTACGACCTTCTGTAGCTTGCTCTGCCAAGAAACCGCTCTCCCTGCAAATGTGAACATGAACCCCGATGTAAACTTCCTGGAGTCTATGTCACCTGCCATATCTGCATCTGTGTAGCCTTCTAACACAGGTTTACCGTCACCATAGCATAGGCTCAACCTGGATGAGCCTCTTAGATATTGCAATATCCATTTCACCGCTACCCAATGCTCTTTGCCAGGATTGGCAAGATACCGGCTGACAACACCAATCGCATATGCTATGTCTGGGCGTGTACACACCATAAAATACATCAAACTTCCTACCGCTGACACGTAGGGTATCTTCTGCATCTCTTCCACCTCTGCCTTTGTCTTGGGGCACTGCCTGTCACTCAATCTGAAGTGACCATGTAGTAGAGTACTGACCGGCTTCGCTACATTCATATTGAACCGCTTTAGGACTTTCTCAATATACCGCTCTTGTGACAGCCAAAACTTTCTGCTGCTTCTGTCACGGGTTATCTCCATTCCTAGGATCTGTCTAGCTGGGCCCAAGTCTTTCATCGCAAAAGACTTTTCCAACTCCTGTTTCAGCCTGTCGATCTTCTTGATGTCTTTTCCCATGATGAGCATGTCATCAACGTATAATAGCAGAACTAAGAAATCACCATCTGAGAACTTGCGCGTGAACACACAATGGTCCGACTCTGTTCTGTCATACCCATGTTTCAACATAAACGAGTCGAACTTCTTGTACCATTGCCGTAGAGCCTGTTTCAGCCCATACAAGCTCTTCCTCAGCCTACACACCATATGCTCCTTGCCCTTGACTTCGAACCCCTCTGGTTGGTGCATGTAGATCTCTTCTTCCAGGTCACCATGGAGAAAGGCAGTTTTAACATCTAACTGCTCTATCTCCATATCTATGCTAGCCTCCAACCCAAGCAACACCCGTATGGATATCATCTTCACCACTGGTGAGAATATCTCCTCGAAGTCTATGCCTTTCCTCTGACCAAAACCTTTCACCACAAGTCTGGCCTTGAACCTCGTCTGTGAATTCTTCTGCTCAATCTTCTTTCTGAACACCCACTTATTGCTCAAAGCTTTCTTGCCCTTAGGCAATTTCACTATATCATAGGTGTGATTCTTATGCAAGGATTCCATCTCCTCTTGCATAGCTTTCAATCACTCCCCCTTATGCTCGTCGCTAGGGCCTCAAAATAATCTTCTGGCTCTCCCCCATCAGTTAGCATAATGTACTCATGTGGCGAGTACCTCTTGGACGGTTGTCTGTCCCTATATGACCTCCTCACCTGTGGCTCAACAGGTGGATCAAGTGGGGGCTGCTCCCCTGGTCCATCTTCTGAAGGAACTCTCTCGTCCTCTGCACCTTGCTGTACTCCCCCGTCATTAGGCACCACGGGAGGAGTAACCGGATCCATGTCCTCTAGCTCACCTGAACTAGGCTGGTTCTTCTCTGGCTTACCAATGTCTTCTATACACTGATCTTCAAAGAAAACCACATCCCTGCTCCTGACGAGCTTCCTCTCGGTCGGATCCCATAATTTATAACCGAACTTTTCATCACCGTACCCTAAGAACACACACTGCCTGATCTTCATATCGAGCTTGGACCTCTCATCCTTTGGTACGTGAACGGATGCCCTGCATCCAAACACCCTGAGATGACTGTATGATGGATCATGTCCAGTCCACACCTTCTCAGGCACTTCTCCATTTAATGGGGCTGATGGAGACCTGTTTATCAAATACACTGTCGTGTGCATTGCTTCTCCCCAGAACGTCTTGGGCAACTTCGCATGGGATAACATACATCTGATTCTCTCAACAATGGTGCGATTCATTCGCTCAGCTACACCATTATGCTGGGGGGTCTTGGGAACCGTCTGTTCATGCCGTATACCCAGGGACTTGCAGTACTCATGAAAGTCGCCGATGTATTCACCACCATTGTCAGTGCGGATGCACTTCAATGATCTACCTGTCTCTCTCTCGACCATAGCATAAAACAATTTAAACACACCAAAGACCTCGTCCTTGGATTTCAAAGCATAAACCCAAACCCTCCTAGATGCATCATCTATAAAAGTAATAAAATACAATGCCCCACCCAAGGTTTTTGTCCTCATAGGACCACAAACATCAGAATAAACCAAATCTAATGCATGCACTTTATTAACATGAGAAGCAGTTTTAACAAATGAAACTCTATGCTGTTTCCCTGATAAACAATCAAGACAGGTTTTGAGATGTATACCTGTCACATCTGGAAGGAGGTGCTTCCTCGCTAGTAGCTGTTCACTCCCCAAGTATAGGGTTGTGACGTAGTAATAAACTCGGTGAGACCGAAGTCGAATCCACAGGGACTGAAACCTGTACGTAATCTGAAACTAACTAGAACTAGAACTACACTAAGATGAAATCTAAATCTAGTGTGATGTGAGGAATAATGATGAAATAATTATCTAAAATCTAAAAAAATTTAAAGAAAGGAAACTAGGGATTCAAAGGATCCACTTGTAGAGATCAGGGAGATCTTATGTCTGCATTAAGAAATCAACTGGACTTAGAGTCTCATCTTCATCCAGTTGAAGAATGTAACCATGGAAATCAAACTGAACTTACTTGATATAGTTTTCAAAGAGATGAAAGGTATATGAATTAGAATGGATTCCATCACAAAACCATGCCCATGAGATAGAGTAAACAACAGAATTAAACTAATTATCAACCCATCAACATGATATGAAGGTTAGGAAGGGTACCGGCATCCAACCATACCTAGGAGACGATGGTGAACAACAAGGCTTCCTGACGTCATAAACATAAAAAGGCAACGGAAATACTTAAAGCTATCGCAGACCCATTGTAATTTCAGTCACAACAGACCATTAAGAACTAAAAATATTCCCATAATAAAATTAAATCAAAATCCATTCAGTCTAAACAAAAGGCACAAGCAAATTGTTCCCCATCATGCTACAAGCTTCACCTCTTAGCCCTAGCTAAGAGGTTCAGCCACTCATAATCATCATTTGGCTAAACATCTTAAAATAACATAAATAAATAAATAACTCTAAAATACTTCCCCCTTTCTCCCCGCTCCACGACCAGCCAAAGCTCCAAGCTCCCAGCTCCTCCGATCAAAAAGATGCCCCACTCTCCGTTCTCTCCTCCTTTTGTAACTGCCAATGGTCGGTGGAATGGTGTTTTCCCGCAGCTCGTCCGTAACACAGCCGGACTCTAGAAAACGCATGGTCCTGCTGAACGTGGGGCCCTTTATTGAGACTTGCTGGGAAATCCAATCCATTCATTGGATTCCTCTTGAAATTTCAGTAAAACAGGATGATTTTTTGACCGGATTTGGTGTGCCCCACCTAACGTTTTTCGTTGCACCATCAGTCTTCTATTTGGACGAATGAAGATTTATCTCCACGGTTTCCTAAAGTATGTCAACTAGGTTAGGGTGAGAGGACCTGTGGGCTCATAATGGACGGTCCAGATTAGATTTTTTTTATACAGGGTGGCACATAATGAAAAACAGCAAGCTCTGTTGCGAACAGAGCTTGCCGTTTTCTCGTTGTGATGGTCGGTGCGCCCCACCTTAATGGTTACGAGAAATCCATTCCATCCAATAGGTTCCCCATGGAAAACCGTCTGGGAAGACCAATTCTCATTTGATTTCTGCGTGACCCACAAAACTTCATGTTACACCGTTCATCCTGTATTTTGGATGAGCACTCCACATATTTGCTTGCATGGTAGAGAAGGGACACCTAGGCCATGTTTACAGGGCCCTTTTACCCTTGATGAACGGTCCAGATTATCTGTATCATGGACCATGGGGGCCCACAAGGATCGTCCGCAAGTAATTTTCGCAAACAGAGCTTCGCATCCATCGCTGTGATGGCTGGTGGGGCCATGGTTGATGTCAATGGGGATATCCACATCGTCCATTGAGATCCACTCGGAAAACCATTTGGTTTTGGTCGTTTTTGGATTTAATTTGGTGTGGCCCACGAGATTATTTGTTGCACCGTTTATCGTCCATTTTAACGGATGAGATCAAATCGTCGTTGTCTTCCGAGATTCTACCACCTAGGCGATGGTCACGCCTACCCTCTTGATATAATGGACGGTTCAGATCATCACTCCGGGTGTCGAGTGGGGCCCACTGGCTGTCGTAATGTCAGATGGCGTTGGACGCTGTCTCCTGGCGCGAGAAGGAATGGAAAGGGACGGGCGGGGGTCGGTCAAAGACTGTTGACCGATCCCATGTTGTGCGCGAGCGCGTGCAATGTGTGTACGCTCAACCTGATGTGGGGGCCAACCGTGAGGTATATGAGGAATATGTTCCGTTCATCCCTTTTCTCATATAATTTACAGGGTTGAGACCAAAATTGAGGCATATCCAAATGCCAGGTGGGCCCTAAATCAGAATTTAACGGGATGATCTATCCGTTGGGCTACTTTTAGAAAGATCCAATGGCTGAAATTCGATGTGTACGGTTAATTTATGGTCCTCATGCTATGTATGAAGTTTTGAGCTGAACGGATGGTGGGAACCCTGTGAGCTTGCATTTTGGCTGATTTTCGGGTTATTTTTAACGTGAATGGCTTAATTTCCTCGGATCCCTAACGTGCACTTCCATTGATCTTGGTCCTCTTGAGTCCGTTCCTTGCTTTGGTTACTTCGGAGCGTCAAATCCACTCTTGTAGTACTCTTTTTTCAGTCAACGCTCCTAATTACACCCTGTAACAAAAACACGATTATAATATTTCATTAAGCATTATCATCTACGTAAAATTAGGCAATAATCGGGGTCTAATATGTAATATTTGACCCTCATCACAACCCCCCAACCAGCATTTTGCTAGTTCCGAGCAAAGTATGCGAAAAATAAGTTGAGAATTACAGAGCAATTTCCATGAAACCGAGTGATATTTTTGAAGAACGATTCAGATATGAGAACTCTAAGATTCATGAATGTTGGGCATAAATTTTTCCTGGAGGTAAGTGCATGGTAAACTTCATAATCAAGTTCATAATATTAATCCATCAATTAGAAAAATTATAAACATTGTGTTCCATGAGTGTATAGTCAAATCTTAGCTTACCATCATTAAGAGATCCAATTGTCACTTTCCATGATAACATTGACGATCCCAAGAGTATTCAGGACAACCTAAACCAGAACTTGCCTTACAGATCATCTTTCCATTCCTTCAGCTTTCCATTAATAGTAACACCAAGAAGGGGAATTAAATCCTCACCTATAGGGAGCAAACCTATGGTGAAAACTATATACCCAAACCTTTTCTCATATTATCCATGGGGAATGAAATCCACACCTATAGGGAGCAAACCTATGGTGAAGATTCTTCGCCTAACCTTTTTCAATGGTATCTTTTCCTTTCAATTGATCATGACGAGCAATTGTTCAAGTTGGTTCCTTCTATGCTTACTGATCACCTAGTTAACCCTTCAGTTTCAAACTGAAATCTTAATGTGTAAGCGAGATGTGACATATGGAATCATGACTCAATCAATGTTTGCAACTTCTAATCATGGATTCAAACTTCACTGGGAAATCTAACAGGTAACTGAATCTAAGAGTAGTAAATCACCAACATTCCAAATCCTGTAATTCTAAATCAAAGATGGTCGTCAAATCACTTCGAATTCACCAGAAAGTCTAGAAAAAATTTAAAAATTTTCACAATTTTTGCTCAAGACGAAGAAAACACTGATTAGATAACCTATCTCCCCACCCCCAATCTAAAAGTTACATTGTCCTCAATGTAAAAGATATGAGCATAGAATGCACATGGGACAACAAAAGTAAATGTGAAGTTATGGGAAGATAGTACCTGGATGATGAATTGTGAGAGACTTTCCAAGAGATTGCAACACGAAATCCAATCAGCACAAGAGAGAACGTAAAAACTAACAAAAACAAAATCCTACCTATACCACTTTCGCAGGTTCTCTCGATTGCATTTAGCGTATGCAACAAGCCTTTAAACCCCTAGGTTGCCCCTAGAGGACGAGTTGTAGTCTCGTGAGGATTTGCAGCAATGTTACCCACAAACATTGAACTAACTAACTAGGAAAATGAAATGGAATGAAAAGCTGGGTTGCCTCCCAGGAGCGTTAAGTTTACTATTTATCCTAAAACAACATTAAAAAAAAAAAAAAAAACTACCCTAGTCCTAAGAAAACAGGGGAAAAAAACTACTCAGTCATGCCACACAGTTCCTCTTCCGGCCAATATCTGGATAAATTTCTCAGTAGATTTCTCGACAGGATCATCCAAAAGCCCTTTTTGCAATAGGCTTTGATGCCCTGGAGCATGAATGGCCAAAGAGACTTATGTACCTTAGCAAAATTTGTCGTTGATCCGCCTGAGGTATCCAAAGTGTATATGATTCACCTGTGCTAGAAAAAGTTTCGAAGTTAGTATCCCATGGTGAATCAGAGACTACAAGTAGATCAAATTGAGAAAAAATTTCAGAAATTGATGTAGTCTCAACACATTCTGAAGTATCAGACTTCGGTTCAATTTTTAGCTCCCCCTCCCTTAATGGTAAATAGTGAGGATCTGGGGAGGGAGGGGCTTCGTCTTGGTCAGTAATGACTACCGAGATGTCGTCTTATAAGGCATTCACTATGTCTCTTATTATGGGATCGTTTGAATCTACAAAGTGTGTCAAGCAATCATCCAAAGAGTTGGGACATTCAGCTGAGAGTGACTCATTCTCCACATTAAAGTGTGTGATGATTTGCCTAAGTAATCCATCATCCCTGACAGTGGACGGATGTACGCTCTCTTGCTCCAGTCCTACGTAGAAAGATTGAAAATCAATAGGGGAAGCATTAATGTGATCACTTGGTTCATTGAAACTACTCAGTCGAGGCGTTGCATTGTCAAAAGTGTACAACTCAGATGGTGGCCTCAACTGAGTGGTTTCAAATTCTAGGGTCATAGCAAGCAACTCGTCTTTCTCCCAAATCACATCATCATTCGATTTAGAGGAGTGGTCCAAACATGTTTTACAAGAGTTAGAAGTGTCGGTTGTAAGGGGCTCGTCCTCCACCTTTAAATCAGACATGTCAGGTGAGGGGAGTGGCTCATTATGACCGATCACTTCGTGTACGTCTTGATCATTGACCTAGACCAATCTTGAAATTGATTCAAGAGGAATTTGGGCTGCACGTTTATGATCATCATCCCAATACGCATCATCATCTAATTCTGTACAGTGCACACTTGGGATGGGGTTGCTTTCCTTACATTCTAAATTCGGTTGAGGTTCGAATAAACTAACCTCAACCTCATCATTGAGATCATATGTGTCATGTAAGGAAAGTGTGTCATCATCACTGTATTTGAAAGACACCCATGTATCTTCATCATTCTTTTGAACAGTCATTGAGATCGACTCATCGAGGAATTGAACCGTATGCTCATTAATGGAATCCAACTCCTCATTTCAAATTCCAGATTTTGTCAAAAGTGAGTGAGGATTACTTTCCTCGCATTGTATTTCTGGATTGGATTGTAGTTGAAACGAACTAGCCTCCGTTATTTCATTAGAAGTAGGGAATCCAAAGGAATAATCAACAGGATCAACAGGTTACGATTGAGATGAATTAGTTTCCATTAGCCTATCAAGGCATGATTCAAGTGCTTCTACTAATTTCCTCATGCCAGTAATATAGTCTGTGTAACTCGGATATGACTCCTCTTGGATCATTTCTGGTGAATATTTAGAAGTGGTTAATTCACGAGGGTTCTTACCATGTTGTTTTACTGACTCAACCTCGACATATTTCTGTTTCCACTGATCAAAACCATACGGGTTATCTGTTGGGAGTTGATACGCGTCATCATTCCAATAATCACGTACTGTTTTCTTAACTCGTGGAATACAATTATTCTCCCGCAAATAATCACCGAAAGACTTCTTAATCAGTAGAGCATCATATTCTGATTGATTCTCGAAGAAATTTTCAGAAAAATTTTGAGGCATAGGCTGTTTTCCATAAGCTATCTCAACATACTGTCGTGCCCACTCATTCATATACATGGTGAAACCCTAACTCTAAATCTAATCCTAAGTAAAATAAAAGAAAGGATCTTACAGCAGTATGGAAAGTAAGAGAGAGAGAAGTTAGAAGGAAGGTACCAATTAGAAATTCCTATGTTAAGATCCTGCAAAAGAAAATAAAAGAAATTAGTTCCTAAAAATAGATATTCTAAAGTTAGAAAATTCTAAGATGGAAATAGAAAGTTAGTTTCTAAACTGGGAAGAATTCCTGAAAATAGAAAATACAACCCTAAGCCTAAAATAGAAAAAGTAGAGAAATTAGAAAGATATCACCTAATTAGAAGTTTCTATCTTAGAATCCTACAAAACAAAACAAGAAAACAGGTTAGTTTCTATAAATCAGAAAAACCTAAACCTAAAGTTAGTAAAATCCTAATCTTAATCTAATTCTAAAACCAATTAATTTCAGTAATACATAGCCATCAGTCCCCGGCAACGGCGCCAAAAACTTGTTCACTCCCCAAGTATAGGGTTGTGACGTAGTAATAAACTCGGTGAGACCGAAGTCGAATCCACAGGGACTGAAACCTGTACATAATCTTAAACTAACTAGAACTAGAACTAGACTAAGATGAAATCTAAATCTAGTGTGATGTGAGGAATAATGATGAAATAATTATCTAAAATCTAAAAAAAAATTCAAAGAAAGGAAACTAGGGATTCAGAGGATTCACTTGTAGAGATCAGGGAGATCTTATGTCTGCATCAAGAATCAACTGGACTTAGAGTCTCATCTTCATCTAGTTGAAGAATGTAACCATGGAAATCAAACTGAACTTACTTGATGTAGTTTTCAAAGAGATGAAAGGTATATGAATTAGAATGGATTCTATCACAAAACCATGCCCATGAGACAGAGTAAACAATATAATTAAACTAATTATCAACCCATCAACATGATATGAAGGTTAGGAAGGGTACCGACATCCAACCATGCCTAGGAGACGATGGTGAACAACAGGGCTTTCTGACATCATAAACATAAAAAGGCAACGGAAATACTCAAAGCCATCGCAGACTCATTGTAATTTCAGTCACAACAGACCATTAAGAACTAAAAATATTTTCATAATAAAATTAAATCAAAATCCATTCAGTCTAAATAAAAGGCACAAGCAAAGTGTCCCCCATCATTTTACAAGCTTCACCTCTTAGCCCTAGCTAAGAGGTTCAGCCACCCATAATCATGATTTGCCTAAACATCTTAAAATAACATAAATAAATAAATAAATAAATAAATAAATAAATAACTCTAAAATACTTCTCCCTTTCTCCCTGCTCCACGACCAGCCAAAGCTCCAAGCTCCCAGCTCCTTCGATAAAAAAGATGCCCCACTCTCCGTTCTCTCCTCCTTTTATAACTGCCAATGGTCGGTGGAATGGTGTTTTCCCGCAGCTCGTCCGTAACACAGTCGAACTCTAGAAAACGCACGGTCCTACTGAACGTGGGGCCCTTTATCTTGACTTGCTGGGAAATCCAATCCATTCATTGGATTCCTCTTGAAATTTCAGTAAAACAGGACAATTTTTTGACCGAATTTGGTGTGCCCCACCTAACGTTTTTCGTTGCACCATCAGTCTTCTATTTGGACGAATGAAGATTTATCTCCACGGTTTCCTAAAGTTTGTCAACTAGGTTAGGGTGAGAGGACCCGTGGGCTCATAATGGACGGTCCAAATTAGATTTTTGTTATACAGGGTGGCACATAATGAAAAACCGCAAGCTCTGTTGCGAACAGAGCTTGCCGTTTTCTCGCTGTGATGGTCAGTGGGCCCCACCTTAATGGTCACGAGAAAATCCATTCCATCCAATATGTTCCCCATGGAAAACCGTCTGGGAAGACCAATTCTCATTTGATTTCGGTGTGACCCACAAAACTTCATGTTACACCGTTCATCCTGTATTTTGGATGAGCACTCCACATATTTGCTTGCATGGTAGAGAAGGGACACCTAGGCCATGTTTATAGGGCCCTTTTACCCTTGATGAACGGTCCAGATTATCTGTATCATGGACCATGGGGGCCCACAAGGATCGTCCGCAAGTAATTTTCGCAAACAGAGCTTCGCATCCATCGCTGTGATGGCTGGTGGGGCCATGGTTGATGTCAGTGGGGATATCCACATCGTCCATTGAGATCCACTCGGAAAACCATTTGGTTTTAGTCATTTTTGGATTTAATTTGGTGTGGCCCACGAGATTATTTGTTGCACCGTTTATCTTCCATTTTAACGGATGAAATCAAATCGTTGTTGTCTTCCAGGATTCTGCCACCTAGGCGATGGTCACGCCTACCCTCTTGATACAATGGACGGTTCAGATCATCACTCCGGGTGTCGAGTGGGGCTTATTGGCTGTCGCAGCGTCAGACGGCGTTGGACGCTGTCTCCTGGCGCGAGAAGGAATGGAAAGGGACGGGCGGGGGTAGGTCAAAGACTGTTGACCGATCCCATGTTGTGCGCGAGCACGTGCAATATGTGTACGCTCAACCTGATTTGGGGGCCAACCATGAGGTATATGAGGAATCTGTTCCGTTCATCCCTTTTCTCATATAATTTATGGGGTTGAGACCAAAATTGAGGCATATCCAGATGCCAGGTGGGCCCTAAATCAGGATTTAATGGGATGATCTGTCCGTTGGGCTACTTTTAGAAAGATCCAATGGCTGAAATTCGATGTGTACGGTTAATTTATGGTCCTCATGCTATGTATGAAGTTTTGAGCTGAACGGATGGTGGGAACCCTGTGAGCTTGCATTTTTGCTGATTTTCGGGTTATTTTTAACGTGAACGACTTAATTTCCTTGGATCCCTGGCGTGCACTTCCGTCGATCTTGGTCCTCTTGAGTCTGTTCCTTGCATTGGTTACTTCAGAGCGTCAAATCCACTCTTGTAGTACTCTTTTGTCAGTCAACGCTCCTAATTACACCCTGTAACAAAAACACGATTATAATATTTCATTAAGCGTTATCATCTACGTAAAATTAGGCAATAATCGGGGTCTAATATGTAATATTTGACCCTCATCAGTAGCTGAAGCCCTTTTTCACTCATGTGGCCTAGACGCCTGTGCCACATGTCGATAGCTGAATCTTCTGCAGCGTTCAACCCACCCTTGCATATACTGACACTTGCCTTGTAAAGGGTACAACACTTCTTTCCTCTGCCCATGATCAATGAACCCTTAATGAGCTTCCATCGCCCACCAGCAAACCGGCTTTCATAGTCATCATCATCCAACCTTCTCGTCGACATCAAGTTGAGGCGAAGGTCTGAGATATGCCTCACATCCTTGAGAACCAATGTGCAACCCACATCGGTCTTCACACAAATATCACCAACTCCCACGATTTTTGATACGCCAGAATTTCCCATCTTCACAGTCCCATAGTCACCTGACTTGTAGCTTGTGAAGAAGTCCCTACGTGGAGTCGCATGAAAAGAAGCTCCTGAGTCTATCACCCAATCAGTGTCCTGACTCGTAGCCGTGAGACATACATCGTGATCTACTGAAAGAATAACTACCATGTCGCCATCTGAAGCAATCGTAGTGGAATCTGATTCATCTTCATTCCCTTTTCCTTTCTTATCGTTCTTCTTACCACGACATTCTTGCTTGTAGTGGCCCTTCTTGCCACAATTCCAGCATTCAACATCTTTTCTGTTACTCGACTTGCCTCTTGATTTATCTCGGGCCTTCCCGCCCTTCCTGCTCTTTCCTCTCCCTCATTCCTGTGTCACAAGGGCCTCTTGCTGAGTAGACCCCTGAGACTTCCTCCTTGTCTTCTCATTGAAGAGACAACTGGTTACCTGTTCCATGGATATCTTTCAGTCTGGCACGAAGTTACTTAGAGACACCACCAATGTCTCCCAACTGTCAGGCAATGAACTAAACAATAGTAAAGCCTGCAATTCATCATCCAGGACCATCTTCATAGAGGTGAGTTAGTTCACTATATTCTTCGACCTCATTCATGTGCTCAGCCACAGAACCACCATCCTTGAACTTGAGATTCACAAGTCGCCTTATCAGAAAAATTTTATTATCAGCTGTCTTCCTCTCATACAGCCCTTGTAATTTCAGCCATAGGCTTGCTGCTGAGGTTTCTGTAGACACGTGGTGGAACATAGAATCATCCAACCATTGTCTAATAAACCCCACTGCCTTTCGGTCCTTCTTCTTCCAATCATCATCAGTCATATCCTTGGATTTTGCTTATATGCCTAAGATTGGAGAATATAGGTCCTTGCAATAAAGCAAGTCCTCCATCTTAGCCTTCCATATGGTCCAGTTAGAACCATTGAGGCTGATCATCCTTGAGCCACCTTCCATAATTCAAAACCGATCCTACCCGTTCAATGAACTTAGCTCTGATACCACTTTGTTGGGGGCCTTGCACAAAACCTCAGGATCTAGCCCTCCAGAACAAACCAGGATTATGGATAATAAAGCAATGAAATAAATCAAAGCATCAATCACACACCACACAAAAGATTTTTACGTGGAAAACCCTCAAATAGGTAAAAAACCACGGAACCTCATCCAGATCAACAATCCACTATGAAGTAGAACGTTTAGAACCTTCTTCACTCACACAGGAGTGGATGAACAATGAAAGAATAAAGGAAACCAGAGAGATCTCACCGATTACGAGGACGTAGGAACGCTGAGATATAGACTGCACCGTAGATCACCTCCACGAGCATAACCTCCCTTCTACAAGCTTCTTCTCTCTCTTTCTCCCCCTCTCTCTCACCTTTGATTGCCCTCTTGTGTTTTTCTCATCAACACAACATACCCTAGAAAAATCTTAGAGACCCTTTTTTATAGTTTTAGGAAACTCCTTTGCGCATCCGTTGCGAAAGGACTTGCGCATCCCAGTTGCAAAAGGACTTGCGTATCCTAGTTGTGAAAGGACTTGCACACGACGGGTCAAAAAAAAAAAAAACCATCACATTGTCCTATGAATTCTCTTAGATGAGACGTTCTCAACCCTTTCCAGAGAAGTTCTCAACCGAGACCATAGCGACCAGCGGGCATTTTGACTAGAATGATTTAGTAAGCTTGGGGCATTTTGAAAGAAATAAGACAATTTTCAAGCTAAGAGTTCGAATCTCAAGTAAGGCTCTTAATACCGGTATTAGCAAGGAATGTAGACTGGGAAAACATGAACAAGCAACACTTCGAGACTGATACGGGAACAGAAAGGCATAGACTGATCACATTGGAACCTACAGAATCATGAAACAAGCAAAAAAGCAAACAGAACACATGCATAAAACATGGGATCATTGCAAGAAAGATCAGCAAACAAATTATTTAAGTAGCACAGAGTAGTTGTAATTTCAACTTAATGGCCATGATAGTAACCAGTATGGAGAATGATGAAACTTCATTTTGGGATACATAGTTAACTAATTGAGTACCATCCCTAACAAGCAGAGCAGTTGCATTTTCAGGTAAATGGCAATGGCACTCAACCAATATGGAGAATAAACTAAGTATGGTTCAGAACTAGCAACAAAAAATCCTTCTAAAATATAAATATAAAGACATCTGAACAAATTTTTCTTTTTAATTGTATAGGGGTGGTTGAGATTTTTTTTTGGTTGGATTTAATTGTTTGGGAGCATGTGAATATTTCTTACATTGAGTCTTATATAATAGTTGGGCCTAGCCTTTATATTTGGTGCCCGCCCGAAAAGTTTATATGTGAGTTTTTTATAGCAACAAAGTCGTAAGTGGTGTGCTCTCACCTGATTTTGTTACGGAGAAATCTTGCTTACAGCTACATTCCACCTGATTTTGTTATGGAGAAAGGGTCAATAGCCTAGCTGATGCATTTCATCAGTCAAAAGGCTTTTGGTGCATTGGCTAGGTTCTTAACAGTGACCCATTATAGTGTGTAAATGACATCCAACCCGTCACTAAAATGTTCCTAACTGAGATCAAAGGAATCTTCATAAATAACGCCATTCAAAACATAAGTTTATATGTGAGTTTTTTTAACATACTTTCACATTGTTGCATATGGAGTGCCCCATGTGAGTTTGGATCAGCACGATTTTTAGCACGTTTCATCTTCATGGACTAAGTGGATTTTTTATTTGGGTGCTCTACACAATGTTACTATGGGCATCAAAATCAATCCCCTTTTACTAGTACCTTATACTCAACTCAAGCATGCACTTGTAAATTATACATGTGATCTAATTAACCCAGATTTAACCGGCTAAATGCATGGGAACCTTCCCATGCGGCACATGGTTTCTTTTTTTTTTTGAAATAACTGAGAATTTCATTAACAAACAGAATTTACATCCTTTTCGGGCGGGTCTCTACAAAAAAAAAGAGGACCACGCCTATCGTGTACTAAACACAAAACAAAATAAACCCGAAACTGATCCCTCAAATAACACAGCTGGGAACATAGCAAGGCCGAAGCTCGAGAGAGGGCGGGAGGAAAAGATTAAGGGGTCTAATTACCACGGACCCGCATTGTCAATCACCAACTCCCCTCTGATGTGCCTAGGGAGCGAGGCCCGACTAGTGAAGGAAGTGTCTGGGCATCCTTCACTAGCCAATCTAGCTAGAGCGTCCGCCACTGCATTGCCTTCGCAGAAGATGTGCGAGAAAGACAGGTTAAGGCCTTGAATTTTGGACCGGATTTCTCCCAAAATATACCAGATCTTCCAAGGGCTGGAAGTAGAAACACCCTCAGCAGCTGACACTATAATTTTGGAGTCAGACTCCACCACAATGTTAGATAGACCCATGTGGGAGCAAATGTTCAGCCCATCAAGCATTGCCCAAGCTTCAGCCATTGTGTTTGAAGAAGTCCCATAGTACCTGTGGAATGCAAAAATCACTTTTCCGGAGTGATCTCGACACACTCCCCCGCCCCCACTTTCACCGGGGTTGCCTCTTGAAGATCCATCAATGTTTAGCTTTAGCCAATCTTTGGGGGGTTTAGACCATCTGATGATAGTCGGTTTGCTGGATGGGTTAGGGGAGGGGATGCCAATCTGAAGGGCGTTAAGGATAGCAATTTCAGTCATAAAGCGGGGGGCTGAAACTGGAATAGAAGATCCAATCTCACGCATCCATCGATTGACGTTGAAGATGATCTTGCTGGTAGACATACTCTGCCCCTCAAATCTGACTGCATTTCGGCTGATCCAAAGCTCCCAAGCGATGAGGCTTGGAACGAGACCTAGAAGGATAGCAGAGCAGGAATTGAGGCTGGCTGACGAAGTCCATAGGGATAGCCTAGAATGGAAAGGCTGATTCAGGACAAGAGGGACATCAAAAAATCTGCTAAAGAAAGCCTAGACTATCTTAGCCGTTATCCCATAGCAAAACAGATGGTCTAGGGTCTCGAACGCAGGGCTAGGATTCCCTTGGACAGGCAATTGAATGGCACCATTCGCATTTGATGGGGAGACGCTGGACAGAGTATTATCAAGTTGCAGCTGAATGGGAGGGAGATCTAACGAGTATCCATTGACTTGCGCCGAACTAACAGGTGATGGAGATTGGCAGCATTCGCATTTCGATTCAATATTCACCCTAAACTTCTGAACCGCCGCATCAACCGGGACCGCCCTGCATGAAGCTTTCCAAGCAAGGATTGCCAGTTTGGGGGGGAGGAATTTGTTCCATAACCAAGAGTAGCAAGGGATCTTGGGGTGATGTTGTCTGATACCGTTCCAAGCAGAAGAAACTGAGAACTTTCCGGAAGGAGTTAAATCCCAAATGAGCTTATCTGGGCGGTTAGAGAAAGCTACCTTAGAGGCCAGCAAGGTTTGCATAGCTGAGGGAGAGATGAAGTCCTGAATATCTGTTAGTTTCCATCTACCCAAAGTTGGATGAAAATCACTGACGGAGGCTTGAAGTAGCGGAGGAGGGATATAAGAAATAACGGCATCTGCCAGGATCCCATTTCCTGACCAATTGTGAAACCAGAAACTGAGGGTGCCCGATCCGAGGAGTCATCTGGAGTGACGAATAGTAAATGGAAGCACCCTGATAATTTCCTTCCAGGTGGGGGATGAGCAGGGACTTATCCTGCCATGGTGAGACAAGAACTTCCATAAATAAGCCGCTGAAAAGAAGTTGGCCCAATGAGACGTACCTCTAATAAGGTTCCAGGCCATCCTGACTCTTAGAGCATACATGACGTCGTCTATTCTGCGGATCCCCAATCCTCCCTCTTACAAAGGAGTGCTTATACGGTTCCAGCTGATCCAATGCCTCTTCTTTCCTTGAACCGAATTACCCCAAAAAAAACTAGCGATGGCGCTGTTAATATTTTTAATTACTTGCTTCGGAATGTTGATGGACGCCATGAGATGAATAGGAATACTCGAGAGAACGTGTCTTATCGAGACTAACTTCGCTGCCTAGTTGAGAAGTTTGGCTTTCCACCCATCTATCTTAGTGGTAATCTTCTGGGTCAGGGGATGCAGCATTGGCTTGGTGATTCTGCCTTTGGCAAGAGGAATGCCTAGGTAAGAAATTGGGAAGAAGCCCTGGGAGTAGCCTGATATTGTGATGAGGCGTTGGGCTTTTCTTCTTGATGTTTTCTTTGGCGCAATGAAGGTTGTTTTGGCGGCATTAACCCTTTGGCCTGAAGATCTTTCATATTCCCGAATGAGGTTGAGGAGAATTTTGACATTAGTAATCCTGCCATTAAGGAAGACAATTGCATCATCAGCAAAAACTAGGTGCGTAATGGTAGGACAAGATCTGGGGAGGTGGAACGGTTGACAACTTCCTGAAGCAAATAGTGAAGACACGCCTCTACTGAAAGCCTCTGCTGCAAGGATGAAAATGGATGGGGAGAGGGGATCTCCCTGAGGAAGACCTCTGAAGCTTTTGAAGAAACCGAAGGTCCTCCCGTTGATGAGGATAGAGAAGTTGATATCTTTCCAACATCGTTGAAGCTGAGCTATGCAGGGGTAGCTGAAACCAAATTTGAGAAGCACTTGATCGATGAAGTCCCACTCCATTCGATCATATGCCTTCTCCATATCCAATTTGATGATGAGGTTGCCACCGTATACCTTGCGATCAATCTGATGAGCCATTTCTCTAGCTAAAGAAATATTATCTGTTATAGTCCTACCTTTGACAAAGGCTCCTTGCTCTTTAGAAATGAGCATGGGCAAGAAGTGAGCCATTCTGGATGCCAGCAGCTTAGAGAAAATTTTCATAATGCAATTGTATAAGCTTATCGGCCTGAAATCTTTGATAGATACCGGGTTTTTTTCTTTGGAATGAGGCAGAGAAGGGTGCACTGAAACGCTTTGGGGATCGGGCCTCCTTGAAGAAAATCCTTGGCCGCTTGCAGAATATCGTCTCCAATGACGTCCCAGCAAGAGGAGTAAAACATCCCTCCAAAACCATCAGGCCCTGGAGCGCTGTCTATGGGGATAGCAAAGGCAGCCACCTTAACTTCTGCCATGGTTGGCGGACGAGTGAGGAAATTGTTCATTCGCTCATCCACTAATGTTGGGATGTTATTGAGGATGTGGCGCGATAAGTGAGTACCCTCCGACGAGAATAGTTCCTGGAAATACTTTACAGCCTCTTCACATATGTCTTCGGCTGAGCATATAGTTTCGCCCGAAGAGGTTTGAAGCTGGTTGATGGATGCTCGCCTGTGCCTTTCTAGGACTGAGTTATGAAAGAACTTTGTGTTCCTGTCTCCCTCTTCCAGCCATGAGATCCTAGATTTTTGTTTCCAATAAATTTCTTCTTGTAATTGGGCCTTCTTTAGTTTAGCGTGAGCTAGATTGAGGTGGGTGAGATTGTCTTGGCATTGCTGGTTTAGGAGAAGGAGCTCTGCCCTATTGACCTCCTCTTCAGCCTGTTGAACATTTTTGAATATGTCACCAAATACTTCTCTATTCCACGTTTTCAGCCTTGTTTTCAGAACTTTTAATTTGATGTGAAGTTTGAACATGGGCGAGGCTGCAGGTTCGATGTTCCAGCTGTTCTTAATCAATTGCATGAAGCCATCATGAGTAGTCCACATCCTTTGGAATTTAAACGGGCGAGGGAAAGTAGTTGAATCACCTTTAACAGTAAGAAGGATTGGGGAGTGATCGGAAAAGGCTCTCGTGAGGTGATCAACCTTAAAATGAGGAAAAGCAGTTGCCCACTCTGCGTTAATGAACATTCTGTCCAGCCTGGCCCATCGACGGCTATTGCCTGCTCTATTATTACACCAAGTAAAAGGTGAGCCTGAAAATCCCGCATCAATCAGGCCGGTGTCGTTGATAGCCTCCTGGAATTCTGACATAGATCCTGACATCCGAGTTGGGCCACCAAGACGCTCGTCGGGAGAAGTGGTGGTGTTAAAGTCCCCACATACCAGCCAAGGACCCCTTACTATCTGGAAATTTTCTCTCAGATCATCCCAGAGCTGAGTTCTATTGTTTCTGAAGCAACTAGCATAAACAATGGTGACAATAGCCTAGAAAGCTGAAATGTCGGATTTTGCTGAGATGGTAATGCATTGGGAGGAGGATCGAATAGTTTGGAGCTTAATGTGACTCTTTCCCATTATCCATATTTTGTTCTGAACCGCATCCTCAGAAATCTGATTGGCGAATCCCAGCTTAGCAGCTACTGCAGCCTTCCTTGCATCCCTGATCATCGGCTCCTGTAAAAGGAGGATCTCAATTTGGTGTTTTCTGATAAGCCTTTTCAAGCAACGGGTAGTTTGCAAATTGCCTACCCCTCTCACATTCCAGGATAAAATGTTAATCATCTGTAACCCAGCCCCTGACCACAGCCCGATTGCGTTTGCTCTTCAGTCGCTGACTCTTTCTGTTTACGAGGTTCAGAATCGAGAGAGTTCTTCTAGTCTTCTTAATTGAGTTGCCTGTTTCATCTTGGACTGTTTCCTTGCTAGAGCCTGAAGTAGTCCTTTCCAGAGAGCATTTAGATCCTTGAATATCAACCCAGAGGTTGAGATCTGCATTCAGATTTTCAGGCACTTTCTGCCTTGTGTGGTGTGAGTCTTGGTCCTGCCAAACTGTGGTTTCTCCGTTATTACCTTGGTTTTCTTCTATTGCATCGCCGTCCTTGTCGTTTATGTGGCATCTGTTTGGAGAACTTTGGCTATCTGTAACAAAAGAAATCGGAACAGGGGAGGGAAAGCTCGGAGGCCTCGCCTCGTTGGACTTTCATGGAATAATTCTTTGATCCCGGAGAGCCATTTCTCCCAAGCTTCAATTACCTCCGTAGAAGGCCTGATCCAGGTGGCTGGAGTGGGAGGAAGTAGATGTTTCGATTGGCCTGGGATGTGTGTTGACACCTGCATAGAAGGTTCTGAAAACACAACATGATTGGTAAGCAGAAACTTGCCTGGTTGAGGAACTGATGGGGGAACTTTGTCGGCGATCCTGGTTTCCTCGCTGATTGGAGCTGTGGCGAATTGGGAGGGTATGTGGACGGGTTGGAGTTGTAACTGGGCATTTGAATGGTCATTGTAAGTCTGTAAAGCAGTCTTGGAGTTTAGCCCAGTGCCTTGAGGATCATCAGCTCTCTGAGCGGATTGTGTGGCATTATGACAAACAGGTAGGAGGGGTTCCTGATGATCCGATTGTATCATGCTTTCTGCTGCCAAATGGCTTCCTTCATTTCCTGTTTGTCCTTGCTGCTTTCCATTGAAAGCCCTAATGACCCATTGCTTTGTTCCTTCCTTTGTGTTGGTACATGAGGCTGCAGTGATCGTTGCCTCAGAACTGATGTGGGGGTAGAAATCAACAAAAGCCGTGACCAGGAATGGTCTCCCATCGACCAGGAGGTTGATCCTCTTAATGAGAGGGCTATCTGGGTGAAGATTGATCCTGGCCCTCGCATACCAACGATTAGTGCCTTCCATAGATTGTCTGTCTAGTTCAATGACCGAACCCATTTCCTCTGCGATTTGGCCAATGGTGTGTTTGCTCCAGGCATGTGTGGGAATCCCCTCAATGCGGATCCATGTTCCCATCCTAGATTTGGACATTGTCGGGCCCCATGTGCGAGTGTTTTTCAGGGACATTTTGAGATGCAGAGGGCGGTCCTTGGAGAAAGCGTTTGCTTCTTCTCTCGAGTTGAATCTGAGAATGTATGAGGATGCTACGATCCGAAGTATCTGGATGTGGTTCTTGCTGAAAGAAGAAGATTGGAGGGCTTCCTGTAAGTCTTAAGTTGCATCATTAGAACCGTGAACTTCTCCAACTAAAGCATAGCACAGGTTAGCTTTACCTTGGTCTGATATCCACTTCGGGACAACAATGGAGTTGGAAATGGGTGGAGGTTTGGGAGGGTGGAGGGCATCTGCATACGATGTAAAGGAAGATCCGAAGGGATGCTTAGAAGAGGTATTGGGCAGGTCCCTGGATGGATGAATGGGTTTAGGATCAAATCGGTTTGTGGTGGGTTGGTTTGATGGTTGAGGGCGCCGTCTTGCCTGCCCTATATTAATGCTGGAAGATTCCTTTCTTGGGGCTTGAGTGGTGATGGGGGACGCTCTTTGAGAAGCGTTATTTACGAACATTCGGCGACGGCCCAAGAATCTATCGTTGAGCATTTCCTTTGCTTTAAGAGCATCACTCTTTCGACGAAATCGCACGAAAGCATAACCCCTTTTCCTTCCTGAGGGAGCAATGACCGGGATGTATATGTCGGTAAGATCCCCAAACTGTCCGAACCTCTTTCGCAGGTCTTCATCAGTCGCCTCGAATGCTAAGTTTCCCACAAAGAGGCTCCATTCACCAGAGATGTGGCGTTTGGACCGGACCGTAATCCATTCGGAGGCCCTTGGTTCTTTCGCAGCGTCGTTTACCAGGTGGAGAGACATACTTACTCTGTTTCCATGTAAGATTCTGGAACCATCATCTGCTCCTCTTACGTTCGATCCAGCACCTGCTATGCAAAGGAAGGCGGCTCAAAGAGCCGGAGCTACGGCCGGCGGCTGCCGAGAAGTTCAAATTTTAAATCTCCCGTTCCTCGTGACTCATGTTCTTCGAACCTGTTAAAATGTAACCATGTGAAGTCCAGACTACTTTTCTTCCGCTGCAGTGCAAAAATCATAGGAGTTGTCATATACAAACATCTAAAACTGACTCATCTTCTATGAATGATCTTATCCACTTATTTTTGCATGCCACTGATTAGCCAGTTTGGATTATCTAACTAGTATGTTTTTTTCAAGGCATGATAGGAATAGAGTACAGAGCCTAATGGACAGTCATATATTTGATGTGGTTTTCAACGGACTCAAAAGCAACTGTGAGTTGAAAGCTTCCCGGGCACTCAAACTACTAGATTCTCTAGTGACCCTATCATTATGGATATTAGTCGGTTCTCTATGGCCCCACTACTATGTATGTGTTTTATTCACACCGTCCATCCATTTTTTCAGCTAAATGTCGAAAAATGAGGTAGATTCAAAACTCAGGTGGACCACACCAAAGGAAAGATGGTGATTCGAACACCCACCATTAAAAACTTACTGGGCAATAAAGTTTTGGATTAAGATGATATTCATGCTTTCCCTTCATCCATATCTGTCTAACCTAATCAACACAAGTATATAACAGTTATGGAGGAGCGTGAGCGGGATGCCCAGTGGGAGATGGTGCTGCCCAGGAAATCTCGTTCGTCTCCGACTTCTTTCTCCATCTTTGCTGCGAACCTTACCTACGATACATCAGACGAAGATCTTCATCGCATCTTCGGCCGATTCGGGAAACTGCAGGATGTTTTCGTCCCATGGAATCCACAACAAAATCGTCCCCGGGGTTTCGCATTCATCCGATTCTGTTATGAGCAGGATGCTTACAACGTGATTCAATGTCTGAATGGTCGGAGAATCGATGGTAGGGTTGCGCACATCGATTGGGCAAAAGGGCAATCTCGCCCTAGGGCATCACTGCGGTTCCCTCTTCGACCCCTTCGACCCCAAACCCTGGCGGAAGGCCTACATTCAGATAGTCCATTCGCAGCAGCAGTCACAGCGCCAAAAAAGGGAGCTTCTAATCCGATGGTGGATAGCTTAGGGATTACAACCATTGCTGATTTGCGAGCAGTGGAGCATTGGATGCAGGTGTTGAATCTTGCTCTGGTGGGGACGGTGTCGGATCCGGAGGTCCGAATTGATAGATTGACAGTGGCTATGAAGGTGTCGAGTCTAAGAGCGATGGATGTGGAGATAGTTAGGATTTTAGGTCAGAAATTCCTTCTGACTTTTAAATCTAAAGAAGATCTCGAAGCGTTTAGGAGAAACTCTATTTTGATCAAGGAAATGGGTCTACAGTCGGTTGAATGGTGGACTCCAGCGGAAGTAATTGGTGGTGAAGGTGTCTGGATTCGACTATTCGGAATCCCAGCCCACGCCTGGATTGAGACCGTCATTCTGGATCTAACAAGTTTCTTCGGCATGATCATTCAGATAGACTCAAACTCCCGATTCGGCTATTTCCAGGCATTTGCTCGTGTTAAAGTGATGCCTCATCCAGGTGTAAATTTCAACCTTGTTTTGGAGTTGCTGGTGTTGGGGAAGGCCTATCCCATTATGGCGCAAATGGAACCATTGTTTAACTCTCCATCCAGCAAGCTCCCGTCCAAGGAATCCACCAAGGAGTGGGTGCTCAGAAGATTTCATGATCCATCGGGACCCCCAGCATCTGTTTGTGATAAGGTCGCAACAGGGGTTGAAACTCCTGCGCTTGATATTGTCGGTAGATCTTATGGCCCGTCGGGAGCCCCAACATCTGTTGGTGATAAGGTCGCAACAGGGGTTGAAACTCCTTCGCTTGATATTGCTGGAATTCCAGTAGATGCTCGTAAAATTGTCATTCTGGGGGACAATGCTGATGCGTATTTGGGTGAAAATCCACGGGAGTCTAGGGGAGATGATCTTACATCCTCTGAAGCAGCCTGCGTAATAACAACCCATGGAGCAACGGTTGGAGTAGGTGAACCTAGTTCTTCACTTAGTTGTCGACCAGCATTTGTGGTTGGAATAGTTTACAGAGGGCCCCACGGTCAGGCTCAGTCAGGTGGTAGGGACTGTGCAGTCGCAAGGCAGGTGCTACTTCCTAGACAGCCACCACATGACTTTGGAGGCAGACTTGCTGTTTGCGCTGGAAACCAGTCATTGGAATATCTGTTACCCAGACAGCCAGATGCCCTCCTACTACAAGATCGACCACTGAACTTTGGAGGAGGCCTTGCTCTGTGCGCTGGAAACCAGTCATTGGAATATCAGAAGGTTGGAACCCAGGATGAGATGGAAAATAATCATGTACAGCGGGGACAAGCCAGTTACTACTTCAGAAAGGTTGCTACTTGCAGGGGTCCAAATCCTCAGGAACTGCCCACAACTCCAACCTCGATGCTCACTTGGAGGATATACCAGATCAACCCCACAAGAAGTCGGTAATTCTACTGGGTGAAGTGGATTTACTACGAGGTATGCTGCCGTATTCCTGGCCCAATCTTACTCCACCAACTGATTGGGGCTACCCCTTAGAATGTGGTAGGGAGGGGCAGGTGCTAAGATCTACGACACTGGTATCCGCTGATATTCCCCCAGATATTGTTGGGGAGGAAGGAAACAATGTGTAGCGACCTTTAAAGCCAGGGGACTCCAGGGGCAAGGAGAATGTGTCTCCTAACCAAACTCTGCCTGGGGGCCGACACAGTGAGGACAGGGGCCGAGCGACTGGGGGTAAGTTTGGGGGTGGAATTCGTGATGATCAATGTAGGATATTGGCCGCTGCCAACTCAGGGTCAGATAGAGCTCAACTAGAGGTGGATCTGTCTCCTTACTTCTCGTTGGCTTGCCAGACAGAGGCGTAGCTTACAGATTACTGGGTAGGGACTGAACAGGCTCTCCAACAGAACACAGGATAGGAATCAGGCTCGGAGGATCAACAACAGGTCTTGACTTCAAAAGGTACCTCAGCGAAGTATAACAGTGCCGATGCACAGAGAAGGGTGGGTAAGTGTAGAAGACACAAAATTTTGCATGCGAAGGGCAATTGGGAATCAAGGCTTCGTAGGTTAAAGAGAAGGGCCGTGAATACAGGTTGCGTGACTGATGGATAACATCTTGGTTTGGAATGTCCGAGGGATTGGAAACCAGCGATCTCTACGGACTACGAGAAGGTTGATCAAGAATCATGACCCTTGGGTGGTGGCTCTTCTCGAGCCAATGCTGAGTGAGGAGAATAGAGTCCGGACGGGACTTGCGCTTGGTTTTCACTCTTCCTGCTCCAATGGCGACCTGGGGGGCAAGATATGGATTTTCTTTAAGGCTTCCATTTCTTTGTCTGTGCTTTTCAAAACTGACCAATGTGTTTCCACTACTATTTCCCTGCAAAATTGTTCCTCCCTATTGTATGTTACGTTTGTGTATGCTAGGTGCACCAGGACTTTGAGAAGAATGCTCTGGTCTGATCTTGCTAACATCTCAGGATCAATGCAAGGTCCCTGGGTTGTCTGTGGTGATTTTAATGCAACCATGGAAGACTCGGAAAGGTGAAGCAGAAGACAGGCAAACAGGGCCTCCTCCTCAGATTTTGTGGATGTTATGAACGTGGCAGGTCTACAGGATGCTGGTTTTATAGGAAGTAGATTCACTTGGAGCAACAATCAGTCGGGGAACTCTCGAGTTTGGGAGAGGTTGGACAGAGTTCTCATTAATGTCAACTGGGCATCGTTGTTCCCGCAGTTCTACGTCTCCCATTTGCCCCGGATTCAGTTGGATCACGCTCCTATTCTTCTGACTTGCCCAAAGCAGCAGATTGGCGGTCCCAAGCCTTTTCGCTTTCAACGCATGTGGACACGAGAAGAATCTTTTTTAAGGGTGGTCAGATTGGCCTGGGATAAAGTTGAATCCAACCACCCTATTTTTAATGTTCTCATGAAGCTAAGGCAGGTGAAAGTGGAGCTAAAGAAATGGAACCGGGAGGTCTTCGGGAATATTTTCGAGCAGATTAAGTCCACGGAACTTCTTCTGGCGGATTTGGAGGGGCGCTTGCAGGATTTGCCTGCCTCGTCGAATCAGGCCGAGCAGCTTACTCAGGACCGATCTGCGGCTGCAGCAACTCTCGAGGAGCTGGAGCTAAGACAGGAGATTTTTTGGAAGCAGAAGGCAAGGGTGGACTGGCTCGCAGAGGGGGATAGGAGCACCCGTTTTTTTCATGCTACGGCGATGGAAAGATAGAGGAGGTCTATCATCAGTAAAGTGGAGCTGGAAGCTGGGCTTTATGCGGACAGTCCCAAAGAGGTGAAAACTACGACGGTCGAGTTTTTTGAGAAACAGTTTACGGCCACTCCTTGTCAGCTGGATGAGGACCTGTTCGGTCTCATTCCGCAGCTGGTTACAATGGATCAAAACAGAATGCTTATGGAGCTGCCGACTATGGACGAAGTGAGGGCTGCAGTTTCGTCGATCCCGGTGGATAATGCGGCTGGCCCTGATGGGTTTTCTTCTAGCTTTTTTCTTACCTGTTGGGATGTTGTGGGCTCAGCTGTGCATAGGGCGGTGGAATTTTTCTTTCAGAGGAGAAAGTTACCAAGGTCAGTCACGGCTTCTCTGATCTGTCTCATTCCGAAATCCCCTGCGCCTAAGCGTTTCTCTGATTACCTTCCGGTTAGTTTATGTAACTGTTTTTACAAGATTTTTGCGAAGATTTTGGCGACGCGGCTCAGCCAGATTCTCCCTTCGCTGATCTCCCCTGAACAAGGCGCTTTTGTGCGGGGTCGAGTAATAGCGGAGAACATTGATTTATCCCAGGAATTATTCAGGGAACTAAACAGGAAGGTCAGGGGTGGGAATATAGTGCTGAAGTTGGACATGGACAAAGCTTATGATAGAGTGAATTGGGGATTCCTCAAGCAGGTTTTGTTTTGTTTTGGTTTCAGCGAGCAATGGATTACGCTCGTCGAAAACTGTTGGGTAAATTGCTGGTTTTCGGTGCTGATTAATGGTGAAATGGCAGGCTTGTTTAAATCGACGAGGGGATTACGTCAGGGTGATCCAATCTCCCCGAGTTTATTTATTTTCTCCACTGAGGTGTTAAGTAAGGGACTGAAAAATCTACTATCCCAGCAGGTAACCAGACCTTTTGTGGTCGGCAGAGGCTGTCCCATCATTTCCCATCTGCTATATGCGGATGACACTCTGCTGTTCACGAATGGAGGAAAGTTTCGCTGCGAGCTACAATCAAATTTTGGAAAAATATTAGGCCACCTCTGGCCAGTCTATCAATGTTAGGAAGTGTTCCTTCTTTTGCAGGAAGAAAACGTCGGTGGCCTCAGTTAGATCAACTCAGTCAATCCTCAGTTTTGGCAGATGCGCAGGCCCCTTCTTGTACCTTGGAGTTCCGCTGGTGGAGGGAAGATTAAAAGTGTCTGATTTCAGCCCTCTGGTTGGGAGGGTTCTGAGTCGCATAAATGGGTGGAAGGACGGCTTGTCCTCATTAAATGTGTGATAGCTAGTATTCCTGTCCACTCTTTGGCGGCCATTCACATCCCCTTACAGGTCCTGAAGACAATTGAAAAACAGATGGGGAATTTTTTCTGGGGATGGGCGGAAGGGAAGCGAAAATGCCACTGGAAGAACTGGAAGGCAATGGCAAGGCCTGTCCCTGAAGGTGGCCTTGGATTTAGGAGATTGCATGAAGTTATGAAGTCCTTCAGGATGAAAATGGCGTGGAAGATCAGGTTTACAGACGAAGGAAATGTATGGAATTCATATATGACTACAAAGTATAAGAGGGAGTTGGACTCAGGATCGACGGCCCGCTCGCGCCAGCTGTGCTTCCCTTTATGGAAGCAAATTGGGGAACTTATCCCCCTGGTTGACGCTACAGTTCAGTGGCAGATTGGGGCAGGAAGCTGCAATTTTTGGAGGGTGAATTGGACAGGTTTGGGTCCCTTACATCATCTGGCGGAAGAGGAGGTGCTGGAAAATTTGTTGAATCTCCAGGTGCGTCATGTTCTGGGTCCTCTTGGGCCTATCCCGATAGCTGCGCCTTGGCTTCTTCTCCCTCAGTCCGTTATAGATTTTGTTTGTCAGGCAGGATTTTATACTTCGACGGATTCAGACGCTCCAGTTTGGCCGTTTACTCCTACGGGTGAGTTCTCCGTGAAAACAGCCTGGAAGTTGGTCACGTGTCCTGACCCGGGGAGAAGTTGGGCCCAATGGGTATGGCATGTCAAACTCCCTCCAAAGATGTCCCTATTTACGTGGAGAGCCGCGTGAGCTCTTTAAAGTGTTTAGTGCCTCAAATCAGGCTGTCCCAGTGGACGCCTTAGTGCAATCCAAAGGGATTCATCTCGCTTCGAGATGTGTCTGTTGTGCCTTTCAAAACTCCCATGAGCACGCCTACGAGTCGCTGTCTCACCTATTTCTTAACAGTAGGTTGGCGCAGATTGTGTGGGTCGTGGCTGGCAGGGATTTCGGCATTAACATCATGGCAGCGGCATCAGTAGAAGGGAGATTAAATCAGTGGTGGGCGGCAGCGGGGGCAACGCGTAGGAGATCGGTAGACATGATGATAATATCGTGTATATATCATCATTTGGGCGCTATGGAAGACTCGGAATGCAGCGGTTTTTGAGGCAAAGTCGGTATCTCCGGGTAAGACACTCAACACTATTCGAAGGTGGGCTGCTAAAATTGGTGGAGGGGGGTCACGTAATGCCGCTCAGGGAGGAAGGGGGATGAACAGTGTTTCCAGGATTGGAGGGGAATCGAGGGTGATCAGATGGGTAAGATCTCCTCCTGGTTGGGTCAAGATAAATGTAGATGGTTCGGCTAGGGGTAACCCTGGCATTTCAGGTGGTGGGGGCGTTTGTAGAGGGGAACAGAGTGAGTTTGTCTTTGCATTTTCAGCCAACTATGGTTGTGGTTCCAACACTCTTGCCGAAATTAAAGCGGTGCACGATGGGATCATGTTTGGTCTTCAAAGGGGCTTCCGTCAGATCATTCTGGAATCGGATTCTCGACCGGTTGTAGATATATTAAATGGGTTGACGAACTCGGGCTGGAAGTGGATGGCATGGCTTCGTAGAATACATCAAATGAGGCAATGGGGGTGAATCGAGGTCAGTCATATTTTGAGGGATGGAAACTCAGCGGCAAATTTTATGGCATGTCTAGGGAGCGGTTCGCCAACACCGACATGGTGGAGCTCACAGGCTGACCTTCCTCATCAGGTTAGAGGTTTCATTTTTCTCGCCAGAGTAGGGTTGGGTTCAATTAGATTGGGGTGACATGGTTTGTGTAGTTTTTTCTTTCCACGATAGGCCCTTCAAGTTGGGGAGCCCGAATGTACATGGCCGATAGATCAATGAAGTTTTTTTTTTTTTTTAAAAAAAAAAAAAAAAAAAAAAAAAAAAAAAAAAAAAAACCTAATCAACGCAGTTGGATGGCAAATAAACATTGCAGTAAACCTTAGGAAGTATTTAATGGTGGGCGTTCAATCACCATGGCTTTCTATGGTGTGGTCCACCCAAGATTTGGCTCTTCCTGACTTTTGGGCTCATGCCCTAAAATGAGTTGGAAAATGGATGGACAGAATAAACACATACATTGAGGTGGAGCCCACAAACCATTTTCAGCAATACCAAGACATCACTATCGATTCTGACTCCAAACTTTTGACCATTTCTTTTAAGTGATGGGCTCAACTGACCGACAATTCTTTGTGGAGAAAAATAAACTAAGTGAAGTCAATAACTAAGGAGATAAAAAAGGTGCACGCGACCCTTATGCAATAAAAAAGGGCATGACATGCTTGACCCGCTGATCATGCGTTCTTGATTTGTTGAGATACTATAATTAAGGTATGAATAAAGCATATCAGCCCACATCTAATGGCCATTGTCAAAGTCGTGACACGTGTTTGACTTAAGTGCTGCTATTTATAATAAGATGTTTTTCTTGAAGGAAGAGTTTGATATCAAATGTGAGATGGGAAGGTCAAAATACCATGGCATTTTCAAACATGCGATTCCATACCATAATTAATTCAGTGGACCGAACAGCGTTTACAAGGCAACTCTCCTGTTGGTCAAGCGTAAATCACTGAGATGAGTTGATGATAGAAAAACAAAAAAAAACAAAAAAAAAAAAAAAAAAAAAGCTGAGCCAAAACTCAAGTACGGTATACTGTTTGAACGTTTTAGGAGCAATTTTACATTCTTCTCATCTCATCGTTGTGGCTTCAATTCCCTATCAAGTTAAGCATTTTGTGCATATTGATCTCTCAACATATGAACTGAGAGGATTTACATATAGAAAATGGTGTGGCTAGTAAATCACAAAAATAGATTTACAAATAGAATATGGTGTGGCCCACAGAGGTTGAGGGTTTTACATTCTACTTAGAAGGTTTTATGAACAATTCTGGGCAAGTTTCCTTATGCCTAACCCTTTTAAGGGTTACAACGTGTTTTAGAAGGAGCTGTGTAAACAAAACTCTATGAGACTCACCATGATGTCTATGTGGAATCCACTCCGGCCATCAATTTCTCCTGCCCATGTTATATGCAATGAATCCAAAAAATGACTTGAATCTAAATCCTACATGGGCCACACCATCGGCAACAACATGAATAGAAATGCTCATCATTGAAACCATTTTGAGCCCACTTAATGATTATATGTACATCCAAAACATTTCTAGACTTACATAAGTTATGAATTCATCTGATTTTTAAGCAAACGTATTAACATGAGCTCTAGCAATTGATGAACCGAGTGAATATAATACAAACTTCACAGTGGACCTTACAAAAAATTTTTGTTACAAGACTACTTGAAACTCTCTCTCTCTCTCTCTCTCTCTGGATGCGGAATGCCTGTGGTCCCTCCCATAGGAAGTTACTGTTGTTGGAAGCTATATGAGGCCCACGGAGATGCCAATGAAAAATCCAACTCCATCCATCAAAACAATAGGGCAGGAGTACTAGAATCAAGCAAATCCAAAACTAATTAGGTGGATCATGCCACATGTAATAGCAGGGACTGAATCCCCACCATTAATTGGAAAGTTTATTAAGGCCACGAAAGTTTTTATATTGGGATGATATTTTTTGCCTACAGTTTATCTCAACAGTATTAACCTTATGAATGGTTCGACTGGCATATAAACATCATGGTGGTGGACCTTTCCATTCTCACTAGCTATTTTATGTTGTGTGGCCCACCTGAATTTAAGTCCCTTTCCCTTTTTCCAACCTGATCATAATCCAAACCCTCTATATTGAGAAACTGGACCTGACAAGATGCAGTAGTGCACCGAATCAAACTAAATTTGGATCTGATTGGGAGTATATGTGCCCATATTTGAACCCGACAACTCCCGTTCCTTAGTTGGATGGCTCATATATTTGCCCATATTAGTTGAATCCGTTATGCAACTCAATCCTGATCAGTTGATAGTGCTGATGATGAAATCTGAATGGGTTAACTTATCAATATATTTCCACGTGTGAAAAACAGGGCCTTCAACGCATGTAACATTGTCACACACATGTCAGAGGTTTGGTACATTGATTCGTTGAGGATGGGGTCCTCACCATGAGCGGAACCCTTTAAAAAAAAAAAAAATATTTATTATTATTATTATTTTATATATATATATATATATATATATATATATAAATCTACTCGTGGAGTGGGTCATGTTCAAACACTCAAAAACTCAACTCTACCATCAATTTATTAATTTAAGTATTTAGTTGGGACCCACATGCTTACAATTCCTTGCCCCATGGGATATGGTAATTCTGAAACCTTGTGGATCTACTTTATAACTTGTACTGTTTATTAAATGTAATTCTTGAACCTGGTAATAAAAGGAGAGAAGAGGGCAATCATTAGCCAAGGGAAATTTTTATTTATTTATTATTAATTTTTTTAAAGCCTATGGACCTATTGCATGAATAAATGGTACAACGTGTTTGACGGGCTGAAAGTTGTCGCTTGCTTACTTGAAACTTTGAGTGGTGACTTGAAAGTCAATCGAAAAGTGGAGCCTGTTGAAGGAACGCATCCAGCATCCAGCTCATTTGCAGAATCATCTGCAGAAATCTTTCCGCCTCCAGCAGCCAGCTCATCTCCTGAAATCTCTCCTCCATCATCTCTGTAATCTCTCCTTTGATGCTGGATAGAGAAGAGATTACAGAGATGATGGAGGAGAGATTTCAGGAGATGAGCTGGATGCTGGATGCGTTCCTTCAACAGAATCCACATCATGACAAATGGATGTCAGGTAACTTTCAGTAGTCCTTACATAAATAGAATTCAGACTACGACGACCAACTTAAAAGTAATGACTTGAAGCTCAATTGTGGAGATGAATATAGCAGGGTTTATTAGGTGGTAGGTGGATGAGTGCTTTAATATCTTTCCATGTTAATGTGACCCTCTTTTTCTTCAAAAGAGGGTAGAGTAGCAAATTGGACACGGATTGGGTACTACCTTCACCAAGATCTAACTAGATATAGTGGCCTTGTTAGGGGCTCTATGAGGCCCACTGTGATGTATATGTTTTATCTACACCGTCCGTCTATTTTGATAGATCATTTTAGGGCATGAACCTAAAAGGAAAGAAGATCCAAGCTCAAGTGGGCCACAACACATGGAGTAGGGATTAAATTTCCTACCAATAATGAAAACTTCCTAGGACTCACGGTGATGTTTATTTGCCATTCAAATTATTAATAATGTCATACTTGCATGAAGGAAAAGATAAATATCAACTCAATCCACAACTTTTTGTGGCCTCGGAGAAGTTTTCAGTGGTAGGCTTTTAATCCCCACTGTTTCCTATGGTGTGGTCCACTTGAGCCTTTAATTTGTATCTTTTTTGGTTTCATATCCTAAAATGATATGTCAAAATGGATGGGCAGTGTGGATAAAATATATACATCATAGTGGGCCTCGTAGAGGCCCTAATTTACATGACTCGTAAGGCTAGGCATCTGAAAAGATGGTGATTACTTTGATAAGTGGCTCCCATAATTTACATGCGTGGCTCTTAAAGTTATGTGGAGCCCATAATGTTATATATGCAACATCCACTCTATCCATCAGGTTATGTGCTAGATTTAGGTCATCCAGAAGAAAAACAAACCAAATCCATAACTCAAGTGAACCACACCACAGGAAACAAAGAGAATTGGATACCAACCATAGGTTTGTGTGTGGAGACACATTGATGTGTATCTTTGGTCAAAGCTGTTAGTCAATTGTAAATCATCTAGACCCATTACCTCATTAGTCTTCTGCTCATTAAATGAGCCAGCGAAAACCAGGGTTCAGAAACAACCAAATCCAAAACCTAGGCAGGGCACATGGCTTGAACTCGAGAAGTTTCCAAAGCATTTTTACATTGGTGAGGCTCGCAGGAGTTTTCCATCCAGTTTTGTACGTACGGTTCTATGTTCCATGTGTTTGCTAACTATAATTTATGAACTCAGTAAGAAAGGGAGAAATGAGGACTATCAATATTATTTAAAAAAAAAAAAAGTGTGCACCGACACCTTTGTATGAATAAATGGTGTCATGTGCTTGACCTGCTTATGGTCATTATACATGTATATGTGTTGTGTGTGGAAGTGTTCCATTTTAAGAAAAATGACTGATGGTATTTATAAGATAGAGATGGGAAGTGGGACAGTACTTGATGCCACCTCCCTTGAATGATCAAAGCCAATGATATCTGTTCATGTAGTTAGTTGATTATCAATGTTTAGAAGTAGAGCAAATTTCATCCCATCCATCTAAAAGGCCTAACTTGAACTTCCACATTATGGATACAGGATGAAGTGGGCCCCACTCTATTGTGCACTGTACATGCCTCCACATGATCAAAATGTGGAATTTACCGATTGCAGATCAATTCACTGCATAGATGCTTTGGCTGGAATGAAAAAAGATCGGGGGAGTCAACTTATCAGGTGGGACAGATGAATCAAATGTATGACATAAGGTCATCTTTGTGTTTGCATGCATGCATGCATTTGTTCAGTGCACCTTATCTATGCACTCAATACATGCACAGAAAAAGTTACACGTGTGAGGTCAGAGCCACTCATTAGGCAATCCTGACGGTGAAGATACCTTGACTCAAAGACACTACAAGAAAAGGGGGCTTTAGCCTCAGTTCAAAACTGTGGCTAAAAAGGTTAAAAACTGAGGCTAAAGCCTTTAGCCTCAGTTTTGCCTCAGTTATCCAAACCGAGGTTGAAACCCCCGTGGCTAAAGGCTTTAGCCTCGCTTTAGCAACCGAGGCTAAAACGACTTTTATAGCCTTGTTCTTCAAGTGAGGCTAAAAACTTTTTAGCTTCAATTTTCTCGAAATGAGGCTAAATCAAAATTTTAGCCTCCATTGTTTTCAACTGAGACTAAATCCAAATTTTAGCCTCAATTGCCTCCAACCGAAGCTAAATCTATTTTTAACCTCGGTTCTCAACAACCGAGGCTAAAAGCCTTTAGCTACGGGAATTTCAGCCTTGGTTATCAACAACCGAGGCTAAATTCAAGCCTCAGTTACAAATTGAGGCTAAAAATGTTTTTTTTTTTTTTTTGTTTTTTAAATATTTATTTAAACTACTAATTCATTCATTCAATCCACTCATTTTTGAACAAGACTGCATGCATGAATCAACCAAGTAATGAGGCACATAACAAAATACTGCTTGAACCTGTAGATGGATCTCAGAAACAACATCAGAGCAAATGAATTTTCGAACAATATAAAACCCCACTTCTCAGACTCAACATCCCTGAAAAAAACAAAAAGAGCTCAAATGAATTCCTAGCTACCTTAACCCCAGAAAGTATCCAGCTCTACAGTTGAGCTGCATAATCCACACCCCACCTGCAATCATATCCTGACAACAGGGATTTACCAAAATCCCAGACCCAAAAAAAAAAAAAAAACTTGCCTCCACCAGTCTTCACATCCATGTGCAGGCCAACACGTTTAGCACAAGTAGGATGAAATGCAGTTCGACAGTCATCATGATTACACTGCAAGATAGTTGAAGGTAGGGTGAAGCAAAGCAAACAGCATAAAGTCTACCTCTCATATTTGGAGTCAAACCTACAGAATTTTAAAGAAGAAAACAAATGATTAAGCAAGCCAAACCTTTATACAGACACCGTGTTTGTGACGGCAAATGCAGCAAACAAGCAGGTCTCTTTCCTTTGAAATGGTCTCCTGAGGTGAATCATTTAATATAGTGGAGATATTACATGAAAATGTGTAATGTTTTCAAAGTAAATTAAAAATAAATACATAATAATAATTGCATGAGCAGTTAAAACTTCAAATTAGAACAGTTCTACATATAAGAACCATGACATATGAAACAAACTAAAGTAAATGAAGGAAGCAGCATAAAAAAGAACCTTTTGGGAAAGCAACGCTAAGTTTAAAAACACAGTTACCATCCCAACAGGATTTGGTTTCGGTTTGGGGTTTCTTAATTATTGCAATCTGAATCGAATTTCCATATCCAACAGTCGCTAGCTAAGTAATGAATGACCAACCACTTACCTTGCTCTTCATGATAAGAGGATCAAAGAGCGATGCCCCCAAGAAAGTTGTGTCCTTAACCATTGCATTCGGTTTCACCTGCAAATTGATGTATTAGACATAACAAGAAATAGAAAGTGTAGCTATATTAATAATGCAATTGAAAAAAGTAAAGAACTATTCAGAAAACAGATCTTGGTTAGTCCCATTTTGGCCTAGGTATGATTCATCATACCTTTCTCCTAGATTTCTTCTGCTCCTGAATAAAAGACTCTGCTGACCTAGCTGGAATGACCTTGTCAGCTGATGCCAAAAATATAATACTCCGTGAATTTCCATTATTCTGTTCTCATGCCAAGTCGATAAGGGATGGTAGAAAACACTTCATGTTCACACAACTAATTAGGCTGCATGTGTGTGCGTGTATGCATGCAATACAAACACAGAGTGCAACAGCTTTTAACTCCTAGAAACTCCAGCTATAGATACAACAGTACCTCAATCTATACTTCACATCAGTGAGCATTTCTTGCAACCTCTGTAACCGATTTTGCAATTCCTGCACATAAGGTAGTGATGCTATAACTATTAACTGAACTTCTAGAGAATGTTATGGTTACAAGTTGATACATTCCTATGAACATATATAACCCAATCTATACTTCACATCAGTACCTCAATCTATACTTCACATCAGTGAGCATTTCTTGCAACCTCTGTAACCGATTTTGCAATTCCTGCACATAAGGTAGTGATGCTATAACTATTAACTTGAACTTCTAGAGAATGTTACTTACAAGTTGATACATTCCTATGAACATATATAACCCAATGCTTTGGCTGTATAGAAAATTGAAAATATTAGACAATGTATAGAAAATTTTCATTTGATGGAGTTAAAGATGAATGCTTCTCAGATCTGCAGATTTCTTACAGTACAAACAAGGCCCTCACATGTGTTAGTATAGCATACATGTATGAGATCCAATCCATTCATCAGGTCTAACCCTTGGTGAAAGTTTTCTAGTTTAAAATATGGTCAGTCCACTAATAAGGTGAATAGGTGGACCAACCATGTACCATTGGTAGTCCATATTTTAACTATCCATTTTCTCAGTACAAGTATGGCTCACCTGATGAATTATAGACATATGATCCTAGTTGAAGACACATTCATCATGCATATCATTTCATCCGTCCATATCGAGCCTCTAACATCTAGTGCATAATAGAAGGAGCAGATCATGCATCAGAAACAGATCAAGAACTATTTTTACTCTTAAAAATTTCATGATCAGGTACCAATTTTGTAATAATTTAACAGAACAAACAATGATCATCTTCCAATGCCCAGGATCATCTTCTCAAAGTGATTTTTGGACCAGAAGATGGACGATTCCAATCATCCAGACCATCTGGAAAAGGTTCTCTCTATATGAGCATTCAATGGTGGCTTGCTCTATAAGTCATAAATGATGGGCCAGCATCTGGAAGAGGCAGCCAAAGGTTTTCCAGATTAGAAGATCCTAACTGTTCATAACACGGCATAGAAGATGGGGCCATGGCCAACCAAGCAATGACCTGGATCACCCCACAATAGGTCGTACTTCTACAACTGAGAGGTACAAGGGCAAGATACATAGAACACAACTTCGCTAGTCAGCGACCCGTAACTCCGCTATGTGGGTGGGACCGATCGTAGAGCCCACCTCGATGTATTCATTGTATGTCTACTCCATCCATCTGTTGTTTTGCCAGCTTATTTTAGGTAATCATCCAGAAAATGAATCACATACAAGTTTCAGGTTGGACCTAGAAAGTTTTCAATGGTGGCCGTTCAATGACCACTGTTTCTTGTTGATAAGGTCGGACAGACCTGGATGAAAGGAAAAATGAATGTCAGCTCGATCCAAAACTTTTGTGGCCCACAGGAGGATTTTAATGGTCAATAATCACTGTTTCATATGGTATGCTCCACTGAAACTTGTATCTACTTCATTTTTTGGACGCTAACCTAAAATAAGTGCCGGCAAAATAGATGGACAGAAGCGTATATACATAGAGGCAGGCCCTACAGTTAGGGTCCCACCTCATCACTGGTCTCTGGTCGCAGCAAGTCCTGCTCCTTTAGTTAGTGTCCCAGCTAGGTTTTTAGGGTTGTCCACCTAACATCTTCAAAATCCAAATCTATCATGAATCCTGGATTTCATGGCCCTAACAAAGTATAAACATCATGAGTTAAAATCCACTAAATCCAATTATGTGATGTAGAATTGTAAGTTGGAAGATAAAAAATAACAAAAACAAAAACAAAAAAGGAACAAGTTACCCAAAACGGGGTTAATAACCATGTGTCCCTCCAAACCCACACCCATGCCATGAGTGAAGAAGCCTCCGTTGATTCCGGCATCACCCACGACACCCCAAAGAGATTCTAGAAGTTCAACCATATTTCCCTCACAAATGGACAATGGATAAATAGATGGTCAATGGATTCCTCATTTTTCATACAAAGCAAGAAAATAATGGTGATTGTCATCCTCCTTTTCTGAAGATCACCCCACCAACCAAGCCAGTGCAGGCCACCTTGGGAGGGGCCCATAGGATCACAAAGAGAATGTGTGCGCAACTTCCTTTCCAAAACAAGAAAAGAAAAAAGGAGAAGAAAAGAAGATACCGACTACTGATTTTAAAAAATAATAATAATAATAAAACTAAATTTCGATTTTCACAACATCTACAAGCAATTCTAAAATAGCATTCACATCAAATTTTCAATTCTCTAACTTCACAATCAAGATCAAGTCAAAATAAAAGAAAACCAGAAAATTAAATAAATAAATATCGAAACCTAAAAAATATCAGAACCTCTTCAAACACGTAAATTTCATTTCTCAAAGTTTTTGTTATTTTCCCAAATGGCATTACTGTCAAATTTCTACTTACATAACTCTGAAGTAAAGACGCCATCCAAATCCATCATTAGAATATCAAGATAACTAAATTTCCAACCTTCAAGTCCTGATTCCAGTCGAAAAGGACACAGAAGTCACAACAGGAAACAACTTACTTGGCTCACATTGGTACAACACACCTTTTGAGTACCATAAATTGGAAATAAAATTTAAAGAAAGCAAGACTTGTCTTCTGCCACTGGAAGGAGTTTACCACAAGTCAAAAGAACCCTACTTGGCATTATGTGGGTAACCATTGGAGCTCAATTTGGCATGTTGATGAGGATTCTTTTGAGCTTTTATGAAGCTGCTTCATTCAATCTCTAACATTCATCAAATAGCCAAAATGCAATTGTTCAATCTATTTAAGTTTGGACCCAGTCCAGGACCTTCTCACTTGGCTAACACACTTGCTGGTCAAACTACAACTCAATGCCAACACGGACTGGCACATCAGCCACTTTTGTTGTAACAAGAATTGTTTGATAACCATGATGAAGAAGAATACTTTCCAATAAAGAGCTACCAGTTAACAGCCAAGAAACTCACCTCCATCATGACGTGGCAAGCCAAAAGTTGATAAGGCATGTACTTATAGCCACTGAAAAAAAAGAAAAAAGAAAAACTGAGTTGTGGCTTTTGGGTTTTCTCAATTACATCAAATCTTTTATTCAAGTCACAATACGAAATAAAATTCAAATCTTTTAAGGCCTGATTGAGTTTCATAAGATACATTACCATAAGTGCATTCTACTATTTCTTTCTGGGGTTTTTATTTAGTCATCATGGTTTCGCAACTTAAGTATGCAGCTAATAAATTCCACCCATAGTTTTAACAGCCTTTTTGTTGATGGTCCAGGAAGGAATATGTTAGAATTCTACCAGAGATGCAGTAGTAGATTTTAGCAAGAGGAAACTATACAAACTTGTAAAAAACAACACCCATAGGCTCAGGGGAACTTCCTTCCATAGAGACCATTTCCCACCCCAGATATAAAAAGCCCAAATGTGATTTCCTGCAACTAACATTGTCCATGAGCACGAGATAGAAAATCAGTTAGCGTGAAAAGTTACTTGGATCCCATCGAACAACTCTTGTAGAGATTCATTTAATGCTCCTAGCTCAGCAGAATTAGTGCCTGAAAAGATTGAAACATGTTAAACTTGTAGTATCAAGAGAATATCCCGTGAGAGAACTGTAGGAGAATACATGTAGAAGGGGATTACTAGGCTTTATGTCATTTCCGTCAAGGTCCATAAGGCTCAACTCATCGTCATTAACATCATCAGCAGTGGCACTGTTTTTGCTAGAATTAGCGGGTGGAACAAGTGCAGGAACTTCAAAGCACATGAAGTGTGCAAAAAATGAACTCTGCAATTAAGTGGTGAAGGCAGTTAACAATCCCATACCCTACAAGGGTCCTTAGTAAAAGCATAAGAATAGAGAAGTCGTAGTCATCTATGCCGTAGTCATCTATATTAACTAAACTTTTCAGTATAGCATTATAATTTGGTTATCTTGTCCCTATTTTACTTTTCCCACTCCTTCCTTTCAGGCCAGTGAAGAGATGTCATGGTTGGCTGATGACAAACTCTTGACCCATTTTGAATCACTCAAACTTGAAAACATAGAAACAGTAAGTGTTTTGTTTGAAACAGTAAGCATACCCCAGGATTATATAATTCCCTGAACATTGTATGAGGACTGTAGAAAAGATACATGGAACTGAAAGATCAAATCCAAAAATAAACACATCCAGCTCACCTGTCGAGTTCTTCCTTCATCGCAGGGTCTAGCTCATCATCAATATGGACATCCTCAGAATTTTTTTAATTTATTGTCCATTTATAGTGGGGTCCTTATCTTCATTGGTGAAATTATTACTATAAGGAACTAAATAGGTGAAATTATACATGGGTCAGTGATCCGAACCGATGAAGATAAGGACCCCACTATAAATAAGTATCATGACATCAACAAGCATCCCAAAAGGCTAATTCCTGCAACCAGATATTGGAGCTAAACCTACAATACAACAGTAGTAAATCATTCAAATGCAGTGAAAATTTAAAACATTACTCAAATCCTCACTACATTTTCTTAAACTTGGAAATCACATTATAAATTTTGCTACTTCTATGATCTTTTGTTTTCCGTCAAAACAAATAAAATAGTAAAGATTAATATATCCCACCTAAAACAAGACCGAAAAATGAAAAATATTCCATCAAAGAAGATCTGAAGCTAAATTCCAAGCAGAAACAGAGAAAAAAAAAATACCCTAATTCTACTATGGAAATCAGCAATTTCCAAACACAAAATCCTCCAAACCCACACTTTCTTAAACCATTACTAGACACTATCTTTCCAAAAACAGGAACTGCATTAAAATTTCCCAAACTCCCGCAAAATCCATTGAAATCTCGGCATTTGAATCCTTTCAAAACTGAGAAGGAAAAAAAAAAAAAAAAACAACAAGTGCAGATCCGCATTTAAGTTCTCAAATTGAAAGAATCTCCTTTAAAAACGAGCAAACCAAAAGAAACGTTTCACAAAACCCGAACCGGAGAGCGAAACCCCGATTCAGTGAAACCCGCAAATTAGATCTCAAAAGTTAGAGAATCTCCACAGATAAGGGATTCTAGGCTAAAATCCAATCGAAAAGACAATTATTTGAAAGAAACATCTCAAAAACAAAATTACGAGAGTGGAATCGCTTGCCCAAAGCTAAAAGCGGAAATTGCGTCGAAAAATTCTCCAAACCGGTTTAGATCCACATTTAAAGATGTCAAAACGCGATGAATCTCTCAAAAAGAGATCCAGAGCTAAATTTCGAGCAGAAACGACGAGAATGCGAAAGATACCTCTCAGAAAAGAAAATCCGAGAGCTGGAACATCGATTCCGGAGCGGGATCTGTGGCAGAAATCCTTCAAGAACGAAGATCACAGGCTCTAAAAGAGGAAAGGTTAGAGAGAGAGAGAGGGAAAAGGGAGAAGATTTTTCTAATTATAGGACGTCCTTTTCAGGTTAGCATTTTTTCTAGGGTTTGAGCAGTGGGATTTTGAGAAGCGGTGGACTCTCTCTCTCTCTCTCTCTCTCTCTCTCTCTCTGGAGAGGAGATTTGAAGCTTCCAACGATTTTGATTTCTCAACGCTGCTCTCTGTCGTTTCTTTCTTCCGGTGCTTTATATATTGGTGTCCGTTTTTTTCCTTGGTTAGCATGAAATGGAGGCTAAAAGGTGGACCTTTTGCGACGGTTCCGGGCAACTAAGGCTAATAGGTGGCTTTTTTGCCTCCGTTCCTACGCAAGTGAGGCTAAAGGGTCAAATTTTTGCCTCAGTTCCTATACAAGTGAGGCTAAAAGGTTCCGCCTCGGTTCCTATGTAACTGAGACATAAGAGGCTAAGAAGGGATAAGAGGCCCACCCCATTACATGATTAGAGATGTACTGGGCCACCCAATTTCTGATTAGTTCTTTTTTCTCTCATATTATTATGCAAAAGGATAAACTTTTAGCCTCATTTTCTCACTGACCGAGGTAAAATGGTAGACTTTTAGCCTCAGTTTTTGCTAACAGAGGCAAAGGTCGACTTTTGGCCTCATGGTACACTGCTCACCAACCGAGGCAAAGGGCGTACTGGCCTCGCTTCCAACCGAAGCAAAGGGCAAACTTTTAGCCTCGGTTCTCAACAACCGAGGCAAAGCGGACTTTTAGCCTCGGTTTCGCTTGCTCACCAACCGAAAAAAATGACAGACTTTTAGCCTCGGTTTTTCAACAACAACCGAGGCAAATGGCGTACTTTTTCCTCGCTTTCTCTGCCACCAACCGAGGCAAAAGGGTAGACTTTTGGCCTCAGTTTTCAACAACTAAGACAAAAGGACAGACTTTTGGCCTCAGTTGTTCACCGACCGAGGCAAAATAGCAGACTTTTGACCTCAGTTTCTCACCAACCAAAGCAAAAGGGCAAACTTTTAGCCTCAGTTTCTCAACAACCGAGGCAAAAAGGCAGACTTTTAGCCTCAGTTACTCACCAACTGAGGCAAAAGGACAGACTTTTAACCTCAGTTTCTCACCAACTGAGGCAAAAGGGTAAACTTTTGGCCTCAATTTCTCATCAACAAAGGCAAAAGAGCAGACTTTTGGCCTCAGTGCTCAACAACCGAAGCAAAAGGGAAGACTTTTAGCCTCAGTTGCTTACCAACCGAGGCAAAAGGGCAAACTTTTTACCTCGATTACTCACCAACCGAGCCAAAAGGGCAGACTTTTGGCCTCAGTTCTCAACAACCGAGTCAAAAGGGCAGACTTTTAGCCTCAGTTGCTCACCAACCGAGGCAAAAGGGCAGACTTTTGGCCTCAGTTGCTCACTAACCGAGGCAAAAGGGCAGACTTTTGCCTCAGTTTCTTACCAACCGAGGCAATAGGGCAGAGTTTTGGCCTCAGTTTCTCATCAACCTAGGCAAAAAGTGCATTTTTAACCTCAGTTCCTTTACAACCGAGGCTAAAATCCATATTTAGCCTCCTTTTTTTGAACCGAGGCCAAAAAATTGAGGCTAAAGGCCTACTTTCTTGTAGTGAGAGCCGGACCCACATGCAGACAGAATGTGGTAACTATAATTTACTTTATCAATCATTTACATCTTGATACATGTCTGGCACTTGATTTGTGAGACTGGGGCAAAGATAAAGTAGTTTCCACCTGATGAGTGGCTGTCATCTTTGTTAGGATGATCAAAGCCAATTACCAGGCAATCATGATAGTGTAGATGCCTTGCCTAAAAGGATCAGGTCCATCTGAATATCAGAATGTGGGATGTGGATTGCCCAGGACAACCTGTCACAGGAAGTTCCTATGCTCAGAAGTTTGCGAGGCCAATGTGATATTTGTCCACCTTACCCATCTATGTTGCCTAAAAGGATCAGGACCGTCTGAATATCTGAATCCGGTACGTGGATTGCTTAGACAGCCTGTGGCTGAAAGTTCTTGTACTCAGAAGCTAAGTGGGGCCAAACTGTGATGTTTGTGAGAAATCCACTCCATCCATCCGTTTTTCCAGACTTTGTTAGTGCATGAGCCCAAAAATGAGGCAGATCCAAAACTTTAAGTGGCAGCACAACAGGAAAAAGCGGGCTGGAAGTTCCCGTACTCAGAAGCTAGGTGGGGCGGCTGTGATGTTTGTGAGAAATCCACCCTGTCCATCCATTTTTCCAGACTCTGTCATGACATGAGCCAAAAAATGAAATAGATACAAAACTCAAGTGGGCCACACAGCAGGAAAAAGTGGGTTGGAAAATGCTTAAATAAAGTCACTCTTACTAGGAGGAACTGAAAACACAAAAGTATTAGCCTCATCTAAAACTTCTATGGCCCCACGTACATTTCAACCGCTGATGTTCAATCCTCACTGTTTCTGTCATGCAGCTTATTTAAATTCTCTCATAGGAATTTTACAAAATATAACTTTATTAACATGGCATTTACATCCTGATACCTTTATAAATTAAATTTTCATTAAGGTACTTCATTAATGAATTTATTATCAAGGGTACCTTCTGTTAGTTGTCTCCCACTTCCCTTATGATTTTAGAAGTCTCCCACTTTCCTTATGATTTTTTATAAAATAACTAAAATATCCACCAATTAATAAACAAACAAAAAAAAAAAAAAAAAAAATCATCAATTTTCTCTAAACGCATATTGCATAGCTAGGATGAGGATTTTCAGATTGAGTGTGACCGTAACCGTGGGCCCATCTTGATGTATTTATTATATATCCAATACACCCATCCATACTTTTGTAGCCCATAAGAAGTTTTGAATGGTGGCCATTTAATTACCACTATTTTCCGTAGAATGGTGCACTTGAGAATTGAATCTGAAGATGTTGATATACAATGCATGCACACTGATATTTGTTTTTATTTTTATTTTTATTTTTACACACGTGAATTTCACCAGCTATGGGTACTCGAACCATTGACCAGGTGTTGAAACTCTTAAGAATTTACCACGGAAGCAAGAGTAAGGACCCATATTTGTTTTTCCCTTAACCCCGGTTGTTGTGTCCTTATCAACAGGTTTAATGACAAATAAACTTATAGTGGGTATTACTGTGGGCCCTGGAAAAATTTTAATGGTGGGAATTCAATCAGCACTGTGGTCAACTTGAGATTTGGACGTGCTCTGTTTTTCTTTTCTTTTTTGTTAATCCCCTCGAAGGGAGCAGAAATATGATGGACAACTTGGATATACAATACATGCATCAACGTGGACTCCAATGTCAGGACCACACTGCGTTGGGTGAGACCCGGGCTGTAATATACGGAAATGTTTTAACCTACCACGAAGTATGGTGGGCAGTCAATCATGGAAACAATGGTATGGTACACCTAAGTGTATAAAAAATATACATTACGGGCTTACGTACGATCGACCGCTAACCAGTACCAACAACGCAATCCAAATCTACCTTAATGTTTATATCTCATCCAAACCGTGTATAAGGTCATTCCCACTGTGATGAAGTGAAAATACCAAAAACTTTGCCTGATATGATACTTTTTGCCATACGAATGTTTCAAACGGTGGTCACTGATTCAATACTATTTCCTCCCGTGTTGCCCACTTGAGTTTTGGATACACTTCATTTTTTTCCCATGTCCTAAAATGATCTCTCAAAATGAATGCACGGTGTGGATTTCTCATAAACATCACAGTGGGCCCCACTTAGCATCCCCGTGCAGGAACTTCATGCTAAAGGCTTTGGCCGGAAATCCGCGTCACCCTTACGCTCGCCGAGTTCCGGAGTTGCATTAAAGGTTCAAATAAGATCAAAGTTACATGGGCCTCATAATAATGTATTTATAATATCCACACCGTTAACCTATTTGGCAAAATCATTTTAATAAATGAGCCCAAAAATATGTTATATCCAAACCTCAAGTGAATCCAACCACAAATAACAATGGAATAATGATTCTCATCATTAAAACATTCATTCACCATTAAAACATTCATAATGCCCACCCTAACGTTTATTTTTCATGAGAGCTGGATGAAGAGAAAAAACAAATATCATATTGATCCAAAACTTCTGCAATGCAGTGTGGTCCACTTAATCCTTGGATCTCTCATATTTTCCCTCTCAAGCCTTACGGAACGAACGGTTTAGATATAACACATACCTCACGGGACCCACGTAACTCGGTGACGTCAACATACCAGCCAGGTCCGTGGTGTGTGGTACACCAGTCAATCCGCTGTGCATGTAAATACCCACAACGCTCTCTCTTCCTCTCTTATGAGCGGCTCTCGTGTGAAATTCACACGTATGAGTCTTTAAAGTCGTAATACCTCTTCACTTTATGTCTATAAATAAACCTCACGCTTTCTATTCCTACACATCCTAAATTCCCAAAACCATCCAATTTTAACTAATGGATGTCCTCTTTTCTTCTAAAAACCCATCATTTCTCATTCTCTTCTTTTTATCATCTCTTCTCTTTCTCACTACCCAACAATGCAACCATCACCACTTCTCTGCTTTGCTCGACTTAAAGAATGGCTTTGACTTCCCTCCTCTCCCCTCTTGGAATTCGAACAATACCGATTGCTGCTCTTGGGAACGCATCACGTGCGATGGACCCACTGGTCACGTGATCAGCCTCGACCTCAGTGAGCTCTCTATATCTGGTCGGATTGATTTTGAAAGCCTCTTTCGTCTTCGGAGCCTGCAGAAGCTCAACCTCGCTTTCAATGAGTTTGATCCCTCTCCAATCCCATCTGGGTTTGGCCAGCTCACCAGTTTGACCCATCTCAACCTCTCTCAGTTGCATTTTTATGGCCAAATCCCTCTGGAAATCTCCCGCTTGACCACTTTGGTTTCTCTCGATCTTTCGAAGAATTATTATTACAATGGTTCCTCTGGTAAATTCCTGAAACTCGAAAACCCGAGCATTGGATCACTCGTCCAAAACCTGTCCAATCTGAGTGAACTCTATCTGGACAGGGTACATATCTTACTGCAGGGCCAGACCTTAGATTTGCCACTCCCTAGTCTCCGCAAGTTGAGCTTACGATATTGTCTTCCTTCAGGTTCCAGCTATTCTTCCCTTTCACAACTCCATTTCTTATCTGAACTCGACCTCAGCTTTAACAATCTATCCTCTGCAGTGCCCAGCTTCCCAGGGAGTCTACGCAAGTTGATCTTAAGAGATTGTGGTCTTTCAGGCTCCATCTTTTCTTCCCTTTCACAGCTCCATCTATTATCTGAACTCGATCTCAGTCGAAACAATCTCTCCTCTGCAGTGCCCAATTTCATAGGGAACTTATCCTCCTGGACGTCCCTGCTCCTTGCAGATTGTGAATTGCATGGAAAATTCCCTGAGAGTGTTTTCCAGCTGCCAAATCTACAAATCATTGACATATCAGACAATCCACTTGTAGCTATCAATTTGCCGGAGTTCCCTCAAAACAATACTCTACAGCAATTGATCCTTTCATACACTGGATTATCAGGAAAGTTACCAGATTCTCTCAGTAATCTCAAATTCTTGACTGAATTAGACCTCAGAAATTGCAACTTGTCAGGATCATTACCATCCTCACTTTTGAACCTTACCAAACTTCAATACTTGGATCTTTCACACAATAGACTGAGCGGTCCAATTCCTTCTTCCTATGGAAATGAGCTACAGAATCTCAAAGAGATAAGGTTATGGAATAATTCACTTAATGGGACCATTCCATCATCATTGTTTTCACTCCCATCATTACTTAGACTGGACCTCTCAGGTAACCAACTTAGTGGTCAACTTGGTGAGTTCCACAATGCCTCTTCTTCTCAGCTGGAGTTACTCTTTTTGGATAGCAATAAACTGCAGGGGATGATACCCAGATTTATCTTTCAACTTACCAAGCTTCAACTACTTTACCTTTCTTCCAATAATTTCAGTGGTGTTGTGGAGCTAGGCTTATTTCAAAACTTCAAAAATCTTTACTATCTGGATCTTTCAGATAACAACTTGTCAGTTGGCAGTGGTAATTCCACATTTGTTTCCATCCCCCTGTTGCAATCTTTGTTGTTACGTTCTTGCAACATCATCACATTTCCAAATTTCTTGAGAAATCAAGAGCAGTTGTGGCAATTGGACCTTTCCAACAATAAAATTAGTGGTGAAATACCCAAATGGATATGGGAGGTTAGCAATGGGTCTTTATACTCTTTAAATCTTTCTTACAATGTTCTGCAGGGAATAGTACCATCTCCCCATCTTTTGTTGATCAGTGACTTGCGTGTTCTGGACATTAGCTCCAACAAGCTAGAAGGCTCACTTCCTATCCCGCCACCTTCCATTGTTTTCTTTTCAGTTTCAAACAATAGCCTCGGTGGTGAAATCCCTCGATCAGTTTGCAATGCAACATCCCTAAAAGTCCTTGATTTATCGTACAATCACTTCGTTGGTCGGATTCCACCATGTTTGGGTGAGATTGGTGATAGCCTTGGTGTGTTGAATCTTCAAGGAAATGCTTTCAATGGCACCTTACTTCAGACATTTAAAGAGGGATGTAACATACAAACGCTTGATCTCAGTGGGAATCAATTAGAGGGCCAAGTGCCAAGGTCTTTGGCTAATTGCAAAATGTTGGAGGTATTAAACTTTGGAAACAATCAGATTCATGACACCTTCCCTTTATGGTTGGGAGCTTTGTCCCAGTTGCGTGTTCTTGTCTTGAGATCCAACCAATTTCATGGCACCATTGGGCATCCTCAAACAAATCACCCTTTCCCACTGTTACAAATTTTCGACCTCTCTTTCAATAGCTTTGAGGGTAATTTGCCATCAAATATGTTCAAGAGTTGGAAGGCAATGATGGAAGATGACAAATCCCAATCTTTGGTCCTTGGCAAAATGATATCCAGTAACGGAAGTTCCATATACTATCAAAACAAAGTGTCTTTAGTCAGCAAAGGGCGACAGATGGAACTAGTAAAGATCCTTACGGCATTTACTGTAGTGGATCTCTCAGAAAACAAATTTCGTGGGGATATCCCAGAATCGATTGGGGATCTAAAGTCACTCCTTGTGCTCAATATGTCCAACAATGATTTAACCGGCGGAATTCCAACATCACTACAGAATCTAAGGGATCTAGAATCATTAGATCTCTCACATAATAAATTGTCTGGAGAGATCCCTTGGCAGCTAACAGAGCTAACATTTCTTGCAGTGTTGAATCTCTCACAGAATTTCCTCATAGGAAAAATACCGCAAAGTCGGCAGTTTCTTACATTTAACAGTGAATCATTCAAAGAGAACTTAGGATTGTGTGGACCTCCACTATCAAAGAAATGTGAAGATGCAAAGAGTGCACCACCGTCCGCTCTATCAACATTGCAATCTGAAAGGAAATATGATTGGGAATTAATGTGGATAGGATTTGGAATTGGACATGGAGTAAGTGTAGGGATGCTTTTCTGGACGCTAGCACTTTGGAGGAAGGGAAGGAGAGAATTCTATATATTTATTGATAGAATGCTTTCCTTAATTTTTCCTTCCATGGTGTTTCCTAAATAGCAATGACTGTGAGATGATTGGAGTTAGGGTAAGTATGTTTGTATAGTTTGTGGCTACAAGAAAAAAGTTTTAGTTGTTTTCTCCTTTTTGTAATTTTTATGTTTTTGCTTGGTCTTTATCATATATGCTGCGGTTGTTTGTTGCATTTGCGCCTGCTTGAATGGTTGTACGGAACACTTTCAAATAAATAAAATTACATGTGGTGTGCTCCCACATTTCTGCCAAAAAGGAAAAAAAGAATGTCTAAGTTGTCTCTTTGTTTTCAAATTTTGGCCCACCTTAGCAACAAGATAACTTAATCTATAAGCTAGACGATCTAACCAATGTAGCCTACCTAGCCAGTGGTCTTTTCCCAATTGTCTAGACAAACGTGGGCTAAGCAAACGTTCAGAAGAAGAAGAAGAGTGGTGTTTTATGCATATTTTTATATTTTGTGTTTTTTGGATCATCACACGCAAACTTCTTTCACCTAATTCCCACATTTATGTATGTGGAGTGTAAGAGTAATCACTTGTTACCATTGGTGATTTTTGAGTTGGACTTTTGTGATGCCAAAAAGAAGTATGGAAATCATCATTTGCTCTCAAGGCACCATAACATGCAGTTTTCTACTTGCAAGGGGACACTTGGCCAGTCTAACCAAGCAATATGGGTTGTGCATTATGTCCATAACACATTTCTTAGGCCACCATGTAAAAATTGTTGGGGGTCTGGCACAAAACCTTAGGATCTAGCCTCCCAAAACAAAATAGAATTATGGGATAATAAAGCAATGAAATGAATCAAAGTATAAACCACACGACACCAATGAATTTTTACATGGAAAACCCTCAAAGCGGTAAAAACCATGGGACCTCGTCCAGATCAACAATCCACTATAAAGCAGAACGTTACAACCAATCACAAGCACACACCACTAGGATCAAACCTTCTTCACTCATGTAGGAGTGGATAAACAAGAAGAAAAGAAAAGAAAAATGGAGAGATCACACCGATCACAAGGACGTACAAGCGCTGAGACGTGGACTACGAAGTAGATCACCTTTATGAGCAAAATCTCCCTTCCACAAGCTTCCTCTCTCTCTCTCTCTCTCTCTCTCTCTCTCTCACACACACACACACACACACACACACACCTTTGATAGCCCTAACCCTCCTAGAAAACTTTTAGGAAACCTTAGAAAACCCTTGAATACACCCCAATCCTACGTACACCCCTTTATATAAGAATAGAAAGAGCTAGAATCAAAATAGGAAACAATTTCTGCAGAATCTATGTTTCCGCAATTGCATCTGCGTAACTCTTCGATGATATCGAAGGTCTCTCGATAACAGCCTTTGATATCATCTAAGGTCCTTCGATGATATCGACATAGGACCAAAAATGTCCAATGACCAGGGGTGAAAAATTCTGACAATTATCGATGTCATCAAGCCACCTTCAATGACAGCCTTCGATATCATCTGAGGTCCTTCAATGATATCGAAACAGGACCAAAACTGTCTAGCAACCAATGGTGAAAAATCCTGACAATTATCAATGATATTGAAACTAATTCGATTTCATCGAACCCAGCAATGAGGAGAAAATCCCCATCAAATATTTTCCTTTTTGACTCAGGAGGAATTCACATTCTTCAAGCCAGCCTAGTTTCTACAAACCTCAAACTTGGCCTCGAGCAAAGCCTTAGTCATCATGTTTGACCTATTATCATCCGTGTACACCTTATCAAGCTGTAACACCTTCTGTTCTAAAGTATCCTTGATCCAGTGATACCGAATTTCTATGTGCTTCGACTTGGAGTGCTGACTTGGATTCTTGCTCAAGTGTATAGCACTTTGGCTATCACAATACACCATGTGTTGCTCCTACTTCAGGCTAAGTTCCTGTACGAACATCTTCATTCAAAGCATCTCTTTATATGCCTCTGTAACTGCAATGTACTCGGCCTCTATTGTCGACAATGTTATAACCTTATGTAGCTTACTCTGCAAAGAAACCGTTCCCCCTGCAAACGTGAACATGAACCCCGCTATAGACTTCCTGGAGTCTATGTCACGTGCCATATCTACATCTATGTAGCCCTCTAACATAGGTTAACCGTCACCATAGCATAGGCTTAACCTAGATGAGCCTCTTAGATACTGCAGTATCCATTTCACTACTGCCCAATGCTCTTTGCTAGGATTGGCAAGATACTGGCTAACAACACCAACCGCATATGCTATATTTGGGCGTGTACACACAATAGCATATATCAAACTTCCTACTGCTGACGCGTAGGGTCGTATCTTCTACATCTCATCCACCTCTGCCTTCGTCTTCGGACACTGCCAGTCACTCAATCTGAAGTGATCATCCAGTGGAGTACTGACTGGCTTCGCTGCATTCATATTGAACTGCTCTAGGACTTTCTCAATATACCGCTCTCGTGACAACCAAAGCTTCCTGCTGTTTCTGCCATGAGTTATCTCCATTCCTAGGATCTATTTAGCTGGGCACAAGTCTTTTAGATCGCAAACGACTTGCCCAACTCCTGTTTCAGCCTGTTGATCTTCTTGATGTCTTTTCCCATGATGAGCATGTCATCAACGTATAACAGCAGAACTAAGAAATCACCATCTGAGAACTTGTGCATGAACACACAGTGGTCCGACTCCGTTCTATAATACCCATGCTTAACATGAACGAGTCGAACTTCTTGTACAATCACCGTGGAGCTTGTTTCAGCCCATACAAGCTCTTCCTCGGCCTACACACCATATGCTTTTTACCCTTGACTTTGAACTCTTCTGGTTGATGCATGTAAATCTCTTCTTACAGGTCACCATCGAGAATGACAGTTTTAACATCTAACTGCTCTATCTCCAGATCCATGCTAGCCGTCAACCCAAGCAACACCCGTATGGATGTCATCTTCACCACTGGTGAGAATATCTCCTCGAAGTCTATACCTTTCTCTGATAGAACCCTTTCACCACAAGTCTGGCCTTGAACCTCATATGTGAATTCTTCTACTCAACCTTTTTTCTGAACACCCACTTATTGTTCAAAGCTTTCTTGCCCTTAACTAGTTTCACAATTGCATAAGTGTGGTTCTTATGCACATCTCTTCTTGCATAGCTTTCAACCACTCCCCCTTATGCTCGTCGGCTAGGGTATCAGAATAATCTTCTGGCTCTCCCCCATCAGTCAGCATAATGTATTCATACGGTGAGTACCTCTTAGATGACTGTCTGTCCCTAAATGACCTCCTCACCTGCGGCTCAACAGGTGGATCAAGTGGGGGCTGCTCCCCTGGTCCATCTTCTAAAGGAACTCCCTCATCCTCTGCACCTTGCTGTACTCCCCCATCATCAGGCACCACAGAAGGAATAATCGAATCCATATCCTCTAGCTCACCTGAACTAGGCTGATTCTTTTCTGGCTTGCCAATGTCTTTTATACACTGATCTTCAAAGAAAACCACATCTCTGCTCTTGATGAGCTTCTTTTCGATCGGATCTCACAATCTGTAACCGAACTTTTCATCACTATACCCTAAGAACACACACTGCCTGATCTTTATATCAAGCTTGGACCTCTCGTCCTTTGGTACGTGAATGGATGATTTGCATCCAAACTCCCTGAGATTACTCTATAATGGATCCTGTCCAGTCCACACCTTCTCAAATACCTCTCCATTCAACAGGGCTGATGGAGATCTGTTTATCAGATATACCACTGTGTGCATTACTTCTTCCCAGAACGTCTTGGGTAACTTCGCATGAGATAACATGCATCTGATTCTCTCTAAGATGGTGCGATTCATTCGCTCAGCTACATCATTATGCTGGTGAGTCTTAGGAACCGTCTGTTCATGCCGTATACCCGGGGACTTGCAGTACTCATGAAACTCGCCAATGTATTCACCACCATTGTTACTGCAGATGCACTTTAATGATCTACTTGTCTCTCTCTTGACCATAGCATGAAACAATTTAAACACACCAAAGACCTCGTCCTTGGATTTCAAAGCATAAACCCATACCCTCCTAGATGCATCATCTATAAAAGTGACAAAATACAATGCCCAACCTAAGGTTTTTGTCCTCATAAGACCACAAACATCAGAATAAACAAAATTTAATGCATGCACTTTATTAACATGAGAAGCAGTTTTAACGAATGAAACTCTATGTTGTTCCCTAATAAACAATCAATATAGGTTTTGAGAAGTATACCTGTCACGTCTGGAAGGAGCCGCTTCCTCGCTAGTAGCCGAAGTCATATGGCCAAGACGCCTGTGCCACATGTCAATAGCTAAATCTTTCATTGCGTTCAACCCACCCTTGTACACACTGATACTTGCCTTGTAAAGGGTGCAACACTTTTTTCCTCTGGCTGCGATCAATAAACCCTTGATAAGCTTCCAGCGCCCACCAGCAAACTAGCTTTCATAGTCATCATCATCCAACCTTCCCGTCGACATCAAGTTGATGTGAAGGTCTGGGATATGCTTCACATCCCTGAGAACTAATGTGCAACCCACATCGGTCTTCACACAAATATCACCGACCCCTATAATCTTCGATATGCGAGAATTTCCTATATATTTTCACGGTCCCATAATCACCTGACTTGTAGCTTAATTATGAAGAAGTCCCTGTGTGGAGTTGCATGAAAAGAAGCTCATGAGTCAATCACTCAGTCGGTGTTCTGACTCGTAGCCATGAGACATACATCGTGATTTGCCGAAAGAATAATAACAATGTCGCCATCTGTAGCAACCACAGTAGAATCTGATTCATCTTCTTTCTCCTTTCCTTTTCTTTTCTTATCATTCTTATTCTTACGACATTCATGCTTGTAGTGGCCCTTCTTGCCACAATTCCAGCATTTAACATTTTTCCTGTTACTCGATTTGCCTCTTGATTTATCTCGGGCCTTCCTGCCCTTCCTGTTCTTTCATATCCCCCATTCCTGTGTCATAAGAGCCTCTTACTGAGTAGACCCCTGAGACTTCCTTCATGTCTCCTCATTGAAGAGACAACTAGTAACCTGTTTTATAGATACTTTTCCATCTAGAGCGGAGTTACTTAGAGACACCACCAATGTCTCCCAACTGTCAGGCAATGAACTAAGAAATAGCAAAGCCTGCAATTCATCATCCAGGACCATTTTCATAGCAGAGAGCTAGTTCACTATTTTGCTGACCTCATTCATGTGCTCGACCACAGAACCGCCGTTTTTTAACTTGAGATTCACAAGTCTCCTTATCAGAAAAATTTTATTACCGGCTATCTTCCTCTCATACAGCCCTTGTAATTTTAGCCATAGGCTAGCGACTGAGGTCTCTGTAGACACATGGTGGAACACAGAATCATCCAACCATTGTCTAATATACCTCACCACCTTCCGGTCCATCTTCTTCTAATTATCATCAAACATATCCTTAGATTTTGCTGATATGCCTAAAATTGGAGAATATAAATCCTTGCAATAAAGCAAGTCCTCTATCTTAGCCTTCCATATGGTCCAATTAAAACTATTTAGGCTGATCATCCTTAATGAGCCACCTTCCATAATTCAAAACCAATTGCACTCGTTCAATGAACTTAGCTCTAATACCACTTTATTGAGGGCCTTGCACAAAACCTTAGGATCTAGCCTCCTAAAACAAACTAGAATTATGGGATAATAAAGCAATGAAATAAATCAAAGCATAAACCACACAACACCAAGGAATTTTTACATGGAAAACCCTCAAAGAGGTAAAAACCACGGGACCTCGTCCAAATCAACAATCCATTATAAAGCAGAATGTTACAATCGATCACAAGCACACACCGCTTGGATCAAACCTTCTTCATTCACGCAGGAGTGGATAAACAATAAGAGAATAAAAGAAAAACGGAGAGATCTCACCGATCACGAGGACGTAGAAGAGCTGAGACATGGACTGCAAAGTAGATCACCTCAACGAGCAGAATCTCTCTTCCATAAGCTTCCTCTCTCTTTCTCTCTCTCTCTCTCTCACCTTTAATAGCCCTAAGCCCTCCTAGAAAACCTTTAGGAAACCTTAAAAGACCCTGAAATACACACTAATCCCGCATACACCCCTTTATATAAGAATAGAAAGAGGTAGAAGAAATAATTTCTGCAGAATTTGCGTTTTCGCAATCGCATCTGCGTAACTTTTCGATGATATCGAAGGTCTCGATAACAACCTTCTATATCATCTAAGGTCCTTCGATGATATCGAAAAAGGACCAAAATTGTCCAGCGACCAGGGGAGAAAATTTTCACCAATTATCGATGTCATCAAGCCACCTTCGATGACAGCCTTCGATATCATCTAAGGTCCTTCGATGATATCGAAACATGACCAAAACTGTCCAGCAACTAGTGGTTAAAAATCCCAACAATTATCGATGTAATGTCTCAAAAATTGAGGGGCGAGCAGAAGCTCAACTCCCGAGTTTCAACGCATCACTTATGCAACGTAGATAATGATATTTAAACGTTACCCATAATAGTGCATTACAGATGAGTGGGATTATACTAAAATAACATATCATACTCCAGAGATAATTAAGTTAAGAAAGCGGAAGACTGAGATAGGTATATAATGTATAGAAGAGTTTCTCAATCCCCAGAGCATGACTATGTTACCAGGCTGAATATATACATGTGTTGTTCCAAAATTTAAAATTTACAAAATACAAAAAAATGTAAATGTCCAACTAATCCTTATAGCCCCTATAATCCCATCGATCAGTACATGGTCTACATAGACTCGCCTAATAGCTGAACGTGGGAGAATTCTTCCTCCTCGTCCATGAAATCCCAATCAATAGTGTAGACATCGTCACCACCTGCATCTACAACGGAGTCTAGTTGGTGTTTTAAAACACCGTCCCAGAGTGAGAGTGAATGATCAACTCAGTGGTACTATAAGGCAAAGGTTAACATGTTATCAGTTCAGTCAAGTAGTAATGACAAAATAGTATAACAATTGTAAGGCCTGTATCCTAGTCTGTACTATTCCGTCAACTCCCGCAATCCTTCCTGACGAATTCAGATGACCCACGACCTATAATCGACGTTTGCGCACGACCCTAAGTCATATCCCGTAGATCTAAGTCAGCTTAATCCAAGACTTGTACCATTGCGAACGCACCATCGCCGCGGTTCCAACGCCACGTCTTGCATACCGATCCAATACCCAGGCCAGGAGATGTGAGCCAGCGTTCCGTTCGATAAAACACCGCGCGTTTGCAATCCTAAGAGAATCTCTACAACATGTCTCATCAATCAATCACCTTATGTCAAGTACAAGAGTAACCCATGGTTTCTTTCTCCACAAGTCAAGCAATCTACCCCAAAAGTCAACAAGTCTCTCACCTCACCCATCACTCACCTCACATCCATCACCCATCGCTCTCTCTCCTTACAACCCTCTCTCTCTCTCATTTCTAGAGGTGGGCATCAAGCCGAATTTATTCAAGGTGGGCCAAGCTTGGCTTGGCTTGTCCATGATGTACTCGAGTTCGAGCTTGAGCTTGAGCTTGGCCTCGAGCTTAACATTGAAGCTTGGCTTGTTTGCCAAAATTGTCGAGTCGAGTTCAAGTCGAGCTAGTGGTTCGAGTCGAGTCGATTTTACCTCGAGTTGAGCTTAAGCTTGTTGGGTGAGAGAGTAATGGATTCCGTTCTTAATCCTCCTCCATTGATGAAAAATTCAAAAATCTTAAGAGAATCAAAGCAAAACCCGATGAAAAAACCAAACAAAGCTTTAAATCGGATGAGGAAACCTGTAAGAACCAACCTGTTCTTGATCTTCTTCCACCAGTAGAAATCCAAGTACTAGAAAAGAAACAGAGCAGAACACAGATAAAAAATTCAAGTAAAGAGCTCTAGCTAATCAGATCATTGGATTTCCTCGAAGCTCTAACAAATCTGAGAAGAACCCACCCGAATTTCTTGGGTTTCTCACCTAAGAAGTAGATCTTAAGAGATTGAAATCATACTATTATGGAACTGAAATGAAAACTGGTAGTAGTGGTCAGGGCGGGCGTGTGGCTGGCAGTGGGACAAGAGAAAGAGAAGAAAGGGAAAGGGAAGGGGGTGCGTGCGGTTGGGTAGAGACTCTAGGGTTGGTTTTTTATTTTTTTTTATTTTTAAGTTTAAACTTAAAACTTATATTAATATAATATATATATAATATATTATATAATAGTTAATATATTTATTAATCGAGCCGAGTCGAGCTCGAGTTAAAGTTTTGAGTAGAGTCGAGTTCGAGTCGAGTCGAGCTAAAATGCCCCCTGGTCGAACTTGGCTTGAACTCAACTCGAGCTTCAAATAATTAGCTTAGCTCGGTTCGAATCTACCATTCAAGCCGAGTCAATCCAAGCTTACTCGAGCCGAGTCGAGTGAGCTTTTCGAGATAGCTTGACTCGTGAACAGACTCGTTTCTCAAACACAAAAAAAAATCCAAGCAAAAAGTGGACGTCCAAGCATTTTCAAGGAGAGCAAGAGTGAGTTGTGTGGCCCACTTCCCACTCCAAAATCCTTCATCCTAGCCCTTCATCTCTCATCATCTTCCATCAAAGAGAAGCACAAGGAGATCGACGTTCCATCAAACCAAGAAGATCGAATGGTGGGTGCTTCTATAGCCCTAGATTTCATGTTTTTATGATGGGCCATGTGAGGCCTACCGATTGATGGTATAGATCTCACTTTGGACCCTTGATGTGGCCAATGACCCACCTTGATTATCATGATCATTCCATGATAGGGCCATTCTCCATGGACCCCATCATGATGTTTACTTTCTAGTTTGAAAAAGGTCATCTAGACCTTCCATTTTGGTGGAGAAGGAATCCCCACCATTGATTTTGATTTGGTGGGCCCACATGTATTGGGACCCACTTGATGTGTGATTGGATGCATGGAAAGGGAGGGCTCATAGTGGCGAAGCCCTCCATCATCACATCTCTCTCTCTCTCTCTCTCTCTCTCTCTCTCTCTCTCTCTCTCTCTCTCTCTCTCTCTCTCTTCTCTCTCTCTCTCCTTCCTTTATTTTGTGGCCCATTTATTGAGTGTATGTGATATCTAGATCGTCCATCAAATGGACCCCATGGTTGTCCAAACCATGTGGCCCCTACCTTGGGACAATGGGAAAACACAAATATCAGATTTATCCAAATCAGGTGGGCCACGTCCATGTAGGACTTGCCTTAAAGAATTGTATATTCACGCCGTCCATCCAGCATCTAGGGATGCTGGACGTGGGTTCACAACATAACAAAAAAAAGAGATTTTTTTAAGGCTTTTGGGTGGGCCACCCATACAGGCCCCACCTTGATACATTGATCCAATCCAAGCTGCCCATCCTATTCCTCAGATCATTTTAGGTGTTGAACCAAAAAATGAAGCCAATCTGACTATCTGGCAAGCCAAGCATAGAAAACAGTGTTTTTACCATTGAAATCCACCCTGTTATTTCTGTACCCTAAAATACCTCGAATATTGGGCTTGACGGGTCTGTCTTAAGCCATGGAATCCAACGACTGGGTCGGATTCCCCTGATGCGGGCCCCACCTGTGAAAAACCACATAAAAATAATTTTTTTTAAATAAAATAAAAATATGCAGCAGGTGCTGCTACAACGTCCAGAGGACACGTAGCAACGTCCTACTGCCCTGGACGTGAAAGGGGGCTGGGACGTGAGTCCCAGCCATGGGCCCCACCATAATGTGTGTTGATCATTAACACCGTGCATATGTTGGGTCCCTTCTAGCAGTGGGCCCCCTCCTAAAAATCAGTCGTATGGGGACTCAGGTGATCCACAGTACAGGAAACAGAGGTGATTGAATGTATTCCATTGAAACCTTTCTGGGTCTTAGAAGTTTTGGATCATTATGAAATTTGTTTTTTCTTTGCATCCAGGTCTGCATGACCTTATCAACAGATTGGATGGCAAATAAAACGTTATGGTGGGCCCCACATGGGACCCACTTGCAAGTGGATTGGCTGGTGCACACATATAGCAGCGTAATAGTTGCTGTATTGACGCCCCCAGGCCTCCCAAGCCATGTGAGCCCCATGCACGAGGTATGTGTTATATCTATGTCGTCCATCCTTATGGGACCCACCATGATGCATGTGTTACATCCAAACCGTCCAACCATTTTGAAAACTCATTTTATGGCATGAGCTAAAGAATGAGTCAGATCTAAAGTTCAAGTGGACCCCACCATTTAAAATAGTGGACAGTGACCTCCACCATTCAAACTTCTTAGGAGCCATAGCAGTTTCCACTCAAGCTTATATTTTTGTTTTCAATTCATTTATCACTATGTTAACTTATGAATAGGTTGGATTTCAAATACATCACGGTGGGCCACACCGTGATGTGACCAGCCATTTGATTAGGTGGACTATACTGCAAAGATATAGTGGGATTTGAACGTTTATCATTGAAACCCATTTGGGTCATAGAAGTTTTGGATTAATAGGGGATTTATTTTCCCTCTTAATCTAGGTCTTTATGACCTTATGATTAGATTGGTTGGCAAATAAACTTTATAGTGGGCCCTGTGGTTTATTTAACCGTGAAAGTTATTATCTCTGTTGCTATTTGTGGTATGGTCCAAATGATCCTTCAATATGACTCTTTGGGTATGTATACGGCCCATCTTGATGTATTTGTGGTCCGTCCGTTGAGGCCCACATTGGTATATATATGAGGCCCATCTTGATGTATTTGTGGCCTTCTGTTGAGGCCCACCTTGATATATATGAGGCCCATGTGATGAGGCCCATGTTAATGTATCTATGGCCTTCCGTTGAGGCCCACCTTGATATATATGAGGCCCACGTGATGCGGCTCATTTAATGTATTTGAGGCCCACGGGTTGAGGACCATTGTGATGTATTAGGGCCCGTGGGTTGAGGCCCATTGCTATGTATTTGGGGCCCATGGGTAGAGGCCCATTGTGATATATATTTAAGGCACATGGGATGTGGCCCTTTGTGATGTATATTAGGCCCGTGTCAGAGGTCCAATGAGATGTATATGTGGCCCATATAATGCGGCCCACTCGATGTATGAGAGGCCCATGGATGTGACTCATCGTGATGTATATTAGGCCCTTGTGTGAGGCCATGGGCCCACTATATGTTTGACTGTATGTGGACCATCCCTTAGGAGAAATGTTAGTTGAATGTCCACATTAATGGGCAATGATGGTTAAATGTCCACATTGTGACCTTCCCTTAGGCCTGGATAGTTCCATTCTCATCGTTCTCTAATGGGTTAAACTAAATGCTTAGGCCCCATTGATATTGCTTGATCCATCATCGGTCGTCCATCTATGGACCCCACCTTGTGTCGAGGTTGAGTCCGATCGACGAGGCTGATTCCTTATGTCGAGGCCGATTCCGATTGTCGCGGCCAATTCCGACTGTCGAGGCCGATTCCGATCGTCGATTCCGATTGTCGAGGCCGAGTCCAATCGACAGGCCGATTCTGTATGTCGAGGCCGAGTATCGAGGCCGAATCTGATTTGTCGAGGTCAGTTGTATAGGCTGATTCCAATTGTTGAGGCCGAGTATCGAGGTCGATTCCGATTGTCGAGGTCGAGTATCAAGGCCGATTCTAATTTGTCGAGGCCGGTTATATAGGTCGATTCCAATTGTCGAGGCCGAGTATCAAGGCCGATTCAGATTTGTCGAGGCCGGTTATATAGGTCGATTCCGATTGTCGAGACCGAGTATTGAGGATGATTCCAATTGTCGAGGCCGAGTCTGATCGACGAGGCTAATTCCGTATATCGAGGCAGAGTATCGAGGTCGATTCCGATTTGTCGAGGCCGATTGTATAGGTCGATTCCGATTATTGAGGCCGATTCTGATTTGTCGAGGTCGATTGTACAGGCTGATTCCGCTTATCGAGGCTGATTCCAATTGTCGAGGCTGATTGTTGAGGCTGATTCTGATTGTCGAGACCGATTCTGATTGTCGAGGATGATTCTGATTGTCGAGAATGATTGTTGAGACTGATTCCGATTGTCGAGGCCGATTATTGATCGAGGCCAATCATCGTGGCTGATTGTCGTGGCTGATTGTCAATGCCGATTTTCAAGGTCCAATGTGATGTATATGAAGCCTATGTGATGAGGCCCATTATGATGCATTTGAGGGCCATGCAATGGACCCCATTGTGATGTATGTTAGACCCATGTGAAAGGCCCATCGTGATGTGTATTAAGCTTTTGAGTGAGGCTCATGGTGTTGTATATTTGGCCCCCGTATAAGGCCATGGATCCACTATATGTTAGGCTCTATGTGGGCCATTCCTTGGGAGCAATGTTGGTTAAATGTCCACATTGTCGAGGCTGATTGTTGATGTCAATTATTGATACTAGTTATGAGGATGTGACAGCATAGCATCATGATACAGGCTCATACGCATCATCTGGATGTTTGTTATGAGATGTGGTTGACCATTACATATGTCATTGGGCAGGTTATTATGAGACTCCCTAATAGGCGGAGGTTATCTCACATGAGCGCACGGTATGCGCAGAATTGATGCATGTTTGGATTATATGACTCATGCATCTTGCATTGGGTGATGTGATTATTATACACCCTAGCGACATTAGGGTCGTAGCCTCCACAGGCATATCGTGGTGGCCAGATGGGATACCAGAAATCTGTTCTAGCATCGGGATATCATGGATAGCCCTGGGTGAAAATCCCTAAACCTCTGGGCCAGGAGACGCCCCAACGTTGAGACCGAGTGGATATATAAGCGCATGAGGGCCGTATACCAGTAAGTTGCGTCTCCCACTGTGTCGTGCTCGGTTGGGAGGGGGTGTGGCCTTACCCGCCCGAGGGTAGGGGGCATAACTAGGCTGAGTTTGACCAGCTCGTGAATGGGTCCACTATTGACGTGCTGGATAAATATTGGCTGACTACTGGCTTGGTGGATAGTAAGGTCTCTTCCATTTGCATGGTTGCGCGTCAGTGGTGGCGATTTGCATGTAGAGTGTACTAGAACCCGGTGATGATCCTAAAGAGGAACCGTACTGATATGTGAACTTATTGAGTAGGAGTTGCATACTCATCCATTCATTCATTCACTATCCACTCAGGCTGGTGGTGTGCAAGTATTTGTTACGTGTACCTTCGCAATGACTAGGATTTCAGTTGGGGCGTGTGACTAACCTGAGATTAGAAGTTTATCACATTGAGTCTGACTATCCAAATTTAGGTATGGGACTGGTTTAAATAGAAGTCTTTTGTAATAGACCCTATAACCTGCGATACCACGTACTATCATCTCAACTTCACACTCTAGCGTGGTCATTCCATTCGCACCGCATATTGCATTGCATCTACAACATATGACATTTTGGGTTACTGTGTTTCTACATTTATATGGTCTATAAATGGCTGACAGTATTCGTGAACTCATAAGGAATTGTATATTACATTGCATTCTCGATATTTGATATTTGGCTCTTTATGACTTCTTATTTGCGTAGCTGACCTGTATTGCGTACTCTGATATCGTATGATTTATGATCTTACCTATATTTCCGATATTGTATGATTATGACATTGTATTGGATACTTGGCACATACATCACACACACTTACACCACCCTCTAAGCTTTCTATAAGCTTATGCATGATAGATGTGTGCAGGTGACGTTAGGTTACAGCAGCGTTGAGATGGGAGCATGCAACTGTCTTCTGGAGCTTTGATTTTGACATATGTATTTCCCTTTCAGCATTGTATTCAAATATTTATATTAGTGGATATGTGATAATGATGTTGCCTTTATGATTTGGGTTTACTTGTGGTTATGCTTCTTATGAGACAAATGTACGTTGGAAAATCCTCCTTGTAGGATCCCGGGATCGAAACCTGGCATATGGACGCTGGGAGCTGAGAATGCGGTACTATGAAGGCTGTCGGCAACGGATTCGGCAATCGAAAATTTTGTGAGCCCGATTTCTGGGTTTGGGTCGTGGCAACAATCATGTCCTAAGTACTCTTGTTAATGCAAGAATGATATGTTATAATGATGCATGCCCTCATGCCCTCGCCGACACACCATCTCTCCACATGGCTGACACCATCTCATAGTCGCACATGCTACTCCGCATGTGTTAGCCTGAAGTTCTTGTGACTTCTCGCTAAAGCACATGCAATCTAGGGTTGTCAATCCTAATTAATCACATACGATAGGTAAGTTATTGGGCAACGTCACCCCTAATTTGAAAAGCAGTGGATATGCAAGTTCAGGTCGCTACGGGAGGCTCGTCACCATCCGCGTAGGCCTATTTTATACTCGAGGTCATTACGAGAGGCTCATCACCTGATCGTAGGCCGACAGCTCAAATACAGTATTTCATACCACCATATTCGGCTCACGAGCTTGGGTTGCTTACTGGTCACTACGGGAAAGCTCGTCACCCCAGCGTAAGCCGACAGCTCGACTACGGTGTCCCATACCACCATGACTGGCTCATGAGTCTTAGCGGATCGTGGTACCGAGGTTAAACGGGTTTTTCATTGGTAAGTGGTACCTTAAATTCAAGCAGTGGCATCCATACATGGTAAACATACATTAGGCCAATCTGGTTATTTAACAAGTTCAATTGGTACGAGCGCATGCTAAATCAATCGACATGGAGCGCATACACACTCCTCATGGCCTAACCACTGTCGATAATCGTCGCACGACTCAGGTTCATCGAACGTATCCATTGTGACGAAACTAGTTCGGCCACTCGATCGAAAACGCTTACCGATTACCTGGACTAAGTGGTAGTCCCAAACATACTCAAATGCAACAGGAAGTCCCATATGTTATCCATAACAACATTTAACAAACAACACAAACATAAATCTCTTTTGACCATTTTATCAAACACATTAGACAAGTTGACCTATATATGCATCCATAAATCATATAGTGACAATTTACAATATACGAAGAAAACTATTCATATGACTAAGGAAACTAAGAATCCTGTCTTAATACACTTAATAAGTACAATCCATCAACAAAACCTCATTCAGACATTTTAACAAACACTTAGGCAACACCTTACTTACATACATGACATAAACTAGTTATAGCATATATTATGGCAGATCCTTTCATAAGGGAGTTGTCACACGTACAACAAACATGTATTCTAAATTAATAGTCATGGCAAACACAAATCATGATTTCACATTCATTCAAACATTTCAACAAACACATGGAATGCATTATATATTCACATAGTTCACACACATGCATATTTTATCAAATACATCGTAACTAAGCTCATATGGCAGCAATCAAGTCAGACATAAATCATTGCTGACATTGAAAGCCTTGAAAACCATAAACTAAACATTTATAGTCCTCACCTTTCGTCGATTAACTTGTTACGAACTCAGTTCGTACACCACATCCTTATCTACGACACAACGGCTACCTAAATCTTGAAATAGGTTAGCTATTTCACCTGTTTCTCTATTTGTATTCCTAAAACAGATTAGGGTTAGGATCTCTTATCCAAAACGGAGTTGAAATCGACGGTGTAGCGATACGGGAGAAATGATTCAGTACATGGAGTGGTGGGAGTGAATCCCAACAACAATCCACAGATTTCTCACTCTTCTCCTCACTCTTTTCTCCTCTTTTTTCTCTTCTCTCTCCTAGGGTTAGATAAATTCGTATGGAATGAGAGAGGGATGGGTTAAGGCCCTTATATAGGCCCAGAATTGATGCAAATGGCCTCAGGGCCATGGTATACCTAGGTTATAGTCAAAAGGCGTCTGTTTCGAGCCAACGAAGCTCATCTGGAAGTTATTGCTCATATACGGTCTGAAGAAAGTTCCCGGACAATGGATCTATACCAGGTTATGGTTTCAGTCTGATCGGATTAGTGGATCGATCGTGGAGGACCTGTTTCAGTTCAACAGTCACCGTCACTCGATTAGGGCCACAAGTATACCAATGGGTGCAAAGAAATTTTTCTGATCCAAGGGTGTAGTTAGGTCAGAATTTGATTGTCTGAAACCTTAAATTTGGCCTGTAAGCGAACGGCCCAATTCACTTAAGTTTGAGTTCATTTTCTAAAGATATTCGCGTTTCTCACATACTTCACTCCAGGCTCAAGTTATGTGTTTCTGGATACTATTTGGACTCGATTCCGACGATGGTTGTAGAGCCCGGTAAAGTGGTCATAACCTTATAGTTTTGCGGTCATCGGACTTTCAACGTGTAGTCCAGGTCCGATACGGAGTTTCAATGTGCTCCCGAGAGCAACTGGGTTTTGAGATTGATCCTAAGTTTATAGGTAATGTTGGGTTAACGATTCTAATGGTTTTGGGTCTTGCAGTCCATATAGAAAGTGGTTCAAGCTAATTCTCTGATTGATTTAGTTTACTACGTAATTAATTTTCGCCTAATTTCTACAGAATTCGATCCTTCGTGATTTCTGCCTGAGGTGATACTTAGGTCTTTGTACGGATTTTTTCGAGATGTTACAATTGATGATATTGAAACTGGTTCAATTTCATCGAACCCAGCAATGAGGAGAAAATCCCCATAAAAAATCTCACCAATAAGATGATTCATACCATCTGAACAATAACTATTTAGTGGAAAGTGAACAAAATTTATGGGAAAGTGAGCTTATTCACCAGTGAGCTATCCATCTGTTAGGCCCATCATCTATACAGTTCTAAGGAATCAATTTTATCAAAAAATCCTAACCATCTCATCCATGGTTTTCCATTAAATAAATATAAAAAGAAGTCCCACATATGGATGGATTAGATCAATATCTTAGGAGAGATTTCTTGGCAACCGACAAAGCTAACATTCATCTCGATATTGAACCTTTCACAAAATCACCTTGTGAAAGCATACCACAAATTAAACAGTTTTTTATATTTACAAATGAATCATTCCAAAGAAATTCGGGATTATGTAGACCTCCACTACCGAGAAAATGCATTGCACCACCATTAGTAATACCAACCAAACTTTGAAAATACTCAAATTCAGAGTTGGACTGAAAATTCATATGGATAAGATTTGGAGTCAGATATGGAGTAGGAATGTGAGTTCTTTTCTGGACTCTTAGCATTATGGGCAAAGGGAAGGAAAAAATACAATATATTTATAGATAAGATATTTTCATTGATTTTTTTTACCTCAACAATATTTGCTCGAAAGCGATGACCATAAGTGGATTTAAGTTATGGTTGTTCATGGCTCCTAGCTTCTCCAAGAAATGTTTAGGTATGTACGTTGTTGATTTGAGGTGGCTGATTTTGTTTGGTTTAGCCTTGCCTTTGTTTGGATTATTTATTTATTTATTTATTTATTTATTTATTTTAATCTTTGTTTAGGATTGTAAATGGTTGTTTTCCATATCAATAAAATTACAGGTGGTGTGCTCCCACCTTTTTGTAAAGAAGAATAAACAGGAAAAAAATGTATCCTACCCGATACGGAGAGATAACTTATTTAGCTTAATTTTCATTCTGGATGCTTGTGTCCAAGTGCTTAACTCTACACACCTTCCAGCTAGCGTAAGGGAAAAGGAAGTGTTGATTGATGTATCAAATATACCCAAATTAATAGTTGTTGGTGGGCAGTGTTTGAATTATCTCTGATATTATTGAAATATCTCCGATAATGCTCAGCGATACCAATAATGCTACTAGTATCATAAATTCCAAGTATTAGCAATGTATCGCTAAGTATCGCCAACATATCAATATCGTTAATGTAATCGTTAATATTTTCAACTTTGTAAATTTTAGACATTGCTTACATTGCCAATGCATCAATATTGTCAATGCATCGCCAATATTTTTTACTATGTAAATTGTAGGTATTGCTTGTATCATAAGTGCATTGACGATATTTCAATAATATCGCCAACATATTGATATCATCAAAATTTTCTTTATTAGAAAAAAATTTATTTAAAATTTTTTTTCATGGTATGGTCGTATGTAGTGTTCAATTTGTCATTGATAATATTGATATTATTTTGATATTATCAATATCGCAACATGCAAGATATTGAGACCACAATCTTTTGTTTCCTTTTCAGTTATTGAATATTTCTCAGTAAAATATCACATGTTATTGATATTTTGCAATATCGATGGATGTTTGGATTGAAGGTTGGATGTTAAATAGGCTGGAGGGAATGGTTGGACTGATTTCTTACAACAACGCATGCTTTTAAGGCCCCATTAAATGAAAACTTGTTATGTATGCATTTATTTTTTTTACAATTTTTTTTATTTCTAAATATGCAAATATGTACATTTTAACATCTCCTTAAGTTTCGTTGAAAATTCCACCGTTTTTCCTATGTTTCTCCGCATTTCCGGTTATCAGTGAAATTATCGGCGATATCGATATTGTTTCCGTATCCTTGGCTAGCGAAACTTGTAGCAATACCAATACTTCGAACACTGTTGGTGGGTTACATATCATACTTTTTCTATCCCATTTACAATCTCACATCCATCAACTTTCAAGAGCTTTGCTAAGCCCATATGCATGTGCAGCAAAGCTCATCTACATGCCATAATGCCAACATGGAACTATGAAGCCAGAATCCAACTATCTATCAGAAAAGTATAACCATATTCATTCCCTAGCCCAAGAATCAGGTTGATCTACTTTTAAGGGGCCACATGCTTAGTGGACCAGATTTATTTTAGGAAAACATGTAAAAGGTCAGAACAACCTAGTGGATGGATTGGATCTCACACTTATATCCCATGTTGCAACTTGTGTTGCCATACATGGGCACTTTGGGCACTTTTCAAAGGGACCACATTCTTAGCAAATGAGACCATTTGCAAATCATGGGCACTTTTCAAAGGGAACGTGCAAAAATAAAAGGTATTTCTTGCTTTTCTCATAGTTTGGAACTCTGAATTTCACACCAACAGAATATTGCTCCCTTACATTTAAGAATTTATATAGCTAAAGTGACAATGTATATGACACCCATCCCTAGAAAGGTTGGTCCCAACCTAAAGATCATCAAGTTGGCCACACTTGTATTATTGAGTAATTTTTTAAAATCATATATAGTTTTCTATAGTGTTGCCAACCTGATGAATGGATATGCATGATTTTCATGCATGCCTTTTAGGTGGGCCTACAGCACAGCTCGAACAACAATCGAGCAGTAAGCCCACTATTTTGTGTGCCTGACATCCAGTCCCTAAATTAGGTATGCCTGAAATTTTAGGGCATAAGACAAAAATTCATCTCCATCCACAACTGAGTTGGGCCTAAACACAAGAAATAATGCAAGAGGGGACACCAACCATAGGTTATGTGTGTGGCCTAAATGGTGTGTATATTCTATCTAATCCGATCATCAAACTAGTCTAATTAGGATGAATAGATAATAATCCAAGAGTCATCTTGATCCAAAACACATGCAGACCACACATTGTTAACATAGAAATTTTAGGCATGATTTTATATCGTTACTAAGAGTCTAGCCTACAGGAGTTGTTGCATGTCACACAAGAAGTCTTGTATGTTTTGGTGTGAGTGCAGAATATATGCATTTGCCCTTAGTCGGGCTACATATATGCACCACTCATCATGCATACCTGTAAAACTAGTGGCTATACCACGAGGATAACTTGAAGAAAAAAGTTAGAACAACCCATCACTAGGCTGGATATACATATAGATTGAGTTGGACCACTGGCCGTTCACTCAGTTAAACAGTAACCTACCGGATGAATGGACCATTATGGTTTTCTTCCCTAATTTTTATGATGCATCTTGTCGTTGCCTTTAAATCCTTCTTTGCATTTTTTTCTTTGAGGTTTGAAATTGATCTTTAAATACACTACAAGAAAAATGACTTTTATCGACGGTCAAAAGCACCAGTAAAGGTCAAAAATAGCGTCGTGGAAAGCTTTATCAATACTCAAACATGCGCTCAAAAAAAGGTGCGCTGGCAAAGGCTTTACCAGTGCTCATCATCATTTACTGGCAATTTTTCTGGCCACCGTGATCGAGTAGACTTTTCCAGCGCCCATTTTCCTTTTTCCAGCGCATCTACTAGCCATCGGTAATCGCTTAAAGTGTCTGGGAAAGCTGAAGAAGCGCCAGCAAAAGTCTATCCAAACACCGGTAAATTTCATCTGAAGCACCATTGCTGGCCACCAGTAATCACTGAAAAAGGGCCTAGGAACATTAAAAACGTCAATAAAAGTTTGTCCAAGTGTCGATAAATGTCTTCCAAAGTACCACAAATGTTTGAGAAGTGCTGGCAAAGGTTTGAGAAGCGCAGCCGTGCAACCCACGACAAAAGCCAGTAAATTTATTTTTTTTTGGTTGTAACCTGTATTTTTTAATATTTGAAACCTAAAAATGTTAGGGTACAATTAAAAATGAATATTAAACAAAATTGTATTACTTTACAATAAAATATATAATATTTACAACAATACGTTGAAAATGGTCGTGAATACATATAAATAAATAAAAATCCTTCACGTGGTCTACTCCTAGATTGGCCACACTATCGAATGAAATGGAGAAGACCGAACTGGTAAACCTCTCATCAAGCCACTTCATGCATTAGCTTGTTGAACATGGATAACACTGTTGGGCTGATCGTCTTCGGGGTCCATAGCCCTGCAATCCAATGTGTAATCAAATTACTCGATGTAGGTTCTGATTCTAACAAATACTTTGAGCTAGTTGTGTATTCAAAAGAATCCAACAAGTATCTCTGCTAAAATAAAAAAAAAAAAAAAAAAAAGAAAAAATAACAAAATAAATAAATTAATAAACATATATTGGAGTAGCAGGAACACTGTATCAAAGAAATTGAATGGTCAAGAGAAAACAATACAATGATTTGGTACATGAATTCTATTTCCATTGGTTCAGGTGCCTCTGCAACATTTGTAAACCTTGGTCAGAAGAAATTGGTACAGAAAGAGAGAACATATTACAAGAGTAACCATGAAGGGGACCTTTCAATTACAAGCTAGCAGAAACCACACCCTGATCCATAGCTAAAGTGGCAGACCGAGTGAAGATACCTTGTTTCAACATTGAGGTCATGGTATCGAATCCCTTGTGGGGGTGGCTAACACTGAAGTGTGAACTGACAGTGGGGGTGTACTAACAAGCTAACTGGAAAAAATAAAATAAAAAAGGCTAGCAAAAACCAATAATACAAGTAGAGGTGTACACGAGTCGAGCTTGGCACAACTCGACTTGGCTCGGCCAGTAGCTGATCCCAGATCGAACTCGGCTCGGCTCGGTTCTCAAGCTTTCAATTCTTCTCGGTTCAATCGCGGCCAGCAGCTTGAGCCGAGTTCAAGCCAAGTTTGCCTGTGCGGCATTTTCACAAACACATGAATTGCACCTTCAAATTCTCACTGTATGTAAAAGAGCAGCAACAGTTTTACAGGTATTTCATCAAACACCTTGTAGGCAACATTAAAATCAAGAAAAAAAAGGGTATTTGTTTCATATATATACCTTCCTTGCCACCAGTAGACACTTTGTTGAGAGTCATTTCATCAAACACTTGGTAAGGAACATCAATATCAAAGTAACCGAGTCACTGAACTGGTTTGATCCGAGTTCGATTCGAGTTGGGGTTCGATCCAAGTCGAGTCGAGCTCAGGCAAGCTCGAACTCGGTTCAAAATTTTTTCGAGCTAAAAAAATCAGCTTAACTCGGTTCGAACTCAATTTCGAACCGAGTCGAATCGAGCTTTTTCGAGTCGAGTCGAGCGAGCTAACTCGGTTCATGTACAGCCCTAAATACAAGCCAAAAGTTCACCAATTTCAATTGGGTTTTCCTTGTGTTGGAAGCAGTAAAGGAGTTAACGGAATCAACAAAAAGATGATACCAAACAAAATGCTAGCAATTCCCAGAAGAAATTGAAAGTTTCACTTCGTTTTCAACAAGCCAGAAACTTGCTGGGTTGAAACTACTAATACTCGAAGTAAATCAACTTGGAATGTTTTGCCATCTTTTTGAACAGGTCAACTCAACCAGGCTTTCAGTCAGGCCACAAGCTTTTTGAACAATGTACAAAATAAAATCTACACAACAATATGCCAGGACTACAACACACGTGTTGCTCACCTGTATTGGGGGAGGTCAATATACTCTGATTGAGGTGAATTTTCATATCCAGTGTCATCTCTTGGATATCCAATTTCCAATATGTTCTTTAAAGTTTCTTGGAATGGAAAAGCATTAAAAAGACAAATACAAGGTAGGAAAAAATAGATATTTTACCACTACAGTTTGGTTGATGGATCGGTTTTGTTTCGTGGCATATCATCAAAAGAATTTGCCATGTTGGCCCAAATACAAATATAGAACATAAATATCTCCGTATTCAAAATTTTAGTTGACAGAACATAATTTTACTCCTGTCATATGCTTACAAGGTCTTACAGGGTCCCTTTTCCTGGATTTACAGATTGTTCTTTTCCGGTTAGGCCATAAGGATCAAACACCCATATTCTAGGACATTTTAAGGATGGTTGGTTTTGTATTTCCTGAAACTGTGTTTGGAAATGATATTTAAACTGATTTTAGAAAAATACAAATATGGTAAATGTTTGGTGTAGATACCCTTATGTAGGAATGTGGGAGTTTTATCCTAATTAGGTGAATACTAAACTTTGGGAGAGTTTAAAGGAGATTTGTTGTTTTTCAGTCTTTCTAGGAATGTTCCAGGTTACTTTATGTGAGAAAGTAGTATTTCAACTTTAGTGGAAAGCTTAATCTTTATAACAATGCATGATGCATGGGGTGTAGTAACCATGCAATGGCAGGCGAATCAGTTAAAAATTACTCAAAATGGTGCTTTCTTCTCACAAAATCAAATTAATTGTTGATTGTGAACACTTTTCTTAAACTAACCTACAAAACCAAAATATAGCACCACATTTTAAATGAGCAAACCAAAGGCTATGCAAAACAGGGAATAGGTGAAATCTGCAGAGCTGACAACACACCTACTGTCGTGCAGCTTCATCATCAATTGTTACAAAACAAAGAAAGTTTTTATTACAAACTTAGCAATAACAATGATGGATAAGTGTTCACTCCCCAAGTGTAGGGTTGTGATGTAGTAATAAACTCGGTAAGACCGAGGTCGAATCCACAAGGACTGAAACCTGTACATTACCTGAAACTAAATAGAACTACAACTAGGCTAAGATGAAATCTAAACCAATAGTGATTTGAGAAATAATGGTGAAATATTAATCTAAACTTAAAAGAATTCAGAGAAGGGAAACTAGGGATTCAGAGGATCCACTTGTAGAGATCAGGGAGATCTTATGCATGCTTCAAGAATCATGGAAATTAAACTGAACTTATTTGATATAGTGTTCAAAAGATGATAGGTATATGAATTAGAATGGATTCCATCACCAAACCATGCCCAGGAGACAAAGTAAACAATAGAATTAAACTAATTACCAACCAATCAACAGTGTATAAAGGTTAGGAAGGGTACCGTCATCCGACCATTTTCAGGAGACGATGGTGAACAACAGGGCTTCCTGACGTTATAAACATAAAGAGGCAAAGGAAAACTCAAGCCATCACATATCTAATATAATATCAGTCACACTAAATCATTAAAAACCAGAAGTATTCCCATTAATCAAACTAAATCAAAATCAGTTCAAACATGAATCAACGCCGTAGAGATATTCCCATCACGCCATAAGCTTCACCTCTTAGCCCTAGCTAAGAGGTTACCTCGCCATGATGCGGCTATAACTCTCGCCATGATGCCTCTGTTTTTACGCAAGAAAATGCAAAGACGGATTGCGTTTGGAATGAATTTGAGACGAGGAGTCTTCCCATGTTTGAAATCTGCCAGCGTGGTGAGGGTAAGAACCCCTTTTCTAATCAAATGGAGGGTTTGGATCAATGATCCGGCCATGATCACAGTCAAGCAACCGGTCCACATCAGCCAGTTTCCTCGAACACAGACCAACACAGTTTCTGCGCTGGACTGATCGTGGGGCCCATGATCGGATTTCGATGAACAATCCACTCCATTAATTGAATTCCCCTCGAAATTTTGGTCGATAATGACGTGATTCCATTCACATTCAGTGTGGACCACCTGATCTTTCACTCCACCGTCGATCTTCCATTTGGACGGTTGAGAACTGATCTTTACTGTCTTCTAAGAGTATGCCACCTAGACATGGATTTCTGCCGCCCCACGAGATGAATGAACGGTCCAGATCGGACTGATGAACTCAGATGGTGGCCCACAGAGATTCATCCGCAACTCCATGTTTTGGCTTTCGCAGCGAAAGAAACGGGAAGGAGGATTTCTAAATCCGTCTCAATTCGGGTTAGCAGTCGCTGACTGCTTTGGCTGATTCAATGCATGGTGGGTTTACATGTGCTAGGTGTGCATGCACCCCAGGGTGGGGCCCATCGTGATGTATGTGAGAGATCTGAACCGTCCATCCGTTTTGTAGCCACATTTAAGTCCAAATTTTAAGCGTATTCAAAGATTAGGTGGGCCCCACTTAAGGATTTAAGGGGCTGATCTGCCCGTTGGGCCACTTTCACAAGGATCCAATGGCTGAAATTTGACATGTACGGTTAATTTGTAGTCGTGAGGCCACTTATGAAGTTTTGAGCCGAACGGATGGTGGGAATCCTGTGATCTTGCATTCTGGACCAATTTCGGGCCAATTGAGTTTCAGTTTCTCAATTTTCCTGAATCTCTGGCATGTAAATTTGTTGATCTTGGTCCCCTGGGGAACGTTAAATCCATGCTTTAAGCTCCCTTTTTCAATCCATGCTTGCAAATACACTCTGCATCACAACACGATTAAAGCGGACCATTAAACGGCATCATGTTCATAAATCCAGGCAATAATTAGGGTCTGATATGCAATATTTGACCCTCAACACAACTCCCAACCAGTATTTTGCTAGTCCCGAGCAAAATATGCGAAAAATAAGTTGAGAATTACAGGGCAATTTCTATGCAACCGAGTGAAATCTTGAAAAACGATTCAGATATGAGAAATCTACGATTCATGAATGTTGGGCATTATTGTCTCCTAGACTCAAGCACACAGTAAACTTCATAATCAAGTTCAAAGTATTCATCCATCAATATAAAAAAAAATCCAAACATTGAGTTCCATGGGTGTATAGTGTAATCTCGGCTTATCGATCATTGAGATTCAATCCATTATTTTAGGATATCATTGGTGATTGAATGAGCATTCAGGACAACCAAAACATGAGCCAGAACTTGCCTTACAGATCAGCTTTTCCTTCTTCCAGTTTTTTTTTAAACATAACGCCATGGAGGGAAATCACATCCTCACCTATAGGGAGCAAACCTATGGTGAAGACCGTACACCTAACCCTTTTCACATATCATCCATGGGGAATCGAATCCCCACCTATAGGGAGCAAACCTATGGTGAAGATTATTCGTCCAATCCTTTCAATTTTTCAGGTTGGTTCCTTTCAAGCTTAGTGGTCACCAAGTTAGTCCTTCAATATCAAACTGAACCCTTAATGTGAAAGCAAGATGTGACATATGAAATCATGACTCAATCAATGTTTAAAACTTCTAATCATGGATTAACAATTCAAACTTAACTGTGAAATCTAACAGACACTGAATCAAGAGTCATAAATTACCAACATCACGTATCTTGAAATTCTAGTGCTCTACATGACCGTCAAGATCACTTCGAATGTACAAGAAAGTCCAGAAAAATTTTAAAAATTTTCACAATTTTTGCTCAAGACCAAGAAAATACTGATTAAGTTACCTAATCTCCCACTCCCAACCTAAAATCTACATTGTCTTCCATGTAAAAGATATAAACATGTAATGCACATGGGACAACGACAGTAAAGAAAAAGTGATGGGAAGATAGTACCTGGATAACGAATCGAGAGAGATTTTTCAAGAGATTGCTAGGAGAGAGTAGGTCAGTACAAGAGAGAAACCAACAAAAATAACAAAAATAAAATCCTACCTACACCACTTTCGCAGGTGCTCTCGATTGCATTTAGCATAAGCAACAAGCCTTTAAACCCCTAGGTTGCCCCTAGTGGACAAGCTGTAGTCTCGTGAGGGTTTACAGTAATGTTACCCACAAACATTAAATTAACTAACTAGGAAAATGAAATGAAAAGCTGGTTTGCTTCCCAGGAGCGTTAAGTTTGTCGTCTATCCTAAAACAACATAAAACAAACTACCTTAATCTTATAAAAGTAAGGAAAAACTACTCGATCATGCCACAAGGTTCCTCTTCCAGCCAATATCTTGATAAGTTTATCAGTAAGTTCCTCAACAGGATCATCCAAAAGCCCTTTTTACAATAGGCTTCAGCGCCCTGGAGCATGACTGGCCAGAGAGACTTATGTACCTCATAGGAATTTTTTCATTAAATTGCTTGAGGTATCCAAAGTATATATGATTCACCTGTGACAGAAGAAATTTCAACGTTAGTATCCCATGGTGAATCAGAGACTATAAATAGATAAAGTTTAGAAAACTTCGCCAGAAGTGATGTAGCCTCAACACATTCCAAAGTTCTAGACTTCGGTTTCATTTTCAGCTCATCTTCCTTTAATGTTAAACAATTAGGATCTGGGGAAGGAGTGGCTTCAGAGTAAGGGTGCGCTTGGTCCGTGACAACCACCGAGGTGGTGTCATGTAAGGAATCCACCTTTTCTTGTATCATGAGGTCGTTGGGATCTACAAGGTGTGCCAAGCATGAGTTCAAAGATGTGGGAAAGTTAGCTGGGAGTGACTCGTCTCCTGTATTGAAATCTGTGATGATGAGCCCAAGGATTCCATCGTCTTTTGAAGTAGATGGACGCATGCTCGCTTGCTTTTGCCCTTCACAGACAGATGGACAATTAATAAGTGAAGAATTGATGTGAAGACTCTAGTCATTAAAGCTTCTTAGTGGAAGCATTGAATCGTCTAAAGTGTGTAGCTCAGATTGTAGCCTTAACTGGGTAGTTTCAAATTCCAGAGTTATATCAAGTAAATCGTCCATCGCCCGAATCATATCATCATTCAATTCAGGGCAGTGGTCCAAACATGTATCACAAGGGTTGGAAGGATTAGGTGAAAGTGGTTCATTCTCCACATTCAAATCAGTCATTTCAGATAGCTGGAGTACATCATTATGGTTGACAACTTCCTGAAACTCTTGATCATTGGCAGGGGCCACACTTGAGATTGAATCCCAGTACTCATCATCATCCGGCAAATTGTGAACTTAGGATGGGATCACATTCCTCACATTCTGTTCCTAGATTGGGTTGAGGTTCGAATAAACTAACCTCTACCTCATCAGTGTAATCATGTGTGTCATGTGAGTGAAGTGTGTCACTATCATTATATTTGAAAGACACCCACGTCTCTTGATCATTCCTTTGGACAGTCATCGAGATCAACTCATCGGGAAATCGAACCATCTGCTCATTAATGGAATCAAATTCCTCATTCGTAATTTCAGTTTCTACCACAAGTGAGTTATGATCACTTTCTTCACATTCTTCTTCTAGATTAGGGTGAGGCTGGTATAACCTAGCCTCTTCCTTCTCCATAAGTTGTGACTAAATGAAAGGAATTGAGGCTGTGAGCAATTCACATGATTGTATGACAAGTTGATTAAACTGCTCTTGTGCTTTCATGAGCCTTTGAAGTGAATCCTCTTGGATTGTTTCTGATTGGGTGTCAAAGGTAGAGGACCTAAGAGAATTATCACTATGATATCTAGCTGGTTCAGCTTCCTGACATTGATGTTTCCATTGATTATAGTCATATGGATCATATGTGGGAGAATCTGATGGTTGGTAATACTTATTATTACTCATAATATAATCATGCATTGTTTTATTTTTCTCTGATGGGTGATAATAATTCTCACTCCCATAGTTATGATAACCTCAACATTCACATACTGTCCATGGGGTGGAATTATTCTCCCGTATATGATCGCGTAAGGACTTCTTAACCGATGGAGTGTTATGCTCAGGTTGGTTCTTGATGATTGGGTCAGGAAAATTTTGAGACATAGATGGATTTCTATCATATTCATCATACATCCCTTCACAGTTTTTTGCATGCTCGAAAGCTATCTCAACATATTGACATTCCCACTCGTGCATATACATGGTGAAACCCTCAATCTAAATCTAATCCTAAGAAAAAGAAAAGAAAAGATCCTACAGCAATATGAAAAGTAAGAGGAGGAGAAGTTAGAAGGAAGGTACCAAATGAGAAGTTCCTATGTTAAGATCCTGCAAAAGAAAACAAAAGAGATTAGTTCCTAAAATAGAAAATCTAAAATTAGAAAGTTCCTATAATTGAAATAAAGAGTTAGTTTCTAAAAAGGAAAGTTTCCTAAACCTATAAGGTTTCTAAAAAAGAAATTTTAAACCTAAAATAAACAAAATTTCTAAAAATAAACTAATTCCTAAAAAGGAAGGTTTCTAAAAATAAAATAAAGGAAAGATGAGTTAGTTTCTAAAATTAGAAAAAAAAAATCTTTAAAAAAAAAGGAAAATAACTAACTTAGTTTCTAAAAACAAAAGAGGAAAGTTTCTAAAAAATAAACTAGTTCCTAAAAATAGAAAAACACTACAATAAAAAAAATTTATAAAAGGAGAAAAGAAAACCTAAAATTAGAAAGTTTCTACAAATAATTAGGAAAGTTCTAAACCTAAAGTTAGAAAGTTCTAAAAAAAACTAATCTTAAAATAGAAAGTGATATTAGTTTCTAAAAAGGGAAAATTTTCTAAAATTAGAAGATAGAAAATTCCTAAAATTAAAAGAAAGCCTAGAATTAGAAAAGTTCTAAAAATAGAAAGTTAGTTTCTAAAAAGGAACCCTAGAATAAGAAATTTCTAAAACTAAAATTCTAATTCTAAAAATAGAAAAAGTAGAGAAATTAGAAAGGGATTACCAAATTAGAAGTTTATGTCAGGCTCCTACAAAACAGGAAGAAAGTTAGTTTCTAGAAATTAAAAAAAAAAAAAAAAAAAAAAAAAACTATTCTAACCTAAAATTAGAAAATTCTAATCTTAAACTAATCCTAAAACTAGTTAACTTCAAAGAATGTAACCGTCAATCCCCAGCATCGGCGCCAAAAACTTGTTCACTCCCTAAGTATAGGGTTGTGATGTAGTAATAAACTCGGTAAGACCGAGGTCGAATCCACAGGGACTAAAACCTGTACGTTATCTGAAACTAAATAGAACTAGAACTAGGCTAAGATGAAATCTAAACTAATTGTGATTTGAGAAATAATGGTGAAATATTAATCTAAACTTAAAAGAATTCAGAGAATGGAAACTAGGGATTCAGAGGATCCACTTGTAGAGATCAGGGAGATCTTATGCCTGCTTCAAGAATCATGGAAATTAAACTGAACTTATTTGAAATAGTGTTCAAAAGATGATAGGTATATGAATTAGAATGGATTCCATCACCAAACCATGCCCAGGAGACAAAGTAAACAATAGAATTAAACTAATTACCAACCAATCAACAGTGTATAAAGGTTAGGAAGGGTACCGTCATCCGACCATTTTCAGGAGACAATGGTGAACAACAGGGATTCCTAACGTTATAAACATAAAGAGGCAAAGGAAAACTGAAGCCATCACAGATCTAATGTAATATCAGTCACACTAAATCATTAAAAACCAGAAGTATTCCCATTAATCAAACTAAATCAAAATCAGTTCAAACATGAATCAATGTCGTAGAGATCTTCCCATCATGCCTAAGCTTCACCTCTTAGCCCTAGCTAAGAGGTTATCTCGCCATGATGCGGCTATAACTCTTAAAAATTACGAAAAATAAAAAGGAAAATAAGAAAATAAAAGAAAAGAACTCTCCTTCCCTGGCTGCTTCCCAAAACGTCCTAGCCGTGGCTAAGCCTTCCTTCCCTTCAAGCATTGGATCCTCCCTTATATAGTTGTTATTGTTTGTAGTCTGACTAGAGTCGGCGAACCGACTCTCTTTGTGATTCCCGTTCACAGCGGGACCCCAAGCGAGCCTCTGTTTTTGCGCAAGAAAATGCAAAGACGGATTGCGTTTGGAATGAATTTGAGACGAGGAGTCTTCCCATGTTTGAAATCTGCCAGCGTGGTGAGGGTAAGAACCCCTTTTCTAATCAAATGGAGGGTTTGGATCAATGATCCGGCCATGATCACAGTCAAGCAACCGGTCCACATCAGCCAGTTTCCTCGGACGCAGACCAACATAGTTTCTGCGCTGGACTGATCGTGGGGCCCATGATCGGATTTCGATGAACAATCCACTCCATTAATTGAATTCCCCTCGAAATTTTGGTCGATAATGACGTGATTCCATTCACATTCAGTGTGGACCACCTGATCTTTCACTCCACCGTTGGTCTTTCATTTGGATGGTTGAGAACTGATCCTTACTGTCTTCTAAGAGTATGCCACCTAAACATGGATTTTTGTCGCCCCACGAGATGAATGAACGGTCCAGATCGGACTGATGAACTCAGATGGTGGCCCACAGAGATTCATCGCAACTCCCTGTTTTGGCTTTCGCAGCGGAAGAAACGGGAAGGAGGATTTCCAAATCCGTCTCAATTCAGGTTAGCAGTTGCTGACTGCTTTGGCTGATTCAATGCATGGTGGGTTTACATGTGCTAGGTGTGCATGCACCCCAGGGTGAGGCCCATCATGATGTATGTGAGAGATCTGAACCGTCCATCCATTTTGTAGCCACATTTAAGTCCAAATTTTAAGCGTATTCAAAGATCAGGTGGGCCCCACTTAAGGATTTAAGGGGCTGATCTGCCCGTTGGGCCACTTTCACAAGGATCCAATGGCTGAAATTTGACATGTACAGTTAATTTGTAGTCGTGAGGCCACTTATGAAGTTTCGAGCCGAACGGATGGTGGGAACCCTGTGATCTTGCATTCTGGACCAATTTCGGGCCAATTGAGTTTCAGTTTCTCGATTTTCGTAAATCTCTGGCGTGTAAATTTGTTGATCTTGGTCCCCTGGGGTCTGTCCCTTACTCTGGTGACTTCAGAACATTAAATCCATGCTTTAAGCTCCCTTTTTCAATCCATGCTTGCAAATACACTCTGCATCACAACACGATTAAAGCGGGCCATTAAACGGCATCATGTTCATAAATCCAGGCAATAATTAGGGTTTGATATGTAATATTTGACCCTCAACAATAAGATACTTCTTCTCCCTCATGAACCAAATCCTAGAAACACCAATTGCACCTTTGGTAACTCTTTCGTAAAAAAGAATACAAAGGCGATGCACAACAAGCGTTATGATGACATGCAAGTCCTGTGCTCATCAGCACATATGGATCCCCATGGACTACTTTTAAGTTGCAACAAATAGAGGATTTAGCACTACAAACTGCTAGTACACTGTCATAAGAGTTGCACCAATACTCATTGCCAGTTGCTGCTAAATGCTATCAAATATAATGTTAATAAGGCATTCATATTCTTTCTTCATTTTATTTTATTTTTTTGTTTCTGATGCTCAAGTTAATAAGTAATGTTAGTAATGCTTTAAGTACATGAAACAAGAATCTAATTGGATTTTTTGGGAAAAAAAATCAAAAGAAAATTAAAGTTTACGATTGTTTATCACCACCGGAGGCTGGATCGTTATTGGTGGCAAAAATCCAACTTAACCATAATGTTACATGTTCCTTGCTTTTTTGTAGGGTGAATTTTTAACATTCTCTATCCTAATATGTTTGCGAGACGAACTTTTTGTAAATATACAAAATGCACTGTAAGTTATTGCCTCAATTGTTTTTTGTTAGAAATATCACATTCTATACATTGAATAAGAATAATTTTACTGAAAATTTTTAGAAGATAACAAAGATAGCTGCAACTTATAGTTAATATATTGGAAATGCACATCCTACAATCACATCCCATAATTTTTTTTATTTAAAAAAAAAATGAATATACTTTTTTATATCATTAATGCATCAAAAGCTAGAAACAATAGCTAATTTCTACTTTCCAGAGAAGTTTGCGAGGGACAGACTCATGTACAAAGTTAACCCAATTTGCGCTTGCGAACAAATCCGAGTTGAATACCTTCCAAGTGAAAATGATTTTTTGAGGAATTCTAATTTTCTTGATTATTGAGAAAAAGGGACGGAATTCATCATATATATAAATAAATAAATCCTTCATCAACCACTGTATTGAATTTCACAAAAAATTAAAAAAATAAAACAAATTCATGGACTAGAAAGTAGAGCAGAGTAACTGATGAAATCTGTAGTTTTCCATTCCCTCATGATTCAATGTTAGTTTTTCATATCCATGTATTCATTTAATCATCTAATCAACCTACTTATAAAATAATTAGTAAAAAAAGAGCTTGGTGGAAATATCTTATTTCATTAAAAAAAACACATTTCGGATCAATGGCAGTAGAGAGTAATTACTTCGCCTTTGCAGTTCCTCTGCCTACTTGAAGATGTTTGTTGCTGTATGCGTGTACTCGTCAAGTTAGAATTGAGAGAATTCAAGATGAAAATAAAATCAAGAAGCAACAACAATGTAGGGGAGATTTTGGGGCAAAAAAGACCCATAAATCAAACATCGAATCTACGAAGCAATAGAAAAACAAGATTTACCTAAACCTGAAAATCTCCTCTTTGGCGAGTGAAGAAACTCAACATACTCCATTTGTCCTTTGTCTGTCTTGTGCAACTGCAAAACCAATGGCTATCATGTGACAATCCCTTCAAGAATACCACAAGATCCACCATAGAAAAAACTCTAAAAAATAAATAATAAGAGTAAAAGAATAAAAAATTTAGAACTCCAATCAGATCCCCTAAGAAGAAAATCCCGCCTTACGATGCTCTCCAAAATCGATGATTTTGCAGAATTTTGCAATCAAATGAAATAAAATCAAAGTATAAACCACATAACTCAACAAAAATGAAGAAGCTAAAGTATATGGAAACAGATTGAGAGACAAACCTGTCCACTGACAACAGCGACGAACGGAAGGGCTTCCCAAAGAGTTAGCAAGGAGTTGTCTCCACCGTAGTCGTCGAGGACCATATAGGCCCTCTCAATCCTATTCATGAGGCCGATCAAGCCCTCCACGAGAAGCAGGGAAAGCGATGATGAGAGACTCTACGAGGCCCAAGGAATCACAGCTGATGGCAATCACAGTGGTATCTGCAGCAGCAAAACCAAAAATGCTTCTCCCAACCAACTTGATCCAACTTCCATCCCATCCATCTATCTTAAATCCAACTGTTCTGAAGTTGCTATCATCGGATCGGTTATGTGAATGGACGACAAATCTGCATAATGTAGAAGAAGTAGGAGAGATCAATTTTCTCCATTTTACATTGATCTGATTATTTGGACAAAGAGATTGACGGGAAATAGAAGCTCCCTGTGAGGGTTTCAGAGATGAAGGGAAATGATGTGGGGGGGGGGGGGGAGGATACATTTTTTAAGCAATAAATCAATAAACAGAACTTATGAAAGAATTAAATACATTAACAACAACTCATAGTGCCCATCTTCAAATATCAAAATTAGGGAAATCAAGTACCTTCTCATCATCAAAGTCATACAGTTCAGCAGCTGCAAAAAGCCAGGAAAGGAAATATCATGACATTGAAGGTATGCTTCATTCATAGAAAAACCAAAGAAAAAACAGTAAACTTCAAACTTTATGCTCATTTCAATTAAAACATAAACTCAAAGGATAGTGTGAAAATTATGAATCCACATACTGTCATCCATTTTGAATTTGATAGCATCTTCTGTAAATTTCTTCATTTTTGCATCAGGTAATTGTGAAGTGTTGTTCTTTGCGAATCGTCCACAACAATACAAGGCAAGATCTTATCATGTGAGCCCAATCAAATTGAAAAAGTTGTTTCCCTTCATAGCACCGTGATCAGTAGGCCAGAGAAATGAAGTTCATCTTTTAAGCACAATCAATAACAAATTGCAATCTGCAATAGCTTACATCCAAATACACTGGTCTAGATAGAGGACTGGTGCAACTTTTCCAAATACACTGGTCTACATTAAACTGCAATAATAGATTATGTTCCAACATCCCAATTAGTTAGATGATCCAACAAGTCCCCCGTAACCTGCACAAAAAAAAAAAAAAAAAAAAAAAGAAGACATGAATAATTTTCTACCAAATTTTGAGCCAATAGCTACCAAACAGTACACATCCAGTGTCAAAAGCTTCAATAACATATAATAAGGTATTTGAATTGGAGCTTGTTTCCTCACTCAAGGTTCGTTGTCATGATAAAAGCTATGGGAATCATGGTGTGCCGTAAAGGTGTTATAGGGTAGCTAACGGTGGCAACCGTTACACGTTACGGATGATCATGAATGTACTGTTATGGAAAAAATAACTCGTAATTGCCGTTAACGGCACGTTATATCCCCTATAAAGGCCATAATAGACCCTTAATGGTCTATTATAGGACATATATAAGTTTTTCATACTTTAATAAGCATTATGGGGCAAATACAAGTTTTTTCGGGGGTTTTTTCAATAAATAAAAACATAAAAAAGAGAGACCGTAATGGCCGTTATAGGGCCGTAACAGCCGTTATGCCCCATATCGTAAAGGTAAAGGTGGTAGTAACACAACCTACCATCTAATCTATTCTATGGTAACACCTTGATGGGAATGCAACTTTCCAGAATCATAGAGAAGATGTAATCTAAAATAAAAGGATTGGAGCCTGAACTGTAGATGGAGGATGCCCTACAAATCTCCATCATATTGGAAGATCCAAACCCCTTTATTTTGGTAGAGGTCACCAGATTATTGACAAATTCATATCATATTAGCCAATATGTATCAAGAATTTCAAGTGGCTAGTACAAAACGTAGAAGTAATATGTAAGACTTTGGAACTTTGTCAAAGTTCTATTTTCCATCCATTTATGACTGAACACAAAAGACCTCACAATCAAGCTAAGGTGCATCACATAGGAGTATCGTTTAACATTCATAAGCTTCTCCACTTTTACAGAACCGGACTTTGAGACCTGTATCAATAGCAACCTTGTGTAAATCTAATCCATGATCTTTGCAAAATGATTCCCAACTAAATAAAACATTCAATGAGATACCAAGATAAGAACTACAATTATCAATCATAGGCAAAGTCATACACAAGATGTACATAGGCTAAGTAATAGAGAATTTTTTTTTAAAGGTAATATTTGCAATAAAATGTACCATCTGCACACATAAAACAATCAGTAGGTGACCCTAGATCAAGGTATTCTGTATCGACAACGGTGGCTGTAATAGTCACCACCATTACCAATATGGGTATCGGCCGTTAATAGGCCCTAACGGCCGATACAGGGGAGTAACGACCGTTACGACTCCTGTAATGATTGAAAATGTTCTTTTGACCGAATAATTATGAAAAAATATGTAGAAAATCCAAAACAATGTAAATATTCTATATATGTATTCATTTTTTGTTTTGACCATGTCTATTGTAGTGTAACGGTCCACTCTTTGGTGAGAATGTTGTATCGGGCCGTCTAATGAATTTGTGAACATGATTTTATGTATCTAATGTTTACACATTACAATCAAGCGTTACAACTAGAAATAAAAAGGCATAAATACTACTTTTTCATTTTTTTTTTCAAGATCTATTCGATCAAATAACTTCAATTTATAGTTTTAGTCTTAAAAACTTTGGTAAGAGTGGTCGAAATCTGTTGTAAAATGATCTACGAGACTTTTTAGAATGAGAAAAGTGAAAAAACTGAGGAGAGAAATAGATTTAAATAGAAAAAAGTGGTTGTTTTTAAACCGTTATGAGGGTAACGATTATTATGCCCCGTAACGGCCTTTACGACCACCATAACAGCTGATACGGTCCCAAAAAACCAACTGCCCCATTTCACCCCTGTATTGCATAACGGTCATGGCCGTTACCTATACACATCGGCATTTATAGGCATATCGTAACGGATACAGAACACCTTGCCCTATATCATTCATGGGTACACCAAAATTTTAGAGGAGACGATAACTGTAGGTTCATGCAATTTTTGCAAGAGTTTATGCTTAAAATTCAAAAAAGGAAAATTCATAGAGGATAAAACCAACAGCTCCCTTAATCCATTACATAAAGTGAGGAGATGATAAACAAAACAAAACAATCCATAGAAAATAGCAACTAGTACACAAGTTTGACTTTTTCCTTCAAATTTGATAACTTCAAACAACCACTTACACATTTTAATCTTAAAACAAACTATGCATCATCCAAGTACATTAAAAAAATCGTATAAGGTGCCTCATTAACAAATACAGTTTCTGAATGGAGTGAGAAATCTTGTCAAAAAGAAGAAGAAGAAGAAGAAGAAGAAGAAGAAAAGGAAAGAAAAGAAAAGGAAAAAGAAACAATGGTTCAACAAATCTATGTCAGGAGTTCAAAGCCCCATTTGAATTAGAATTCCAAGTCTCTGTGTAGCGGATACCTTATGCAAATATCCAAGCATCTGAGTTGGGTACTCCAGTTTTTCTAAATGATCCAATTATTGTAGGTTGTCTATATCTACATCTATCTGTGTTCTATAGTTTAAATAGCACGATCATGAGACGTGTGAAAAGGTTTTGATGTGAGATTTCTTGGTTTAGCCATAAATAACAAATTGATGTCACATTTCTTAGAATATTGTAAACTAACCATAAGGTATCCACAACTCAAGGAGGTTTAGTATGACTCTATAATTTTGAGTTGAATAAGTTTTGTGCAAATGATTGACTCCCTTCCACCTTCCCTGTAGTACATATTATTAACAAAGCTGCATATGTTTTATAATTCTACTGCAACATCAGTCGGCATTTGAAAGGTGCAGACTTCCAGGACTATTTATTTTCTTTTGGACAATTAGAGTCTTTTAGAAAATGAGACTTTGTGTTCCATAAACAATTTTATTTCAGTTGCCAAATTGCTAATTACATGACATATCTACTTGCATCATCTTTATGTACTCATTTGTGTTGACTATCACTATATGATCATTTTCCTTGGTCTAGTTTCAACATTGTTTACCATGTTTTATGCAGGAAAGGTCTCACATGTTTCAATTTGTTCCAAGCAGAAAACAGGTAAGAAACAAAGCTTCTCTCGTTATATAGTACTATTTATATATGAATGATTTGCTTCTTTTTCAAGTCAAAGTAGCGAAGAAGCTTCTTAAGATGATCCCACAGAACATAGAAGAAAGCTTGAGGGAGTTCCTGTATTTACTATTCAAAATTTGATATTTGCAATAGCTACAACTTGTGGTATTAAGTGGTAAGCTGTTTCAGTGTTATGTGTTTCTGTATATCATATTTGTAGCATTTAGAAAAGGACCATGGTTATAAATCCTACTAATTTTTGCTGAAAACTATGGTTACTTCGGACCACACATTAGCAAAAGGAAACTCCTCCAAGTTTTCAAAGGGGAAACTATAGAAGATATGAAATGTGAGAACTTGTAATTGAAAAATAGCTCTAAGTTGGATGGATTCCACCCAAAACAAATGAATAATCCAGGAAGTGATGCAGTCACTACAGGATGGTAATTTTCAATTTGTGAAGTGTAGAGCTACATTAAAGAACTACATAATGTAATTTTTAAGTTTAAAATACTGGTATACCTTCTACATCACACAGAAGCTCTTGATTACTGTTGCATTTTTTATGTCAGTGAAAGGTATTGTGCCCAACTAATTGGGGTCAACCTTTTTATTTCTAAGACATTAGTAACAAATAACACAAATGGAGGAAAGTAATGAAGGTAAAAACCTTAAAAATTAAAATAGCTCGATGATTAAATACAGTTTATTTCAGCATTTTCAAAATAAATAAACAGATAAATGGACCACTTATTTGATTAAAACTCAATGCCAATTTTGTAGATATGAAAACAATGATGAATTTCGTATTAAAATAAGAAAATGGAAATTCTGAAAAGATGAGAAAAGGTGTGGTTTTGTTTTCATGAAAAGGACTTTGTGTTTTTTGCATCTCTCTCCTTTTTTGTCATTTAAAATGGTCCCACATCAGAAAAAAAAAAAAAAAAAAAAAAAAAAAAAAATGGGAATATTTTAAGCTTCATAAAAGGTTGATTTTCTAGTATAGTATTCTCATATTCGAGCCTTACTATGTTTGCTCATAGGTGCTTAGCAACCCCATCAGCAGGCACATAAGTGCCTCAGGCCATTGTGGTGCGTGCATGAGGAAGGGCGCTTGAAGTACACTTTGCACTTGCTTGATCAGACTGTTGGATTGTTCCCCTGGGTCAATTAGGTGTGATTAGATGGGTTGGATCTAGAGATCATTGTAATTTGAATTGGGGAGATGGCAGATTTCTAAATATAGCAAACCCATCAAAAGGCATCTGAAGGGGTCTGTATCTATTCAAAGTGGCTGAATATGCTCCAAAGACTCTAAGCCTCTCCTCTCTCTCTCTCTCTCTCTTCCTGTCTCTCAAATCTCTACTGCTTTCTTAGACCAAGATTCAGTTTTCTGCTATTTTGTAATCCCACTCTGAATGACACAACTTAGTAATTTGTCTTATTCTTGGGCATATTTGAGGTTGTTGTGCCTGGTAGGCACCCACTTCGATTTTGCAAATATAAGGACATAATTCTCAGATCGAGAGGTTGGGCTTGTTGTATCCTAGAGGCGGGTTTGCTTTTAACCCACTTGCAAACTAATAAAATAGTATGGGGCAACCTTAAAGGTAGCAACATTGAAACATTCTTCCATCCTATCTTTTACCCTTCCTTCATTGTTTTTTTACTTTCCCTTTTTAATCATTTATGTCTCCCTAATTCTAATTATAAAAGAAACATCTAATAAAAGACCTTATCCTCTTAAAATCTACTTATGGATTTAGTCCTGAACCTAGTTCATGTGCAAACGAGTCATGCCTAGAACATTCAAGATTGTATATACAGTGGACCAAAACAATGAAGATCACCTGACACAAAAATCAGATCAGTCCACCAAACAAGTGGGCCACCACATGCCTAAAATTGATGTACATGTGGGGCCCACCTGACAAGTGTACCAACCTAAGGTCTGCACGAGGCGATCTTCATGGTGGGGCCACGATGGCATATATGATTTTGATAGAATTCTAAAGTAAAGCACTATCAAAAGCCCTACTGTTTGCTAATAAGAGTTACCCGATCCAAGCAAGAAAGCCAAAAGCAGCGCCGGTGGACTGCAGGATGCGACGCAGATCTGCTCTGAAGAGCAGCAAATGAATGGCGACGGGCAGCAGATACTCCAAGACAACAGAATACACCGGGACCTCACTAGCAATGATGCTAAGGTTGGTTGTGGCGAGCGCCACCAGAGTGCTGACCAGGGCGCCGCTCAGCGCGCTTCGCACTTTCGTCTTCTCCGGCCTTCCGATCCCATTTCAAAATAGACATCTTGAATCAAAATCCCAAAATAAAAAGAGGAAAGGAGAAATGAATCAAGGCAGGATCGATGAGTGGGAAGTAGTAGTACCAGAAGTCGAATGCACCAGCTGTGAAGAGAGAGGTCCATATTCCCCAATGATAGTGAGGGGAGATGAGCGGTTGGAATGAGATGTTGAAGTGGGCGGCTGTGATTTTCAGCCGTCAGTCGTGGGGTTTTGTAGAAGTGGTGATAAAGGGATGGGATTTGTTGGGGAGTGCAGGTTGGAAAGTGAAAGGGCGGTTGCTGAGATGGTTGGAAGGTGATGACGGGTAAGGAGATGCGATCGTACGGATGGTAGGGGCTGTGAAGAGAGGGCGAGTGGAGCTGAAGAAGGTGAGCGGCCATGGTATCGCCATCAAAGAGAGAGAGAGAGAGAGAGAGAGAGAGAGAGAGAGAGAGGCACACGGGCGCTTTCCTTCCAAATGCCCAATGACTCTATCTATCGATCTCGATAGAAGTTAGATCGATCTCTTCGGGAAATCGGATTGCGTACTGAGTTACTAAGTGCACTCTTATCGTACTGAGTAAACTCTGTTGGGCCCACTGTGAATTCATGTGGTTTATCCACACTGTCGATACGTTTTTCCATACCATTTTAGGAGTTGAACCCAAAACTGCAGTATATCAAAAGCTCAAGTAGGCCATACCAAAGAAAACAGTGGAACTATTGATTTCCATCGTTGAAACATTTCTAACGCCCCAAGTGATGTTTATTTGTCATCCAAACTATTCATAACATCACATAGACATAGATGAATGGAAAACACAAATATATCTTGATCTAAAACTTCCGTGCCCCCCATGAACTTTTCAACGGTAGACTTCAATTCACACTATTTTAGGTGGTGTGGTCCACTTAAACTTTGGATATGATTAATTTTTTGTTTAAAGCCCTAAAAATATATGATAAAGCAGAGTTGATACAATACATGAATAACGGTGAGCTCCACAAAGTTTACTTGGTACGCAATCCACTTCCTCTCTTCGAGCTCCTGCACTATCAAGAATAACTGAATAAGATTGTGGAGCCGTGCGGGGGTGGAGAGAGAATGAGACATGAATTAGTTTTTATTTATTTATTTATTTATTTATTTATCTACTTTTCAAGGGTACCCAACCCGGCGGATATTAATATTGGCGGTGCTCCATTCTTTAAATGGCTGCGACAACAAAAATCGCCTACATACCCCAGCCATACGTGTTGGCTATATATATATATATATACATATATATATATATATATATATATATACATACATATATATATATACATACATATATATATATACATATATATACATACATATATACATATATATACATACATATATATATATATATATATATACATATATATATATATATATATATATATATATATATATATATATATATATATATATATATATAGGATCAGGGAGATATCCAATGAGATAAGGTAATTCATGTCTAATCTAATCTCTTCCGTCCCTTTATAAAATAAAAATTAAAAAATTAAAAAAATTAAAAATTAAAAAAGAAGAATGTATCTTTCATGCAATTCCTCTCAAAAAATTTCCAAAAAAAAGATAAAAGAGGGAGGAGAGTTTATCCTCAGTTTGTCCATATGGCCTACTTTTGGACAATCAAAGCCATTGACCCGGGCGCTATCTTAACTATAGAATTAGAGGGGGTGATCAAATCCTCTATGTTCAATAGTAGTTAGTTGGACCTTTGGATGTAGATTGTCCATTTTCAGCTTTGCGCGAAGCTCTCAAGATCGTGTAAACCATCAAATCCTACAGGCCCATCCATTGGGACCATTCATCATTAATACTGGACCAGACGAAATGGCTAAATTAGCTTGGATCGAAATGTCCACCAAAATAGGCTAGATGACTGGAAACCTAATTGAATTAGAAGGTCATCTGTTTACTCATGGAAATGAAAATTAGACTTATCAATGGTCAAAACCATGACATCTACTCGTAAAATAGACACCCAGAGTACAAATGTTAAGAGTAAATTATTGACAAACGCTTCTATTTAACTATTCTAAGATAGGAAAGATTTCTGAGTGGAATCATTCAACAAGGGTTCAACTGATTAAATTGATGGTCGGATGAACCACTAACAAAAAGGGTTCTTAATTCCGTTTAGGTCCTAAAATATCGAGCATGATAAAAGCAACATCCAACGACTGTGAAGTGCTGCATTTTGTTGTTGTTGTTTGGTTCTAGTTCATATACTATTTTCATGATGTGGAGAAGCAAACATGTATTTTTAAACCATCATTTAGATGGAAAGGACATTAAGGGCTCATTTGGATACTACCAAATAAATAACTTTTTTTTTAACTTATGTAAGTCATTTAGTTACTTTTCTTTATCAAGTTAGTTTGACTATTAAATTAGAATAAGTAACTTTTTAGAAAATATACCTTATTTATTTCAGTCTGTATTTTTTTTTTTCAAAAGCAAATTATTTTCTTTGTTATTGTTGGTCACACCGAAGGTTGTCGATATTTTTTTTTTTTCAAAAGCAAATTTTTATTTTTTTTTCAAAAGCAAATTATTTTCTTTGTTATTGTTGGTCACACCGAAGGTTGTCGATATTTGCAACCCAACCTGTTGCTGTGTATATAGACACAGTTAACGTGAGCATTAACACTAACTTAATGTATCACTAGTGGGCCGCCAGTTTGTGGACCCCACTAACGATATGTGATGCTTACATTGTCCACCCATTTTCAGGCCCAAACTGTGTTAGATTTAAATATCAGACATTTTGGGGCCCAAACTGTGTTAGATTTAAATCTCAGACATGGGCCCACCAGCTTACGGTGGTGACCAAGCACCTACCTCTGAAACCTCTCTCTGAAGTACCAGTACCCTGCCATATGTGTTAGATCATCACTCTCCATCCCTCTTGTGACTTTTTCAGGTCCTTCTGAGTGTGGGTCTAACCATGTGGGACAGTGGGACCCACTAAAATTTTTAGAAATCCACATTGTCGATCAAATTAACCCCACCATTAACAGCAAGAAGCAATGACACCCACCATTGCACATGCATGCCTCAATGGTCCACACAAATGGAAACAGTTTGGAGGATAAGCATTGTTGTATACATTGTTTCCTATCATTTGGTCCACCTAATTCACTGACTGAGGTAATTTTTGAGTACTTGCCCACTAATGGAGCTAATTTTTTTGTCATTGGCCTAACATGGGGTGGTGCACCTTGTGGATGGCTGAGTTTTACATAAACATCAAAGGGGCCAGATGGGCCAGAATATCTACAAGGTCATACCTACCTGATGGACGGCTTGGTTGTTGCGCATGTTAGCCACCCTACCACTAATGTTCGTGACCTGCCTTCCACACTCGTGTGGGCTTCGCAAAGCTCAATTTAGCGACCGTTTGATCGGAGGTGCGAACCACTTGCTAAAGCTGATAACATAATATGCGGGGTATGTTGGGGCCCATGGCTCAGTGAGCCATACTATTCATGTGATGGGCCGACCGTAGGTGGACGGCAGCCCACCAACTTTGGTCGATCTTAGCCATCCAATGTTGGGCCTTTTTTCAGTTGAAGTAAACCAATGCTGCATTTCTTTTTCTTTAATCTCCTTGTTCCAGGCTACCAACTGAAGGATTAGGACTGTGTAAATGAAGAGATATTTGCATCAAGCTCCTCACACCGTGGGGCTGAATCAGATCATCGGTCCGGATCATCACCCAACCGTTGGGGCTTATACAAACAGAGGATGCGAGGATACTCTGCATACCCGTAGCTCAGGAGAAAATGAAGAAGTGATTACTCCACCCGTGCGTACATGGCGAAGTTCTGATCGGGCCCACCGTAATTATGCAGGACTACCCGAAAAATGGTCCCGCCCATCATTTTTATGGTGGGCCCCATGTGGTGAACGGACCTGATCACCAAATATCAACCAATCACAATTTAGTTCAAGGCATTGGTCTGTATACTCGCTGCGATTACCTATGCAAGGAAAATGAATAATATCATACATGGTCCCCTATCTTCACAGGAAGTCCATCCGTTTTCAATTCTGACAGATGGGGCTCATGGTTTTCTAATCCAGACCATTGATCTTTTTAGGATAACCATCTAACTAGCATGTTAAATTTGTCAGATTAAAAATCCCAACGGTCAATGCTATGATCTTTTACATTTGAACGGAGACCATTGTTGCATTTCTCTTATTGGGAATCCATTGGTAGGCCACGAAAAGAGAGATTGGAATTTTGAGAATCCATCAGTAGGACACGAAGAGAGAGATTAGGATTGTCATGCATGTAGAGGATATTTATAAGGACTGCTCCAGCCACAGTGAGGCTTAAAGATTCCACTGATAAAGCCATATAAACGGTAAAATATTACGTCCATGTGACAAAGAGGAGCACAAAGGGATAGCGAGAGAAAGATCAAATATTACGTCTTCTTTGATTGATAAAAACTCTGAATCTATAAGGTAATTTTTGAAATTCACTGGAAAAAAAAAAAAAAAAAATCAAATATTTTATCGAATAATGTATATTGTCTAATGGTCTATTTTTCTCAATTATACCATTAATAGAGAAAAAATAAACTAGATTTTGAAAATAGTAAAATTTAAACACCGATAAAAATCTTACCCCTAACAAAACTCTTTTAAAGCTTTAATTTAGATGAGTGGCTCCACAAAACGTTCTGCCTTGATCGCTTTTGAGGTCTTGCCAAGGCGTGTTTTTGTTCGTCCATGGATGAAGTCACATGGGTCTCAAGATCCAATGGTCTAGATAATTTTAATGCAGTTTTATAGGGGATGATCCAAAAATTAGATTGACCTAATGATGTGACCATTGGATTGATGTCCTTCATGCAACTAACAAGAAAGGACGGTCCAAAATCTACATTGGACAGCGGAAACTTTCTCATCATCAGTGTTTGTGGGGTGGGAAGTGGATTGGAGTTTTAGCCTCAGTTACTCACCTACCAAGGTAAAAGGTAGACTTTTTGCCTCAGTTGCTCACCAACCGAGGCAAAATGGCAGACTTTTCACCTCGGTTGCACACTAATCGAGGTAAAATGATAAACTTTTCGCCTCAGTTGCACATCAACCGAGGCAAAAGGGCAGACTTTTTGCCTCAGTTGCTCACCAACCGAGGCAAAGGGCAGACTTTTAGCCTCAGTTTCTCACCAACTGAGGCAAAAGGATAAACTTTTATCCTCATTTTCTCACCAACCAAGGCAAAATGACAGACTTTTAACCTCAAATTTCAACAACCGAGGCAAAATGGCAGACTTTTGGCCTCAGTTGCTCACCAACCGAGGCAAAAGGGCAGACTTTTAGCCTCAGTTTCTCACCAATCGAGGCAAAATGACAGACTATTGGCCTCAGTTTTCACCAATCGAAGCAAAATGACAGACTTTTGGCCTTAGTTGCTCACCAACCGAGGCAAAAGGGTAGACTTTTGGTCTCAATTTCTCACCAACCGAGACAAAAGGGCAGACTTTTGGCCTCAGTTCTCCACAACCGAGGCAAAAAGGCAGACTTTTAGACTCAGTTGCTCACCAACCGAGACAAAAGGGCAGACTTTTGGCCTCAGTTTTTCACCAACCAAGGCAAAAAGGCAGAGTTTTGGCCTCAGTTTCTCATCGACCGAGACAAAAAGTGAATTTTTAACCTCAGTTCATTTACAACCGAGGCTAAAAACCATATTTAGCCTCTCTTTTTTGAACCGAGGCTAAAAAAATTGAGGCTAAAAGCCTACTTTCTTGTAGTGAGATGAGGAACCGGAATTGTTTACTACACATGTTTTACCCTGCACATAAAACACCTAGGCTCTTTTGGTACATACCATATCGTTTATTTGAATCCATTCCGTCCATCAGGTGTACATACAAAAGATCACCCAAATAGAACAATGTGAATTGTGGCTAAAGCCTTTAAGTTCAAGCGTTGTGGCCCACCTGAGTCTTGGATCAAGCTGATCTTGGTACATTACTTGATCCAAGTGAGTCCCATCTGATGAACAGATTTGATGCAAGATATATCCCATACTGACCACACAAATAGTAACTTATTGCTCGGTCCCATTTCCATTGTAGGCCTAAATTATTTTTAGCCGTGGGGCATATATATAGAAAGGAGGAATACAACTGGTGGACAGAGTTGATCTTTTATATATATATATATATATATATATATATATATATATATATATATATATATATATATATAACATGGTGGGCCCACTAGATGATATACAACATAATAATCAGTTGAATGGGTAAGATATCAATCCAGGATGTTGGGCACGCAGATTGCCTGGGAAAAGCCCTTAGCAGCACGACAAGAAAAAGGGTAGGGAAATGCCTTAAATGGCCGAAACAGTTCAAAATCTGGGCAACCCAGGCCTGGCCCGTAGATATTCCTTCCACTATTATGTTCATATGCCATCTATACCGATCATAATGTCATTCTTATTGGGATGAATTGTAACCAACAAATATTAGCTTCATCGTATTGCACTCATTCAGTAAAATGAACCACTTGTGTGAACAAGGGTTTAGATTTTACACACATGCATGCATGTGAGTAAGATGGATGTCGTTTTTTTGATTTACCTAATAATTGGATCTGCTTATTTTTTTGGATATTGCATAAAACGATCTGAAAAAAATGAATGGCTGGTGTGGATACATAACACATATAGCAAGGTGGGCCACACCATCTTGGGTGAGGCCCGGGTCTCACCTAATCGGACGCGGATTGAGTCCTACCCCTGACGGTAATCCACCGAGCAGGGCTCTTTGAGGCCCACCGTGATGTAAGTATTTTATCCACACTGTTAATCGTTTTTATATGGGAAATGAAAGATATCATCCAAAAATTGAGGTAGTTAAAGGGCTTAAGTGGACCACAAAGTGGGGATTGAATGTCCACCATTAAAAACTTATTAGGAGCTGGAGAAGTGTCAGATCAAGATGAAATTTGTGTTTTCACTTCATCCAAGTCCGCATGATCTTATTAATAGGTTGGGTGGTAAAAATGCACCATGGCGGCCATTAGAAAGGTTTCAACTGTGGGTGTCATTATCACTGCAGCTTCCTTTAATGTGGTCCACTGTAACTATGTATCTGCTTCATTTTTTTGTATATTACCTTAAAATGACATGAGAAAAGCGATGAAGGGTGTGGATAAAATACTTACACGACCTTGGGTCCACATAGCCCTGCCCGACGGATTACCGTCCGGGCGGGGGTAGGACGTAATCCGCGTCCCACCTAATCCCCTATCCGGTGGAAGATAGGAGCTAGAGGAGAGGAACAGGATAAGGTGGAACCACCTCCATGGTACACTTGACAGGGTAATCGGTAGATCGGGACCATTCATCCAACTCCTCTGAAAGTAAGATCAAACGGTCAAAAAGTATCTAAGGATCTTATCAATCAGATTGTGGCCTCAAAGAATCTATAGGAAATGAAAATAGTTAACGGTCAAATATTTAACAGAAGTAGTTGAAGGAAAATGATAAATAGGATTCTATAATCGGTTCGAATTTTGAAAAATAAGCCATGCCATGATAGGTCCGGTAGATGAATGGACCCGATTGATAAATCACCTGCCAATGAAGTAGACATAGATGGTATATGGTCAGGTTGTACCAATCATCTTGTTACCCTTTGTAAAGATTTATGATCACCACCCAACTACCCAAGAAGGATCAGTGGTGTGTTGACGTGACTCAGTTCTGTGGGCCTCACCATGATATATGTGTTATATCCAGACCGTGTGTCCATTTTACGAGACCATTTTAGGGCATAGCCCGAAAAATAAGGCAGATGAAAAGCTCAAGTGGACCACAATAAAGAAAACGGTGTAGGCTAAACTTTTGGCATTAAAAACTTCTTAGGAGCATTGACGCAGGGATGAACATGATGAGGATAACTACTCCGAATCCACGGAGCTTCTCTGGACTCCTCACAGAGACTTATCGAATCCACGAGGAAAGAAAGCAGAAAATAGAAATAAATTCTAAGAAATTCAAAATTGATTAATTGATGACTAAAAACGAGTTCACAACCCTTTAAATAGGGGTACCAAGCAATGGGAAAGAAATCAGAATCAAACTACAACTACAACTCCTAGAATCCGCGACTTACTATAAATAGTAAACTTACTATTTATAGACCAGACCGTCGTGATGTCTACTAGTGTGCAAGTTTTTCGGCCAAAAATAGTAGGTGTCCTATTTGGCTTCACCAAACTTTCTCCTAATTATTCTAAGTTCTTTTCACGTTGGGCGCAACTCCTAAAGCCCGACGGATGAAGAGTTATAATCAAACTAAAACTTACTATTTATAGTAAAAACGAAATTAAAACAGGGAAACAACCGTCGATCCAGGGGTTTTTCGCAATTCCAGGCGTCGCAACCCGACATAGCTGGGTTGGTTGGCTAAAGCAACTCGTTCTACCCCAAAATCATATATTTTACATCAGGTAACTCATTCCGGATTGCGAGGTACGCCCGATCTAAGGTCCGACGGTCCGGATCACTTTTGTCATCGACCGGGCCTTTTCTGATCCATCTTGGCCATGAAACTATCCACAACCCGCTCTACATCAAGCATGGTGTCAGATATTTGTGTTTTTCCTTCCTCGAGGTCTATGTACTGGTCTTATGAAAAGGTTGGATGGCAAATAAATGTCATTGTGGGCTCAATAAAGTTTCAATGGTGAGAGCATCATTATCCTAACTCTTTTTATGGTGTGGTCCACTTGAGTACCGATCTGCCTCATTTTTTGACCCATCTTCTAAAATGCTATTATAAAATGGATGGATAGCATAGATAATATACATCATGGTGGGGCCTATAGAAATTAATGACATCAACACAACATCTAGCTCGGTGGTGTGTTGCAAAACAAGCAATCCGCGTCCACTCTTACCCGTGCAAGGACGAACATGTACCTGGCAGCGGCTCTGTGAGGACACATTAATGTGTGCGTTTTGATCCACGCGGTCAATCCACTGTAATAGATAATAAGGAATCAGCCTAAAAAGGATGCAGCTTCGTAGGCACAAGTTAGGAATCCGCGTCCACTTTCTCGGCAGCTTTCCTCGTATTAGACTCAAAGGCACAAGTGAGCAATCCGCGTCCACTTTGTCTGCACCTTCATTTCGTCCTATTGCGCCTTTTTGTGTAGATTCAACATCCTTCAAAACGGCGAAATTTCCTCTGAAGGCCTTTCGCGTGAACTTCCTCACAAGAAGTTAGGTAAGGCTCCACGTGAAACTTGGAGAATCCACTTGTACTCTTTTCAAATTATTTAAGACTTGCCCAAGAATTAAGTAGGTCCAATACTAAAGAGGGCTTGGCCATGGGAAAAAGTGGTTAGAGACATGATTACAATGGAAATCTCCTTGGCCTCCACTGTGATGTTTATGTAGCTCCATACCTTTCGATAAAGTAAATCGGATTGCCTACTTACTAAGTAAGCTTTATTGTACCAAGTAATTCTGTTGGGCCCATCCTGAGTGCTTTATCCACACTGTCCATCCATGTTTATTGATCATTTTAGGGGTTGAGCCCAAAATTGAAGCATATCCAAAACTCAAGTGGATCATAACACATGAAACAATGGCACAAATCCCACTTTTAGCGACGAAAATTTTTGTCGCTAAAAGCCAAATTTTCATAACTAAATAATTTTAGCGACGAAAATTTTCATCACTAAATTCATCGCTAAAAGATTGAGGCAATAGGTTTTTATCGACAAAATTTTTTGATAGTCGGTAATGCTAATATTTTTAGCGGCGAAATTTTTCGTCGGTAAAAAATAAATGTTAGACTTTTAACGATGATTCGTCGCCAAAAATAATTACAAAACTTTTCGCGACAAAATTTTTCGTCGCTAAAAAATAAATGTTAGACTTTTAGCGGCGATATTTAGGTGTTGTATTGATGTCATCATAAGGTATGTGTTATATCCAAACCGTCCATCCATTTGGCGGGCTCGTATTAAGGCTTGAGACAAAAAATAAGATAGATCTAACTATCAAATAGACCACACTACAAAAAGCAATGGGGGATTGAACGTCTACCATCGAAACCTTTTTGAGGTCACAAAAGTTTTAGATCAACATGAAATTTATTTTTCCTCTTCATTCAGGTCTTTGTGACCTTATAAACAGATTTGATGGAAAATAAACGTTATGGTAGGCCCTACGAATTTTTTAACGGTGAAAATCATTATCTCTGATTCTATTTGTGGTGTGGTCCATATGATCTTTGGATATGATTCATTTTTTGGATAATTCTCTAAAATTATCTCTAAAAATAAATGAACAGTATAGATATAATAAATACATCACTATGAGGCCCATATAACTTTGATCTCCTTTGAACTGATAGTACAACTTAGAGCTCGAGCAGCATCAATGCTCATCCTCACATGACACATACCTACGGCAGCTATATAGCTGATGTGTGGTACACCAGCCAATCCGCTTCCACTTTTTTCTACCCTTTCCACGGTTTTCCTTGTTTCTCTTGCCAAGTGATTGCACATCGTGCCAAACGAAATGGGTCTTTTTTAGAAAAAGGCTTGTATATGGAGAAAAATCAAGTTCACGTTAGGCGTGTAACACACATGGGATGAACGTGGACAACTGGTCAGTATCTTTTGACCATCCATTTCTTCTCCCCATGTGTTACTCACCTGTTGAGAAGCACAACATGCTTTCTGGGTGAAGTGATTTTCATTGTGGTGTCTCCTATGAGAATTTGGATAATCTATCTGCCACAAATAGGAGTTTCCTGCATTGTAATTGTGAGTGGGGCCACGTCATTAGTGATGATGTGGCCCAATCACAATGCAGGCAAACAAGAAATCCCTATTCAAGACAAACATTGATGATGAGTCAACAAGTCATTAGAATAAAAAACATTTAAATAATTCTTTAATGCCCTCTCAATGGGAGCTTATTACATCATCAAAGTTTGCAGTGGAAAATAAATAAAACAATTTATGATGTTATCCTTCTTCTTTTCTTTTTGAAAGAATCTTTATTGAATGATTATCGGTTATATCATCAACTTATAATTAACTTTCAACATCTGTATAGTTGGAGAGGGTCAATGCCCTACTCATAGTAATAGTTATCCTTTAATATTAATAATAATTCAAGAGATTCATACAAATAATATGAGGGTTCTAATACGTCTCGTACTCCACCCCTGCGAGTGGTATCAGTATACACAACCAATCTACATAAATGCATGCCTAGCATAGTGCGTACGGTCCATCATACGTAGTGGCCATTATAATATGGAATATAATTCATAGAAAACCTGGCTCGCCCTGCATCCCATACTATAGAGATTCATCGGCGTGTCCAACGTTAATGTGGATTTATGCAAAAGTTTCAAGGTGACATAACAACGCGATTGAGAGATTTATGTGACACAATGTGTTCATGGAGCGACTATTTATGACATCTAATCCTGAGAAGTGATGTAATGCATATAGCAATTTACTTACATCGATTGTGCACCACTTACCAACCCATGGGATTACTTGCCAACCAAGAAGGCTACTACCCGAAACGCATTACGTCCACGATAATATATATGAACCACTATATATAAGGCCTATAACACATCACTTGCATCAATAAAGAAATAAGTCGAACTATGAGGATTTTGAAAGTCCAAGACACATGTCCAAGTCATAAAGGGAAGTAGCACAAGGCTGGCCTAATAAAGAAGATGACTAGCAATAAGCTAATTCAATAAAAGATATATAAGAGTAGCAAATAGGTTAACTCAACAAAAATAAGGGGAGATGAACAAAAGGTCACCTCAATATAGAGCGGAAGCATGTGGCGCTCTCAAAATTAGCAAAAGGCAAGGTTTGTATCCATCACCCCACATAAATTCGTAAAAATCACGCATTATTAAAATCATACCTTAACCATAATTCTCAAAAGGATAAATAATTGATAATGGTAAATCAATCAATTGCATGAAAAATCATAGTAATATGAAAGTATGCAAAAACAAGATAAATCGTATTAATTCAAATTAGTGTAAGCTTTAAAAGAATCTATCACCTTAGCCTTAGATCTAAACCTTAGGTAGATATCTATATAGGAAAGTTTCTATATGAATTACGGCATCGCTTAAGCAAAAAGGAGACGCCACACATATGGAGAAGGAAGATGATGATAGGCGTCTAAGCCTCTCTTTCTCTTTCTCTCTCTTTCTGTCTTAAACGTTTGGGAGGTGGTGTGTGAGTGGAGAAGGGAACGTACACCTCTTTTACAAAAGAAGTGGACGTGTGGGGTGTGTTTCACATCTCACTTGAATTGAGTTTCTCCATTTTGACATTTTCTAACAATCTTTCTTTAAATCTAATTCATCCAGTGTAACGAGGTCATCGAATAGAGTCGGCATATATGATTTTCTTAGTGATCCGAAATTTATATTGGCCTATCTTGAAAATTCTCATAACGAGTGTCAAAACAAACTTATTCTTAATTAACAGTCCACACTTAATCATCATGACCCAATTTTGGAAGAAACGTGTAGTTAGGATAGGCAAACAGTTGGATAAATTTTGGTGGTTGATCGAAGGTGGAAAAACTAAACTTTCACCTTTCGTACCAAAAGGAAAGATCTGGATTCAACATTCAACGGTATAAGATCATAAGTCGGGGTCTAAATTTTGTATAACCTCGTAGTCATATGAGACCAAAGTATTGTTCAAATTTGAGTTGCGATGGATGGCATAAAGTGCTTAAATCGAAAAATCCAAATTTATAAGGAGTTAGTAAGTTTCGAAAGGATAACTTCGCGCCTAAGTAAAAGCCTACCAAAGTGGGATTTTTATATTTTACACTTGGTCCATATTATGGGTAATTCAAATCATTTATATGAAGGAAAATATCCTAGTACGACTGCCCACGAGTTTTCTCCACTCGATGAACACCAAAGTCAATGATTAAGGGGTTGATTTGTCAATTAGGTCACTTTTACAATGATTTAATGGCTAAATTTTAATATATATTGTTAATTTACGATATATAAGCATGGTATAAAATTTCACATCAAACGGATCGTGAAAACCACGTGATCTACAATTCAAGGGGTCTGAATTAATGACATTTTCATAATTATTGTTGATATGAGAGTTTTGAGAAATCTAATAGTTCTACATGGTTATAAGCACATTTTTAAGTAATTCTTACAAAAGAATTTATATGTAAATCATTATAAATAAAGAATTATTCACCAAATTAATTAAGGGATTGTGCATATATCAACCAAAATAATGGATGGTCAGATGACATATTAAAAATAGAAAAACTTGATGGTTAGTACTCTGATCATGTATGTAAGTAAGTGTATGGTCAGTTTTGTAAATGAATGATCACAAGTGGATTTTTAGAGTAATCAAGAGGCAGAACATGTATACCGTTAAATTCAAGTGACTTGTTCACATGTTTAAGTTTATAAGATTGTAATATTGATGGTGGGTTAACTGTATTTATAGGTGATGAACAAAATAAACGGATCAAAATTTCAATTTGATATGTGTATGAGCGCATGTAGATATCAAATAATTAGTTTAATATGATCGGATGGTCAAAACTTAAAGTGGACAGTCAAATATCTTTACCTATCGGTGGATAGTTGGCTCAACGGTTAGTTATGATGGACAAGTGTGAGTACTTGGACATATGATGATCTTATCTTAATATCAACGGTCAGATGACTGGATCTATGGATGAAGATCATTTTCAACGGTCAGATTCATGTTGGAAAATAGATGCAAGGTTAGGATAGCTAAATTAGTATTGTACACATGTTTATACTATTTTAAACTTCATGGTGACACTCAAGAACTTTCAATACTCGGGTATTGAAAAGTTCAAGTTATTACAATTTACCCCTTGAACAAAATTTCGTTCCCGAAATTTAATTATTTCTATCATTCTCACCGATTCATTATACATAGGTTTTTAATGTATTCCACGCAAAGTAGATATATATGTATAGGTGCCCGTATAATTGGCTATATGAAGTCGGGATGCTATAGAGCATGAGTCAAATGTATGACATAAGATCATCTTTGTGCTTGCATGCATGCATGCTTTCCGCACTTAATACACGAAAGCACTCAATACACGCACAAAAAAAGTTTCACACGTGAGATTGGAGCGACTCATGCAATCATCATGTTGAAATGCCTTGATTCAAAGAGTCAGCCGACATATGTATACGGAATGTGGTGACTATAATTCACTTTATCAATCATTCACAGCTTATTAATACATGTCTGGCCCTGATTTATGATACTGGGGCAAAGATAAAGTGGTGACCACCTGATGAGTGGCTGTCATCTTTGTTAGGCTGATCAAAGCCAATTACCAGACAATTATGATAGTGTAGAGAAGGATCAGGTCCATCTAAAGGTCAGAATGTGGGATGAGGATTGCCTGAGACAACCTGTCACAGGAAGTTCCTATGCTCAGAAGCTGGGTGGGGCCAGGTTATATTTGTGAGAAATCCACCTTATTTATCGATTTTGCCTAAAAGGATCATAACCTCTGAATATATATCTTGCTTGGACAACCAGTAGCTAGAAGTTACCTCATAAGCTAAGTGGGGCCAAACTGTGATGTTTGTAAGAAATCCACTCTCGTCCATCTACTTTTTCCAGACTTTGAGGGCATGAGTCCGAAAATGAGTCAGATTCAAAACTTTTAACTGGCAGCACAACAGGAAAAAGCGGGCTGGAAGTTACCGTGCTCAGGTGCGAGGTGGGCCTGGCTGTGATGTTTGTGAGAAATCCACCCTACCCATCCATTTTCCATACTATATTACTTAGACTACGTTATTACATGAGCCAAAACATGAAGTAGATCCTAAACTCTAGTGCGTCACACAGCATAAAGAAGTGAGTAGGAAAATTACTACCGTTGAAGCCTCCCTAGCTCTGTCGTCTTTATATGTCATTCATACTGTTCATAAAGTTACTCTTATAAAACTTCTCAGGCCCCAAGAACGTTTCAACGGTTGATGTTCAATCCTCACTGTTTCTGTCATGCAGCCCATTTAAATTCTATCAAAGGAATTTTACAAAATAGTATCTTATTAACATGGTATTTACATCCTAATACCTTTATAAATTAAATTTTCATTAAGGTACTTTATTAATGAAGTTGTTGTCAAAGTTTCCTTATGTTAGTTTTCTCCCGCAATTAATAAACTAGTTGCTTAAAAAGAATTAAATAGATATCTAAAAGCAAAACTATTAATTAATGTTTTTATAAAAAATCACAAAAAAGAAAAAAAAAAATCAACAATTTTCTCTGGAAGCGGATTGCATCCGGATTAGGTGTGGCCTGACCGTGGGCCCATCTTGATGTATTTATTGTATATCTAGGCCATCCATCCATTTTTCAACTTCTCCTAGGCCATGAAACAAAAAATTAAGATGATCCAAATCTCAGGTTGACCATACCATAAGAAATGATACTAATTGAATGTTCACTTTTGCAAACTCCCTAGGGCCCACTATAATGCTCCTCATGATGTTTATTTGTCATACAATACAACGCTTGATGAGGACACACAGACCTGGATGAAGGGAAAAAACTGAAACCAGCTTGATCCAAAACTTTTGTAGCTCACAGGAAGTTTTTAATGGTGGGTGTTTAATCACCACCGTTTCCTCTAGAATGGTCCACCTGAGAATTGAATCTCCTTCATTTTTGTGCTCATGCCCAAAAATTATCATAGTAAAATGGATGGACAGTGTGGATTAAACAGGTACATCATGATAGGCCTGACTAAGCAGCGACCTGTAGCCACTCACTAGTGGTATGGTCCGCAGGCCATCCACCTCCGGTCTCTCTTTCCCGTTGTAATGTATTGGTGGTACTCTATGAGCCCCACCTTGATGTATGTATTGTATGTTAATATCTTTCATCAGTTTTCCCAGATCTCAGGTGGACCACACTGGAAGAACAGTGGTTATTGAACATCCAACACTAAAAACTTTCGGTGGGCTACAAAAGTTTTTGATCAAGATGATATTTGTGTTTTATTTCATCCCCGTCTTTGTGTCCTTATCAATAGGTTTGATGGCAAATAAACTCATGGCGTACGTTACAATGGACCGTATGAAATTTTTAATGGTGGGAATTCAATCAACACTGTGGTCCACTTGAGATAATTTTTCTTTTTCTTTTTTGTGTTCGTGCCTAAAAGGAGTGGAAATATGGATGGATGGCCCGAATGTACTATACATGCATCAACGTGGCCCCACAGTCAGGACCACACCGAGTAGGGTGAGACCGGAGAGCACCTAATCCGGAAATGTTTTAACCTACGACAAAGTAGGGTGTCAGGGCGCCAGGCTCCGGCCGGCATGAAAAATCAGAAATTTGAATAGCAGCTGGCCTGAAAGAGTTCAAAATCCGGGCCGATACCTATCCCTGACCCGGCAGTTGACAGCTACACCACATACACTCACCGAATCTGGATTACATATGGTGCTTTATAGTCTGCACATAGGTCTTATCCATGCCATTCATCCATTTTTCTATATCATCTTAGGGAATGAGCCCAAGAATGAAGCAGATCCAAATCTAAAGTGGACCACACCATAAGAAACATTGGTGTTTAAAGCTTGCCATTAAAAACAATTTTTTGGCATTACCAAAGTTTTGGATGACGCTTATATTTGTGTTTTCCCTGCGTAGAGGTCCATGTGACCTAATCAATAGGTTGGATAAAAAATAAACAATGTGGCAGGCATTACAATGGCCCTAGGAAGTTTTTAAAAGTGGGCACCCAATCACCGTTGTTTCCTAAGGTGAGGCCCACCTAAGTGTATAGAAAAATATACATTAAAACGTCTTTAGGAGGAATTTCCTGCGCTAGAAACCTAGGTGGGGCCACGGTGATGTTTTTGAGAAATCACTCTGTTCAACTGTTCTGTGAGATCATTTTAACACTTAAGACCAAAAGTTACTCAAGTGGCCGCCCTAAAGAAAAAGGTGGGTAAGGAAATTTTCACCGTGGAAATTTACTTGGGTCTACAGTGATGTTTATATGTCATCCATAAGGAATAACTGAAAACACAAATATTAATCTCATTCAAAACTTATGTGGCCCATGAATATTTGAATCGTGGAAGTTCAATCCTCATGTTTTCAGCCCACTTGAGTATTGGATCTGTCTCATTTTTTCTATCATGTCATAAAATGAGCTCACAAAATAGATGAACGGGTTGGATTTCTCATAAAAATCACGGTGAGCCCCACCTAGGTTCCCAGCCCAGAAACTTAATGGGAAAGGCTTTCCCAGGAAATCCACGTCCCGGAATGGAAACCGTACAGTTGGGAAACCGAGTGGAAAGCTCCTTTGTGTATGTAAGCTCTTCTTTTGATGACTACTCTTGTGAGCCGCTCTCGTATTTCACACGTACGAGTAAAACGGGAGCGGATTAGATACGGACGCGGATTGCGTACTACCCTCGCCCGTCCCTAGCTCCAAACGGGCAGTTTTGTGGGTAGGACCACCGTGATGTATCTATACATCCAAGCCGTCAATTCCTTTTCTCAAATTATTTTAAGGCATGAACACAAAAATGAGGCGGATCCAACACTCAAGTGTACCACACCAAGTAATAAGCTTGGTTGCATTAAATGTAAGAGTCATCAGTGGTGTGGTCCAGTTGAGCGTTGGATCTACTTTATTTTGCTTTTATACCTTTAAATAATCTAAGAAAAGGATAGACAGCTTGGATGTATAGATACGGTCGGCCGGCCCACACAACTACCCGTTCGGAGCTAGTGAACGCTTTACATGGTAAAATACAATTGGTTGGATAACAATAGCACGTTCTCTCACAATTAAAGCTCTTTTCTTTGGAGTTTCGTTATAAGTCTCTCTCCGGTTGCGGGTGCACGCACTCGACCACACAAGGGTAAAAGTTATCAGTCATTTCTTTTCTTCCTCGCGTGTTAAAGTGACGTCACTACTTTTCATGGGCACTACCACGATGAATGCATTGTATCCACACCGTCCATCCATTTCATGATATCATTTTAGGGCATAATTCAAAGAAGGATAAAGATGCAAATTTCAAGTGCACCCCACCGTAGAAAACAATGGAGATTGAATGCCTATCATTAGAACCTCTCTGGGCCACGGAAGCTTTCCATCAAGCTAATATTCATGATTTACCTTATTCCATGTCTTTTTTAACTTGTAAAAAGGTTGGATCTCAAATAAACATTATGGTCAGTTTAGAAAGGTTTCAACGATGGCCGTCATCTCCAACTGTTTTGTGTGGTGGGGTTCACTTGAACTTTGGATCTGCCTAATTTTTTTGATGACTCCCTAAAATGATCTCTCCAAATGGATGGAAGGTGTGGATACAACACATACATCATGGTGGGGCCCAAAGAATTAAAAATCCCATCCTCAGCAAATTACTAAAATGCCGCTAGTTTTAAAAGTAGTAACATGTCTATGTGCCACCACCGTAATGTTTTTGATAAATCTATCCCGGCCATCAGTTTTTCTAGATTATGTTACAACACAGACCTAACAATGATATTGGTACAAACTTTCAGTGGGCCATACAGTAGGAAAAGGTGAGGATTAAGCTTCTGCCATTGAAATATTCACGCGGCCACAAAAGTTTTAGATTATATTAATGTTTTTATAATTTCAGTTCATCCAAGTAGGAATGACCTCATGAACCATATGGATGACATATATACATTATGGTGGACCTAGGAAATTTTCAACCACAGGGATACCCCCACTTACTGTTTCCAGCCGTACGGCCACATGAGTTTTAAATCTGCTTCATTATTAAGCCTACGTTATCAGAGGATATCTCACAAATATCATGGTGTGCCCCACCTAGCTTGCCGATGAAGTTCATGCGGATGGCTTTGGCCGCAACTGTAAACGGAAGCAGGTTGGCTTCTCAAACAGACGATGTTACGTCACCACGTTCTTTGGACCTCACCATGATATATGTGTTATATCCACACCATCCATCCATTTGGAGAGATCATTTTAGGGAGTTAGCAAAAGAATTAGGCAGATCCAAAGTTCAAGTGAACCCCACCACAGAAAACGGTTGAAGGTGACGGCCACCATTGAAACCTTCCTGAAGCCGACCATGATGTTTATTTGACATCCAACCTTTTTATAAGTTTAAAAAGACATGGAGTAAGGTAAATCATACATAGTAGCTTGATGGAAAGCTTACGTTGCCCAGAGAGGTTTTAATGGTAGGCGTTCAATCTCCATTATTTTTTTTGTTTTTTTACGGTGGGGTGCACTTGAAATTTGGATCTTTCTCGCTCTTTGGATTATGCCCTAAAAATGATATCACCGAACGGGTGAACGGTGTGGATACAATACATATTATATTATATATATAGTGGTGGTGCCCATTGGAAAGTGATAAAGTCACATCAATAAGGGAGTAAAGAAAAGAAATGACTAGAAAATAAAGTTTACCCATGCGTGGTCCAGTGCGTGCACCGCCAATCGGAGAGAGACGTACGGGGGTGTGGATTGCGTCCTACCCTTTCCCGAACAGTAATCCGTCCGGGCAGGGATCCGTGGGACTCAAAGTGATGTAAGTGTCTTATCCGTGCCTTTCATAATTTTTATCAGATTATTTTAATGTATTATATAAAAAATGAGATAGGTATAGGGCTTGAGTGGACCACAAAGTGGGGATTTAACTTTCACCATTAAAAATTTCTTGGAAACTGGAGAAGTTTCGGATCAAGCTGATATTTGTGTTTTCACTTTATCCATGTCTGTATGACATTATTAATAGGTTGGATGGTAAAAACAACATCATGGTGGCCCTTAGAAATGTTTCAATAGTAAGAGTCATTATTACTGCAAGTTCTTTTTGATGTGGTCCACTGAAGCTGTGGATCTGATTCAGTTTTGTTTCATACATTATATTATCTGAGAAAAGTGATGAAAGGTAGATAAAATATCTACATCACTTTGGACCCACAGAGCCTGGACGGATTACAGTCCAGCGGGAGTAGGACGCAATCCGCGTCAGTCTAATGGAACTGCAGGGAAAAGAGCATTAATTGTAAGGGAACAATGCTCTTCGGTTCAACGAATTGCATTTCACCGAGTCACTTCAATAGCGTTTTCGCTACGGGAGCGGATTTTGGATACGGAGCGCTTGTAGCCAAGAGGCTATGAAGTGATATGGCAAAATGGCATCGGTGAAAACCAATAGGCTGTTTCCTTCCAATAAATGTTCTCCCAACGGAGATACGTTAGCCTATGTATTCTATTTAGGCCGTGAACGCATTCGGCCACGCACATATATAATTGTTTATTTAAGAAAAAAAAAGGATATGATTTCCTGCCAAAGACTATGGCAACAAGTTCCTTTGCACCGAGAACCAGGTGGGACCCATTGTGATGTTTGTTAGAAATCTTATCCCTACATCCGTTTTTTGAGTTCAAGTCAGGGCATGAAGCCAAAAGTGAAACGTTTCCCGAGCTCAAACGAGCCAAAAACGTGATAATTGAACGTCCACAATTGAAATATCCGTGTCATAAAAGTTTTGACTCATGCTAATATTTTTTTATTTCAGTTCATCCAGTTCATCCCAGCAGGAATGAAGTTATTAATGGTACGGATGGCCCGTAAAAGTCATTGTCAACCCAGGTAGATTTTAATGGTAGGAATTTTCCTAACCACATTTTTCTTTAGTACGGCCCACTTGAGCTTTGGATACGGTTTATTTTTGGCATCGTGTTCTGAAATAAACTCAAAAAATTGATGAAAGGAGAGGATTTCTCACAAACATCACAGTGGCCCCTACGTAGGTTCCAAGGTACTTTCGCGGCCAGAAAAAAATGTACGTAAGTTTACTGAAGTAAAGCGTATTGCGAACTGAGTAAACTCTATGGGTCCACCTTGATTTATGTATTTTATCCATTTTGTCCATCCATTTTATAAGATAATTTTAGGACTTTAGGTCAAAACCCAAGCATATAAAAGGCTAAAATCGGCCACACCAAAGAAAACAGTGTGAATTGAATATATACCATTGAAAAACTCTTAGGGCCAAAAGTTTTGGATCAAGTTTATATATATATTTTTATTACCTTCATCTATATTTTTTGATCCTTTGAACAGTTTGGATGAAAAATAAACATCACTGTAGGGTCTGGAAAGGTTTCAACGGTGGAAATCATTATTTCCACTGTTTCCAGTGGTATGGTCTACTTAGATTTTTATAAACTTCAATTTTTGGCTCAACACCTAAAATTAGATGGAAAAACAGATGGAAGGTGTGGATAAATCACATAAATTCACAGTGGGCTCAACTGAATTTTATCGGTATGACAATCCGATTTCATGGCGGAGTGGGTGCACGGCGGAAACGGAGAAAGGTCCGTTAACGAATCTAACGAATCTAACGGAGAAGCATTTATGCCCAGAGAACATGACATTGGTGTCTAACTAATGGCATTTTGCCACATCACATCAGTAGCGTTTTGGCGACTGAAGCGTTCAGTATCCAATCCGCTCCCTTTGGCTACTGAAGCGTTCAGCATCCATTCCGCTCCCGAGTAAAACCTCTTCACTTTCTGTCTATTCAGTGTCTAATCCGCTCCGGAGTAAAACCTCTTCACTTTCTGTCTATAAATAAAGCTGACGCTTTGCATTCCGACACATCCCAAGCACCCACACCCATCCATTATCAACTAATGGCTCTCCTCTTTTCTTCTAAAAACAACCCTTCATTTCTCATTCTCTTCTTTTTATCATCTCTTCTGTATCTCAATACGCAACAATGCAACCATCATCACTTCTCTGCTTTACTACTCAAGCATGGTTTTAACTTCACTGCTTCCACCCTCTCTACTCTCCCTTCTTGGAATTCAAACAATACCGATTGCTGCTCTTGGGAAGGCATCACGTGCGATGGACCCACTGGTCACGTGATCAGCCTCAACCTCAGTGGCCTTCGGATCAGGGGTACTCGGATTGATTTTGAAAGCCTCTTTTGTCTTTGGAGCCTCCAGAGGCTCAACCTTGGTCACAATTACTTCGATCACTCTCCATTCCCTTCGGGGTTTGAAAAGCTCACCAGTTTGACCCATCTCAACCTCTCTTGGTTATCCTTTTATGGCCAAATCCCACTGGAAATCTCCCGCTTGACCACTTTGGTTTCTCTCGATCTTTCTTGCAATGAAGACCTGAAACTCGAAAACCCAAGCATTGGAGCAGTCGTCCAAAACCTGTCCAATCTGAGTGAACTCTATCTGGACTGGGTACACATCTTACTGCAGGGCCACACCTTAGATTTGCCACTCCCTACTCTCCGCAAGTTGAGCTTACGATTTTGTCTTCCTTCTGGTTCCAGCTATTCTTCCCTTTCACACCTCCATTTCTTATCTGAACTTGACCTCAGCTATAACGATCTCTCCTCTGCAGTGCCAGCTTCCCAGTGAGTCTCCACAAGTTGATCTTACAAGGTTGTGACCTTTCAGCCTCCATCCATTCTTCCCTTTCACAGCTCCATTTCTTATCTGAACTCGACCTCAGCTATACCAATCTCTCCTCTGCAGTGCCCAGCTTCCCAGGGAGTCTCCGCAAGTTGATCTTACAAGGATGTGGTCTTTCAAGCTCCATCCATTCTTCCCTTTCACAGCTCCATTTCTTATCTAAACTCGACCTCAGCGGAAACAATCTATCCTCTGCAATGCCCAGCTTCCCAGGGAGTCTCCGCAAGTTGATCTTACGAGATTGTAGTCTTTCAAGCTCCATCTATTCTTCCCTTTCCCACCTCCATTTTGATGGGATGCCTTGCACAAAACCTTAGGATCTAGCCCTCCAGAACAAACCAGAATTATGGATAAAGCAATGAAATAAATCAAAGCATCAATCACACACCACACAAGAGATTTTTACGTGGAAAACCCTCAAAGAGGTAAAAACCACGGGACCTCGTCCAGATCAACAATCCACTATGAAGTAGAACGTTACAATCTTCTTCACTCACGCAGAGTGGATAAACAATAAGAAAAATAGAGAAAACGGAGAGATCTAACCGATTACGAGGACATAGAAGCGGCGAGATGTAGATTGCAAAGTAGAGAACCTCCACGACGCGAACCTCCCTTCTATAAGCTTCCTCTCTCTCTTTCTCCCTCTCTCACACCTTTGATAGCCATAAACCCTTTAGCAAATTCCTTGCAAAGCTTTAGGAAACCCTCTTGCTATTTTGTGATACCTAGAAAAACCTAGGCAACCCCTTTTATAGTTTTGGGAAACTCCTTTCCGCATCCCGGTTCTAAAAGGACTCAAATCCGCTTTCGCGCAAAATCGCGGAACAATCACGTAACCTACGACTAGTCTGGCTCTCCTACGGCGGTCGTAGACCACCTACGGCTGACCGGTCGTAGCTCTCCTACGACCCGGTCCTAGCTACGATAAAAACAAAGACGAACTTCATTTGGACTATGAGTCGTGCCGGGGCTCGAACCTACGGCCGGTCGAGCACCTCCCACGACCGGCCGAAGACGGGAAAAAACCCCATCAAATCTCTCCCTTTTTGACCCAGGGAGGATCCACCTTCTTCAAGCCAGCCAGGTTTCTACAAACCTCAAACTTACCCTTGAGCAAAGCCTTGGTCATCATGTCTGACCCATTATCGTCCGTGTGGACCTTCTCAAGCTGTAACACCTTTTGTTCTAAAGTATCCCTGATCCAGTGATACCGAATCTCTATGTGCTTCGACTTGGAATGCTGACTTGGATTCTTGCTCAAGTGTATAGCACTCTGACTATCGCAATAGACCACGTGCTCCTCCTGCTTCAGGCTAAGTTCCTGTAGGAACCTTTTCATCCAAAGCATCTCTTTACATGCTTCTGTGACTGCAATGTATTCGGCCTCTGTCGTCGACAATGCTACGACCTTCGTAGCTTGCTTGCTTGCAGAAACCGCTCCCCATGCAAACGTGAACATGAACCCCGATGTAGACTTCACAGGAGTATATGTCACACACCATATCTCGCATCGTGTAGCCCTCTAACACGGGTTTACCGATCACCATAGCATAGGCTCGGCCTGGATGAGCCTCTTAGATACCGTAGTATCCATTTCACCGCTGCCCAATGTTCTTTATTAGGATTGGTAAGATACCAGCTGACAACACCAACCGCATATGATATGTCTGGGGGCGTACGCACCATAGCATACATCAAACTTCATACAGCTGACGCGTAGGGTATCTTCTGCATCTCTTCCACCTGCGCCTTCGTCTTGGGACACTGCCGTCGCTCAATCGAAGTGACCATCTAGTGGAGTCTTGACCGAAGCTTTTGCATTCATATTGAACCGCTCTAGGACTTTCTCAATATACAGCTCTTGTGACGACCAAAGCTTCCTGCTTTACCTGTCACGGGTTATCTCCATTCCTAGGATCTGTCTGCTAGGGCCCAAGTCTTTCATCGCAAAGACTTGCCCAACTCTGTTTCAGCTGTCAATCTTCTTGATATCTTTTCCCATGATGAGCATGTCATCAACGTATAACAACAGAACTAAGAAATCACCATCTGAGAACTTACGCGTGAACACACAGTGGTCCGACTCCGTTCTGTCATACCCATGCTGTAACATGAACGAATCGAACTTCTTGTACCATTGCCGTGGAGCTTGTTTTAGCCCATATAAGCTCTTCCTCGGCCTACACACCATATGCTCCTTGCCCTTGACTTGAACCCCTCACGGATTTGGTGCATGTAGATCTCTTCTTCCAGTCACCATGGAGAAAGGCGGTTTTAACATCTAAGCTGCTCTATCTCCCGATCCATGCTAGCCGCCAACCCAAGCAACACCCGTATGGATGTCATCTTCACCACCGGTGAGAATATCTCCTCGAAGTCTATACCTTTCCTCGACCAAACCCTTTAACCACAAGTCGGCCTTGAACCTCATCTGTGAATTCTTACGCTCAATCTTCTTCTCGAACACCCACTTGTTGCTCGAGCTTTCTTGCCCTTAGGCGGTTTCACCATATCATAGGTGTGGTTCTTATGCAAGGATTCCATCTCCTCTTGCATAGCTTTCAACCACTCCTCCTTATGCTCGTCGGCTAGGGCCTCAGAATAATCTTCGGCTCTCCCCATCGGTTAGCATAATGTACTCGTGCGATGAGTACCTCTTGGGCGGTACATGCATCCACCTAGATGACCTCCTCACACGTGGCTCAACAGTGGATCAAGTGGGGCTGCTCCCAGTCCATCTTGAAGGAACTCCCTCGTCCTCGCATCTTCTTTGTACTCCCCCGTCATCGGGCACCACGGGAGGAGTAATCGGATCCATGTCCTCTAGCTCACACAACTAGGCTGGTTCTTCTCTGCTTACCAATGTCTTGATACACTTGATCTTCAAAGAAAACCACATCTCTCGCTCTGACGAGCTTCTTCTCGGTCGGATCCCATAACACAGAATGGCGAATTTTTCATCACCGTACCCTAAGAACACACACTTTGCTGATCTTCATATCGAGCTTGGACCTCTCGTCCTTTGGTACGTGAACGGATGTCCCGCATCCAAACACCAGAGATATGTACGATGGATCTGTCCGGTCCACACCTTCTCGGTACTTCTCCATTCAACGGGGTGATGGAGACACATTTATCAAATACACCGGCCGTGCGCATTGCTTCTCCCCCGAACGTCTTGGGCAACTTCGCATGGGATAACATGCATCGATTCTCTCAACAATGGTGCGATTCATTCGCTCGGCTACACCATTATCTTTGGGGGTCTTGGGAACCGTCTGTTCATGCCGTATACCACAGGACTTGCGGTACTCGTGAAAGTCGCCAATGTATTCACCACCATTGTCGGTGCGGATGCACTTCAATGATCTACTGTCTCTCTCTCGACCATAGCATGAAACAACTTAAACACACCAAAGACCTCGTCCTTGGATTTCAAAGCATAAACCCAAACCCTCCTAGATGCATCATCTATAAAAGTGACAAAATACAATGCCCCACCCAAGGTTTTGTCCTCATAGGACCACAAACATCGAGAATAAACCAAATCTAATGCATGCACTTTATTAACATGAGAAGCGAGTTTTAATAAATGAAACTCTATCTTTGTTTCACGATAAACAATCAAGACGAGGTTTTGAGAGGCATACCCGTCATGTACGGAAGGAGTTGCTTCCTTGCTAGTAGCCCGAAGCCCTTTTCACTCATGTGGCCTAGACGCCTGCTGCCACATGTCAATAGCCGAATCTTCATTGCGTTCAACCCACCCTTGCACATACTGACACTTGCCTTGTACAGGGTGCAACACTTCTTTCCTCTAGCCACGATCAATGAACCCTTGATGAGCTTCCATCGCCCACTAGTAAACCGGCTTTCATAGCCATCATCATCCAACCTTCCCGTCGACATCAAGTTAAGGCGAAGGTCTGGGATATGCCTCACATCCCTGAGAACCAATGTGCAGCCCACATCGGTCTTCACACAAATATCACCGACTCCCACGATCTTTGATACGCCAGAATTTCCCATCTTCACAGTCCCATAATCACCTGACTTGTAGCTTGTGAAGGAGTCCCTATGTGGAGTCGCATGAAAAGAAGCTCCCGAGTCTATCACCCGGTCGGTGCCCTGACTCGTGGCCGTGAGACATACGTCGTGATCAGTAGAAAGAATAACTACCATGTCGCCATCACGAAGCGGCTGCGTGGAATCGATTCATCTTCCTTCCTTTTCCTTTCTTGTCGTTTTTCTTACCACGACATTCATGCTTGTAGTGGCCCTTCTTGCCACAATTCCAAAGATTCAACCTCTTTTACGTTACTCGACTTGCCTCTTGATTTATCTCGGGCTTTCTCGCCCTTCTGTTCTTTCCTCTCCCCGTTCCTACGTCACAAGAGCCTCTTCTTGAGTAGACCCACGAGACTTCCTCCTTGTCTCCTCATTGAAGAGACAACTGGTTACTGTTCCATGGATATCTTTCCGTCGGCGCGGAGTTACTTAGAGACACCACCAATGTCTCCCAAGCGTCGGGAGCAATGAACTAAGCAATAGTAAAGCTGCAATTCATCATCCAGGACCATCTTCATAGAGGTGAGTTGGTTCACTATATTCTTGACCTCATTCATATGCTCGGCCACTGGAGAACCACCATCCTTGAACTTGAGATTTACAAGTCGCCTTATCGAAATATCTTATTACCTATTTGTCTTCCTCTCATCTGACCCTTGTAATTTCAATCATGAAGCTTGCGGTGAGGTTTACGTAGACACATGGTGAAACACGGAATCATCCAACCATTGTCTAATAAACCCCACCGCCTTTCGGTCCATCTTCTTCCAATCATCATCGATCATATCCTTGGATTTTCTTGATATGCACGAAATGGAGAATATAGGTCCTTGCAATAAAGCAAGTCCTCCATCTTAGCCTTCCATATGGTCCAGTTAGAACCATTGAGGCTGATCATCCTTGAGCCACCTTCCATAATTCAAACCGATCCTATCCGTTCAATGAACTTAGCTCTGATACCACTTTGTTGGGATGCCTTGCACAAAACCTTAGGATCTAGCCCTCCAGAACAAACCAGAATTATGGATAAAGCAATGAAATAAATCAAAGCATCAATCACACACCACACAAGAGATTTTTACGTGGAAAACCCTCAAAGAGGTAAAAACCACGGGACCTCGTCCAGATCAACAATCCACTATGAAGTAGAACGTTACAATCTTCTTCACTCACGCAGGAGTGGATAAACAATAAGAGAAATAGAGAAAACGGAGAGATCTAACCGATTACGAGGACATAGAAGCGCTGAGATGTAGATTGCAAAGTAGAGAACCTCCACGAGCAGAACCTCCCTTCTATAAGCTTCCTCTCTCTCTTTCTCCCTCTCTCTCACACCTTTGATAGCCCTAAACCCTTTAGCAAATCCCTTGCAAAGCTTTAGGAAACCCTCTTGCTATTTTGTGATACCTAGAAAAACCCTAGGCAACCCCTTTTATAGTTTTGGGAAACTCCTTTCCGCATCCCAGTTCTGAAAAGGACTCAAATCCGATTTCGCGCAAAATCGCGGAACAATCTGCGTAACCTACGACTAGTCCCGGCTCTCCTACGACAATAGACCACCTACGACTGGTCGTAGCTCTCCTACGACCAGTCCTAGCTACAGTAAAAAACAGCACGAACTCGCTGGACTATGAGTCGTGCCAGGGCTCGAACCTACGACCGGTCGAGCACCTCCCACGACCGGTCGAAGACGGGGAAAAAAACCCCATCACATTTCTTATCTGAACTCGACCTCAGCGGAAACAATCTCTCCTCTGCAGTGTCCAGCTTCCCAGAGGGTCTCCGCAAGTTGATCTTACAACATTGTGGTCTTTCAAGCTCCATCTACTCTTCTCTTTCACAGCTCCATTTCTTGTCTGAACTCGACCTCAGTCGAAGCAATCTCTCCTCTGCAGTACCCAATTTCATAGGGAACTTATCCTCCTTGACGTCCCAGCTCCTTCCAGATTGTGGATTGCATGGAAAATTCCCTGAGAGTGTTTTCCAGCTGCCAAATCTACAAATCATTGACATATCAGACAATCCACTTGTAGCTATCAGTTTACCGGAGTTCCCTCAAAACAATACTCTACAGCAATTGATCCTTTCATACACTGGATTATCAGGAAAGTTACCAGATTCTCTCGGTAATCTCAAATTCTTGACTGAATTAAACCTCAGAAATTGCAACTTGTCAGGATCATTACCATCCTCACTTTTGAACCTTACCAAACTGCAATATCTGTATCTTTCATCCAATAAATTGGGCGGCCCAATTCCATCATCATTGTTTTCACTCTCATCATTACAAATGTTGGATCTCTCAGGTAACCAACTTAGTGGTCAACTTGGTGAGTTCCACAATGCCTCTTCTTCACAGCTGGAGCACATCGATTTGGGTAACAATAAATTGAGCGGCCCAATTCCATTATCATTGCTTTCACTCCCATCATTACGAATGTTGGATCTCAGAAGTAACCAACTTAGCGGTCAACTTGGTGAGTTTCACAATGCCTCTTCTTCACAGCTGGAGAATATCCATTTGGGTAACAATAAATTGAAGGGGATGATACCCAGATTTATCTTTTAACTTACCAAGCTTGAAGACCTAGATGTTTCTTCCAATAATTTCAGTGGTGTTGTGGAGCTAGGCTTATTTCAAAACCTCAAAAAACATTACTTTCTGGATCTTTCAGATAACAACTTGTCAGTCCAAGATGGCAGTGGTAATTCCACAATTGTTTCCATACCCCAGTTTCAATCTTTGTTGTTACGTTCTTGCAACATCAGCACATTTCCAAATTTCTTGAGAAATCAAGAGCGGTTGTGGCAATTGGACCTTTCCAACAATAAAATTAGTGGTGAAATACCCAAATGGATATGGGAGGTTGGCAATGGGAACTTGAACTCTTTAAATCTTTCTCACAATGTTCTACAGGGAATAGAACCATCTCCCCATCTTTTGTTGAGTGACTTCAGTGTTCTGGACATTAGCTCCAACAAGCTAGAAGGCTCACTTCCTATCCCACCACCTTCCATCCTTTTCTTTTCAGTTTCAAACAGTAGCCTTGGTGGTGAAATCCCTCGATCAGTTTGCAAAACATCCCTTGCAGTCCTTGATTTGTCTCACAATCACTTCATTGGTCAGATTCCAACATGTTTGGGTGAGATTGGTGATGCCCTGTCTGTGTTGAATCTTCAAGGAAATGCTTTCAATGGCACCTTACTTCAGACATTTAAAGAGGGATGCCACATACAAACGCTTGATCTCAGTAGGAATCAATTAGAGGGCCAAATGCCAAGATCTTTGGCTAATTGCAAAATGTTGGAGGTATTAAACCTTGGAAACAATCAAATACATGACACCTTCCCTTTTTGGTTGGAAGATTTGTCCCAGTTGCATGTTCTCGTCTTGAGATCCAATCAATTTCATGGCACCATTGGGCATCGTCTAACAAATCAAGCTTTTCCTCTGTTACAAATTTTCGACCTCTCTTTCAATAGCTTTGAGGGTAATTTGCCATCAAATATGTTCAAGAGCTGGAAGGCAATGATGGAAGACGATAAATCCCAATCTTTGGTCCTTGGAAAAATGATAGACGGTTCCATATACTATCAAAACAAAGTGTCTATAGTGAGCAAAGGGCTAATGATGGAAGTGGTAAAGATCCTTACTGCCCTCACTGTATTGGATCTCTCAGGGAACAAATTTTATGGGCATATTGTTCACTCCCCAAGTATAGGGTTGTGATGTAGTAATAAACTCGGTGAGACCGAGGTCGAATCCACAGGGACTGAAACCTGTACGTAATCTGAAATTTACCAGAACTAGAACTAGAATAAGATGAATTCTAAATCAAGTGTAAATTGAGGAATAATGATGAAATAATTATCTAAACTGGTGAAATTTAAAGGTAGGAAACTAGGGATTCAGAGGATCCACTCGTAGAGATCAGGGAGAACTACTCTTGATTCATGAAAATCAACTGAACTGCCATTGATATAGTTTTCAAGAGATGAAGGGTATATGAATTAGAATGGATTCCATCACCAAACCATGCCCAGGAGACAAAGTAAACAACAGAATTAAACTAATTGACAACCAATCAGATGATTATGAAGGTTAGGAAAGGTACCGACATCCAACCATGCCCAGGAGACTATGGTGAACAACAGGGCTTCCTGACGTCATAAACATAAAAAGGCAAAGAACATGCTCAAAGCCATCGCAGACCCATTGTAATTTTAGTCACAACAGACCATTAAAGACTAAAAACATTCCCTTAAAATCACACTAAAATCAATATTAATTCAGTCTTAAACAAAAGGCACAAGCAACAGGTCCTCCCATCACGCTACAAGCTTCACCTCTTAGCCCTAGCTAAGAGGTTTAGCCCATAAACATGATTAGGCTAATCTTAAAAAAATAATAATAATAAAATAAACAAAAGAAAGAAAAATAAATAAATAAATAAAAGAGAACAACTCTACTCTTTCTCTCCTCTGTGCTCCACGTCTCCACCCAATTGGTTACCTTCTCTCTCTTTCTCTCCCTTTTATAGAGAACAAACACAGCAGAATATGGTTGCCGTGCGTAAGGATTTTTGCACCAAGAAAACGGTGCCACATTCCCTTCCTTTCCTTACTTTCTTTCTAAAGGTACAACGTCCCTTGAGACATTTTTGGCGGACCTTCATGATGGACGGTCCATCAAAACGACCGTGATCAAGGTCGCATAACCGCCCACTGATGGCCGGTTTTCACGGACGCGCGTAAGCAATACGCGAGTTGGCTGACGAGTTCGGTGATCCCCACATCAGCATTTTTAGAGAAATCTGACCCGTTCATTGGATTGCTGGCAAAATTTCAGTCGGAAAAGACTAGTTTTTGTCAAGTTTTGGTGCGGTCCAGTAATTGATTTTGCAGCAAAGACTCTGCCGTTCAAACTTACAGTTGAGACTTCATGTACCTACAATGCTTTCATGGGACAAAACGGACACCTAGGTAACGGTCATGCCCCCCCTCTAGACATAATGGACGGTCCCGATCATCGAAATAGATGATGGGTATAGCCCACTTTCAAAACCCAATCCCTGGACGTTTTTGAAAGTTCTGTTAAAAAAATAAGTGGGCCCACTTCTTGAAACATTCTCAGAGATCTACTCAATTCATCATCTTCTTAGTAATGTGTAAGCTCATAGGTTAAAATATGAAATATATCTGAACTCTAAGTAGGCCACACCATCCACCTGTGATGAGTTAATACCGAACGTTGAATAAAACCTCATATTACTTACGTGCATTCATATAGAGTTTCGGTTATTTACAGATTTGCCACTCTCCATTCTAAAAACATCTGTCATTCATTTCTCCCTACTACACCATCTAAAAGAAGTAAAATTTGACGAATGTTCACCGTTTTTCGTGCTCTTTTCATCGGTCCAGTTTGGGTCCCGATCTCCAAAGGATATCCAAGATGCTTTCTTAATGGTTATTGTATAATCTTACCCATCGGGTCACATACATATTGATCCAAGGGCTGAATTTTGACGTGTACGGTTAATTTATAGTCCTCAGGTCCTGTATGAAGTTTCGAGCCAAACGGATGACGGAAACCTTGTGATCTTGCATTATATATGTCTTTCCAGCCACTTAAGCTTCGGTTTCTCGATTTTCTCGGATCTTTGGCACGTAATTCCGTCAATCTTGGTCCCTTGAAATCTGTCCCTTGCCTTTAGTGTCATCAGAGCATTAAATTTATGCTTTTATCATCCTTTCCAGTTCCAGCTTGTAATTGCACTTTGCATCATAAACATGATTACAACAGGCCGTTAAACAGTATTATGTTCATAAATCCAGGTAATAACTAGGGTCTAATATGCAATATTTGACCCTCAACACATATCCCTGAATCAATTGGGGATCTAAAGTCACTCCTTGTGCTTAATATGTCCAACGATGATTTAACTGGCGGAATTCCAACATCATTTCAAAATCTGAGGGATCTAGAGTCATTAGATCTCTCACATAATAAATTGTCTGGAGAGATCCCTTGGCAGCTAACAGATCTAACATTCCTTGAAGTGTTGAATCTTTCACAGAATTTCCTTGTGGGAAAAATACCACAAAGCCGGCAGTTTCTTACATTTAACAAATCATTCAAAGAGAACTCAGGATTGTGTGGACCTCCACTATCAAAGAAATGTAAAGATGTAGAGAGTGCACCACCGTCCCCTCTGTCAACATTGCAATCTGAAAGGAAATATGATTGGGAATTAATGTGGATAGGATTTGGAGTTGGACACGGAGTAGGTGTAGGGATGCTTTTCTGGACCCTAGCACTTTGGAGGAAGGGAAGGAGAGAATTCTATATACTTACTGATAGAATGCTTTCCTTAATTTTTCCTTCCATGGTGTTTCCTAAATAGTAATGATGGTGAGATAATTGGAGCTAGGGTAAATATGTTTGTATAGTTCGTGTCTACAAAAAAAAAAAAAAAAAAGAAGAAGAAGAAGAAGAAGAAGAAGAAAAAGAGGCTTTAGGTGTTTTCTCCTGTTTGTAATTTTGTGTATTTTGTTTGCTTTATATCATATGTGTGAGAGTTGTTTCTTGTATTTGCACTTACCTGAATGGTCGTACATAACCATTTTCAAATCAATAAAATTACAGGTGGTGTGCTCCCACCTTTCTGCAAATAGATAAAAATAAAAATTAAAAATATGTCTAAGCTATCTCTTTGTTTTCAAATTTTGGCCCACCTCAGCAATAAGATAACTTAATCTATGATCTGGATGATCTAAACAATGTAGCCTACCTAGCCAGTGGTCTTTTTGTTTTTTCCAATGGTCTAGACAAATGTGGGTTAAGCAAACATTCAGATGAAGAAGAGTGGTGTTTTATGTATATTTTTATATTTTGTATTTTTTGATCATCACATACAAAGTTCTTTCACCTTCCCGCATCCATGTACGTAGGGTGAAAGAGTAATCAGTTGTTACAATACGGTGATTTTCAAGTTGGACTTTTGTGATGCCAAAAAGAAGTGTGGAAGTCATTGTCTGCTCTCAAGGCACCATAACATGCAGTTTTCTACTTGCAAGGGGACACTTGGCCAGTCTAACTAAGCAATATGGGTTGTGCGCGTCCAAGACATATTTCTTAGGCCACCATGTAAAATTCTCACCAACAAGATGATTCATACCATCTGAACAATAACTATTTAGTGGACAGTCAACATAATTTATGGGAAAGTAGGCCTATTCAGCAGTGAGCCATCCATCCGTTCGGCCCATCAACTATTGCTTATAGTTCTAAAGAATCAATTTTTTCAGAAAATCCTAAGCATCCCATCCATGGTTTGGCAATAAATAAATATAAAAAGAAGTCTCACATATGGATGGATTAGATCATCCAACTGATGTGATTTTCATATTGGAGCCCATGCAATGTTTGCTAGAACTGGTAAACATCTTGTCCAATCGACTGGACCGTGCAAGTGTCCTACTACGAGTAATTGATGAGAATAGAAAACTTGTCTTTGATTGAAAATTATGATTGTTGAATGCATCAAATGAGAATTGTAAATGTAGATTGAAAGTAAAAAAATTGTACACGTGAAAAGTATGTAATTAGATATTGGATGAAACCTTATTTAATAGCATATTTAGTTTGGCTCACTTAGTCTCACATGCCATGGGACCACTTAGAACTCTTATGGGTTGTATGGATCCAAGTAAAGTTGTGCCCAACATGCACAGCCCGGAGCAAACATCTTCTCTATGGTTTAAAACCTATTTATGCATAAGAATATATAAAACAATAATGATAATAATAAGGACATCACACCCTTGAAAGGTGGAATATGGCCAGGATAGATTTGTACCAAAAAAAAAAAAAAAAACAAAAAGAGGAGTAAGGGTAGATTCTTGTGAAGAGGTGGAAAAGCTCATCCCAAGTTCTGCACTTGGAATAAAATGCTCCGTACAGGCATCAATCTCAATTACATGCATGCGTGCTAGCATCAATCTCGATTACATGTGCAAGATGTGTCAATGTGCAAATCCGTTGTATTTGAAGGTGCTTTACAAACAGCAAACAAAATAACTAATCAGGTAGCATTACCTTGCTAGCCAATTCAAGGTGCTTTACAAACAGCTTTGCTTGCATGCCATGTTGCTTTGTGTAAGAATATAGAAAATAGGGAAGTTTCCTTCTTTCTTCCTCTCTTTTCTCTTCTTCACTTTCTAATTACAATAATAAAGATAAGACTTCATGGTATTTAAACAGCCAATCATCAAAACCTTATCACTCCTTTGACATATATATATATATATATATATATATATATATATATATAGCAATCATCTTGCAAGTCATACCACCCTCAAAGAATATCCTTTCTTCTTTTCTTCCCTAAAATTTCGCTATAAAAGAATAAAAGATAGATTTACAATTTCTATGTTCTTCTATTTCTCCAACTTTCTTGGATCTTTTACTTTCAAGATGTTTAACTCTTTTTTTTTTTTTTTAAGTCCATATTTAGAATTTCAAGATCATCTATTTCATCAAAACCTAAGATTCTCTTTACTTTTCTTTTATCTTCTCACATTTTTCTTTAGCTTCCCTTTCCTTTTTCTATTTAGAAGAAAAAAAAAAAACCATAAATTTTGATTCCATCGCTCTCTCCAAATTAATCCCCAACTTCACCTCGCTCTCCAAAATCATCTACAACCTTGGTTCTCCTTTTTAAAACCATCTCCAAAGACCATCTCATTTACCAAAATTTATTCAAAATCATTCCATTGACTTCTATAATTCCTTCTCTCTTCACGGGCTCCCCTTCTTCCTCAATGCATCCCTTCCTTCCCAATATGTCTTTAAGAATGTGCCTTTCTTATTTGGAAAGGCCATACTAACAAGCTGCCGTTAGAGGCAGGCAATGATGGGCCATATGGATATAACATCTATCGCAACCTATGACTACTGAGCATTCTTCAAATTAAAGAGAAATGGAAATCTCCAATCCTGAATATTCCAAATGGTAGGAAAATGATTACATGGCCTTTGCTTGCTTGTTATCTACTATTTCTCCAAAATTTTATGGCACATATTTTCTAGCTTAAACCGGCCCATGTAATTGGGATGGCAATTCTTAAGATGTTCTTGTAACAGTCAAAATCCCGTGCAAATGCATGATCAACATTCAAAAGTATAAGCAGAAAACATCATATATCAATGATTACTTCGGCAATCTCAAAGCCATGTATGATAATCATGCGATCGCGTTCTCTCAGTCATTCAAATACAAAGTCCACTACATTCTCCAATCACTTTTAAAGAACTATAAGATGGTCTCCACAACTATCAAGACCAACATCACCACTGCCCACGTTGTCGGAGCTTCTGACCCTTCTCCTTTAGGAGGAAGCTTCAATACCTCCCTCTCCTCTTGAGTCCATAGCATATTATGATGTTCAACAGACAACTCTTTAACTAGCTTGAGACAGGTCAAGGATTCACTTATAGACGTTGTCTTTAACTAGCTTGAGACTGGTCAAGGATTCACTTATAGACATGGCTTTTAGGGAATGGTTGTGCCATTTTACCTACACTAAAGACTCCTGTAGTTGTAATGGGCCACGTTGTCAGATATGTCGATCCACAAATCACAACAATGCTAGTTGCCTTCACTTCACAACTCTTTTTATATGGATAAATGTTCCACAAGGCCTCCCCAACAATAACCACATTGTCAATATGCCCTTATGCATTCCTTCAAACAAGTTTCTCTAAATCATTATGGCTCCCAGATTATTATTGGTAACCCATCATGCGTCTACTTTTTTTCGTTACACTCCACCATCTCCTATCAAACTTCTTCTAGTTCCTCTTCATCTTTCAACCCCTCTGTGCCAAACTTCAACAAAACCAGACCTCAATTTGAGCCTATATGGATAGTACAACCCATGCCTAAGGATTGGTGATGGCATTGCATTACCTATTACTGCATGCTCATTGTCACCACTTTTTTTCACATGTTTTATTTCAAATGTTTTACTTGACATATATTCAAAAGAAAATTTATTCAAGCTTGACAATTTTCCAATGCTTTCAAATATAGTCTTTTTTTTTTTTCTACGTTCATTGTAAAAGGCCCAAAAGGAGGCGTTACGAAAATATTGATGACTTCTGATCTAACTAAAGGTATAGCCCTTGATGGAGTCAAATAGGGGAACAAGATTCATATAGCCAACCCCAGGTAGTTGGAATAAAGCTTAGATAATGATAAGGATGCCGACACTACTCATTTGTGAAGGACAACCCAAGGTAGTTGGATTAAAGCTTAGATAATGATAATGACGCTGACACTCCCAGTTTGTGAAGGATCTTTACACTCAGAAAAACCTCACTAAAGAGTACTGAGTAGCAACCTATACTTTCTGAGCAATGAAGTATGCCACATTGTCACAAGTAAAATCTCTGTTCTTCTGTTCTTTTTTTCTTCTTTTGTATAGTAAATTAGGCCATATTAGTTATAGCACTTTGATGCAATCATCCAACAAGCAGCTCATCTCTTGTAACAATGTTCCCAGAGAATGGCATGTCCTAATTTACAAGTTAGGAAAGTGCATATGGCTTCCCATTCCTTTGTCAAATAAATGCACTTCTTATTTTCTAAAATTTATGGACTGTGATTTGTGGACCAGCTACCCTCTATTTCTAATAGTCCAAGTTGTTGATGATGTGGGACACATAAGGGATGGGCCATCACCCTGAAGCCTCCCAAGTTCAAAGATGTTAATCCATCAAACATAGAAATCATGCCACCAATCGTAGGCTTTGAACTCTCCAAAACTGAGAAGTTTCTAATGCACCACACATTTATAGTGGGAGTTTAATATCAAAAGGTTGGAGATCGCCAAATGATGGACCCACATGAGATCATACACATTATATGATGCACAGGATGCTACATAATTCATCGTTTGTACTGATGACAGGTCACAGCAAATTTTAGGCTGAAGTTGTACTGTGACGCCAAAAGGTGGAGACAATCCTTTCACACCACACTCACTTAAGAAAGCGACAATTGTCACACATCTCAAATAAAGGTGTCCTCTCGAATATAAGCAAAATGCAACTAATAATGAATGAACTATACCTGGAAATTCAATACTTACTTGTCTAGCTAATGCACCTGATTCAGACCATCCAATTAATTAACCACTTCTTGGATGGAACATAACTGAAACCCAAATTGAATAAATGATGTTAACAGTTGGATCAATGGACCTACTATCAACAGACAAAGTCAAAAAATCCAGGGAAAGCGACATCCAAGGGGTTGGCATACCAATTGAACAGTCAGAAGTTGCACACAAGATGATTCCTTTCAACGGTCCATTTGAAGGAACAAATCAGATGGTTAGGATTGTTGGATGTGTAATTTTTTGGCTATGACCTATCCAAGATGAGTGGTTAAACTACTCTACATAAGATGGCTACAAACGCATGCTACATACAATAACCGTGGAAATTACATATACATGGCCCTTATCGCGGCAATTGTGTTACTATAGTTTATTAGCAGCATCTATTGTAGGTACCAAAACATCCGTCTTCCTTCAGCAACTCAGATCCACAGACCATGGTTGGGACAATGGCAACAAAGCCAAATCCAACATTTGAGTCTTCAAAGAGAAGGCCAGTCTCCAAGCTCTAGGCTACTTTTGCTCCTCGTACCTTCCACATACTCTGCATTGGAAGAAACATAACAAAATGAGGGAGAATTACTAGTAAGATGCTAAGCAATCTAGTCCAAATATGAGAAGGCAAAGAGAGATTACAAGGGGTTCATCATCTGAATCTCCTGCAGCTCCTCTGTCAGAAGAATCCATTTTCTCTTCTCTATTTGATTCTTCTAGGTCTGTTGGGGCCTCTCGTTCCTCCTCCTTCGCAGCTGCTTCGTTTGCAAAATCATCTAACAAGAAAAAAGCAGGGCATGAGAAACCAAAAGAATAGAGAAGATCTCTACAATGGTTAAAAGACTCGATGATTCAAATCAACTCATTCAGTCCTCAGTCAAAGTCACGAATCACTCAACTCAAGGATGAATGGGGGGGATCACTCGAGGTGTCAAAACTGGGTTGGATATCACCTAGTTCGAGTTGACTCATCCAAGGTACACCCATGACCTGACTAGTATGTATCTTAAGACCATAATTAAATCCTTCCACAAAATGATGTGTTAAGTGCCACTCATTAATTTTTTAAGAGGTAGCTAAATCAATGTTTTAAGAAAATTTATCAGCTACACTGATTACAGCAGAGAGTACTATTCTCATTTCTCTGTGAGGGTGTGAAGAGCATGTAACAAACATCATAGCCACAACACAGAGCAGAAGGTACTCAGTGAGGTTGCAAGGGTAAGGGCAGCAGTGCATGTGTTGAATTTGGCACCAACTACAGGTAACAGTAAGCCAATGGTTGAAACTATCATCTTGTGGGCATTTTGCATTTCCTTAGGTGAACAAGAGGAACCATTGATTTTGAAAGTGGCAATAGTTTTACCTGAATTAACTTCATTGACTTCAGGACTAGTGTCGGGGTGAGAATCTGATAATTCAGGGGTAGCTCTTCCTTCAGCGTAATCACTAGCATTAGCACCAATGTTGCTTTCTGACATTCCACTATGGCTATTCTTTACATTTTTCTTTATAGTTTTCCTCCTGAATCTAGATGGTGAAAGCATGTCACGAATTTTCAGAATTCACTAAGCAAGAAAGATAGGTAAATACCCACAACATTCGAATTCCATACTTCTTATAAGGATTCTTATTTCGTCTTGAGGCACCATGTGTCCTACTTTTTTCCTTCTTGGCTGACCTATAGCAACAACAATGTACAAGATGTATAATGGAAATTGCATTCTCGAAACCAAATACCCTGCTTGGTATGGCTACTTGTGAGACTGGATTTTTTATTCCTAGTCCCCAACATATGCCAATTTGCCACCTGTACATCAGGTCATTCATCAGGTGGACCCCCATCTTGAAACTGGTGTGAACAGACAAAATGGCTCACCAGGCCATTAGGTGTGCCACACATGCCAAATAATGATCGTAAGTGTCAATTATTTAATCCGTTGGCCTACCAGATGAGCACTCTGACCTAGCCATTGGGCCATGACACATACATGGGGACCATGGGTCCCAGCAGATGAACAACCCAGAATAAGCACACACCAATCATTTGGCATCTGCGAGGAGAGTAAGATTCATAATCCTACCATTACCAGTAGTCATCTCATTGCTCAAAAACCAAACTATTCACATAGGTCAGTCGGGGTATGAAATCACATCATTCTGCACACTACAATAACAACGGACTTGGCACCAGTTAGTTGCATAAAGTGGAAGAGAAAGTAGTGGTGGATTTGGGTGCAGGAGCAATGAAGCAAATGTTGCGAGTATGAACTCCTAGGAAGTAAAGAGCAGGCAAATTAGTTTGAACCAGAAGAAAAGGTAGAAGTATTTCGGACGAGTTTAAAATTGGCAAAGCATCCCACACAGCAGATCCATTCAGGACCCTCATATCAGTTTCTATAATGTTGTGGTTCAAAACTCCTAATTTGTGCATAATATCAACCATATACTGCCCAAACTGTATTTTAATTAACTAAAATGACACAAAACTGAATCATGGAAAGAAAAGCTTTTGACAGCGATACTTACATTCCTTTAGATGAGGAAACATTCGATGATTTAAGTCGCTGGACAAAGGTTGAACACATTATATTCCATGCTAAAAATTGCAATTTAGCCAAAGAGGAAAAGATTGCTCAATAATAGATAGATCAATACCTTGCTAGGCTCAGAACCTTCACTAATAACCTCCCACTGCTCCTTATCTAACTAGAGAACTTTCACATCTCCATCGTCATATAGTATCTTTGAAGCAAATATCATTCAGCAAGTACGTCTTCAAGAAAGGGGACAGTTTGGACAGGGATAATTAAGAGAAGTACTCAAGTCTCATAGTTTACCACATGTTTCTTCTTTCCTGGGTTATAAGATTGCACAACACCTTCAAAACACCTGCAGGTAAGAATGGTAGAGTTTATAATAAATACGGTGTTAAACAAGTCCATCCTAACACCTCAGCTTCCTGTTATCTCAAAATTTTTTACTTCCATGCTAAGAAGCCATGAAGTTGAGCTATCCCTACACACACACACACACAAAACAACAACAAAAAATATATATATAATAATAATAAATAAAATCGAGTCATCCCAACTAAAAGAACCAGGAGTTCAATATTACAATGATTCAGGGCATGTTCAAGTGTGCCCCCAAGTTGTGCTTTACAAGGCTACCCAAGCATATTTAACGCCCTCGGTTTAGGCAACAAGGAAGATGGCCCCACAGTGAGCAATCTTCTGCTTTACAGCCTTTTTCGGCCCAACATGATTGCAGTGGTAACAAGGTCCTACTATTATTTCAACCATGATTTGGCAGTAGCGCAGTTTGTCTTGGGAATTGGGAGCAGTAATCTTTAACTAGTAACAGAATTTTTGTAACACCCCGGATTTTTGCCAACCTGGAATTAGACGTCCTTAGGCAATGGGTTGCTCCTTACACCTTATTAACCTATCAGAACTGAATCTCACAGTCTAAAATCGCTTCTGAACCCATTTCCTTCACAAATCCAACCCTTCACCATCTTGTTCTTTCAATTTTCCTAAGTACTTTCACCCTAGACACTATCTTAAACTAATTAAGTATTATAACTTGGATCACTCTATATACAAACTACGAAGGACTAAGTACCACCTCAGACGGAAATCACTTAGGATTAAATCCTTTAGAAATTTGACAAAGTTAACTAAGTGCTAAACTAGATTAGCCATGAAATCCATTTGAATCGCTTTAAATACGATCTGCAAGACCCAAAACTTGTAGAATCATTGACGCTAGGTTACCCTAAAATCTAGGATCAAACTCATTACCCGACTTCACTCGGGAGCACGTTGAAACTCCGTATCTGATCTGGATCGCACATCGGGAGTCCGAACAATACGAAGTTAAGGAATCAGGACCGCCTCGCTGGGCTTGACAACCATCTCGGAAATCAAGTCCAGACAATGTCCCACGGCTGTTCGCTTGAGTCCGGAGCGAGAGAGTGTGAAAACACTTGTTTTCTTTAAAAATAAATATCTTGAATAGTAATCTGAGACTCGTTGCTTGCGGATCAGTTTTAAGCAACCAGACCGTCAGAATCTGACCAAATTACACCCTCGGATCAGGAAAAATTTCATACACATTTACATGTACTCGGAATCTCCGATCGAGATCCGCTGACCGTTGAACTGAAACTGGTCTGCTACGCGTGATCTGGAATCCCGACCGAAACGAAAACTTAATAGAACGTAGATCCAGCGTTAGTGAGCTTAAGTCCGACCTCTGGCTCAAGGAGGCCCGCCAGAAGTCCTCCGTTGAGCTGAAAAAGTTCCGCTTTAGCTATAACCTAGGTGAACCTTATCCAGAAGTCTATTTTGGTGAAGTTTTAGACTATATAAGGACCTTAAACCCTCTCCCATTTCAGCCATACGAATTTGAATTTGAGAGAGAGAAAAGATAGAGAAAGTGTGGGAGATGTGGGAGGAACTCCCTGCTGCTGTTCCCTGCCGCTATTCGGGCTCCACCGCCTGATTCTCATCGCTTTTTCGGCTATTCCAGCTCCGTTTTAAGGTGAGAAACCCTAACCCTAGATCTGATTTGAGGTGTATAGGCTATAGGTTGTGAAATAACTAACCGGTTTCACTCTTTAGGCTAGAAAACTCCCGAATACGGAAGCTCATCCAACCTTGCTGATTCGTTGAGATTCCAAGAGGCAAGGTGAGGACTTTAGGTGTATAGGTTACGGTTTTCAATGCTTTCAATGTCAGATAATGGTAGATTCATGATCTGCATGCAATTGCACATGTACAAAGTGTTTTCCGTTTTCTGTTTCGATTAGAATTATAGAATTTGGAATTTCACATACTCTAGGTATTCGTATAAAATACCGTATACGTATTTTTTATGGAAATGTGTTTGACATGTTTAATTGTCATATGGATATATGATGTATGGATAAAATACTCATTTGGCGAAAGGGTTCACCTAAATACATGTTTACTAATATACACCATATATATAGAAATACGGTATTGTAAGAAGTACCGTATACATGTATATTTTAGCGATGTGTTTGTCATGATTAATTGCTGTATAAATATATTATGTGCGTATAAATTAATTTCTTGGTGAAAAGAATCGCCGTAATACATGTTCGCTTGTAAATACTACGTATGTTGAAATTGTGTATTCTAGAAATATCGTATACGTTTAAATTTTGGAAACACAATTGTCATGATTATTTTCTATATGATTACGATATACGCGGATAAAATACTAGCTTAGCGAAAGAATAGCCCTAATACATGTTTTACTAATATACGTCATGTATGTTGAAATAGCGTACTCCAAGTGTTTGTGTAAATGCTTGTGAGAGTAAATGCTTGGATGTTTGCACTGTAGGTCGGTGCTGAGATGGAATTCTCAACTACCCTAGATACATGTATGATTACCTCCATGAGGTTGTCTACTTAAACCGCTTACTTGTAATATATGTGTTTGTATTCCTGGTTTTATAGTGTTTCATAAAATGCTTATAACATGCTTTATGATATGCTTGATAACATGCTTAACTGATTGTATGATTTTAATTATGTAATGCGAATGTTTAAATTCATAATTACGTTGTATGATCCGTCATGGGTGATGGGGGAGTGGAGTAACAAGTGCGTGCAACAGCCCTGGCAGCCCTAAACGGATAATACCAGACTTGATTGTAGGATTTGAATCTTGATCCATTACTACTTTATCTATTTGCAATTGAATGTGATTGGGGCTATTGTATGGTCCAGGCAATCGGTAATGGATTTGAAAGCGTGGTTGTGATTCATATACCACGTGAGATGTGTTTGACGAACCCGAGTCGTACTTCGGTTGGCGATAGTGGTTAGCCACACGAAGTGCTTATGCACTTCATGTCGTCCAATTGATTGTGCGCTCGAGCTAGTCAAGCTCGTCAAGTAACCCAATCTGTCTAATGTTTGTTCACCATGTTTGGACGCAATTGCTTGAACCTAGGGTACCAAACTTACCAGTGGCAATCCCGTTAACCATGGTACCTCGATCCGCTAAGACTCATGAGCCGGACATGGTGGTATGGGATACCGTGGTCGAGCTGTCGGCCTACGCTGGGGCCACGTGCCTCCCCGTAGTGACCAGTGAGCAACCAAACTCGTGAGCCGATTATGGTGGTATGGGACACTATATTCGAGCTGTCGACACCTACGGCGAGAGCCGAGTACGGTGAGACCTGTACTCGTGCTGACGGGCGACGAGTCCTCTTTAGTGTCTTCGAGCATACTCTAAGGTCTATGATTGGCGACGAGCCCTTCACAACAACTAGAGCAGGAGTTGGGCCAAGTACGGTGAGATCTGTATTCGAGCTGACGGCTAGCGATTGAGCCGAGTACGGTGAGACCTGTATTCGAGCTGACGGCCAGCAATTGAGCCGCATACGGTGAGATCTGTATCCGTGCTGACGGGTGACGAGCCCTTTGTGATGCCTTCGCTACGCCTCTCAAACCATAATATCGTATGAGATTAACTAGGACTGACGACCCTAGAATGGATCATGTTTGGGAATGATACAAGGGAGGTACCTTAGTTTCCCAATACTGCTGTTTGAAATGAACTAATAATTACTCGGTAATCATGCTCATCATCGCACTGCATGTGCCTGGTAGATGTGGAGCACTGAGGGATGGACGCATTCGCGAACGTAAGATGATGTCGCATGAGGGTGGTTTGGCAAGGGCATTCATCATGTCATTTCATACTTACATTAATAAGAGTACTTAGAATTGTTTGATTGTACTGCTTTATCATTACTGCTTGACTGAATTGATAATATATTAATATATACTTTACTGTTCCACTGAGTTGATCACTCACTCCCACATTACGGGACGGTGTTGTACACACTAACCAGATTTGTTGAGTTTCAGGTGATGGCGATGCTTATGAAGCAGAGCCGGACTACTTCTATGATGATGAGGAGGAGTTCTCCTATCTGTATCTCTCTGATAGGTCTATGAAGACTTGGTATTGTATTGACGGGGCTATGGTATTTGGGATAGGAGACATTACACTTCCTCACATTAGGTATATTTTAGAACTGTACTTGTAATTATTTAACCTGGTAATGTCATCACACTCTGGAGACTCACCATAGTTTATATATTTTATATGTCTATCACAGTCTTCCGCTTGCAATTTAACTGTCTCTGGAGTATGATATGTTGTTTTGGCTTAATCTCACTCATGTTCAATGCACAAATACAGTCAACATTCAATCATCATTCATTTTGTTGCATAAGTGATGTTCTGGAACTCGGGAGTTGAGTTTATACTCGACCCCCAATTTTCAGGGCGTTACAATTTTGCCCAAAAATAAAAGGTGGAAAAGAAAGACATCTCCAACCAACACATAAAATGTGATTAATTACATGTTGTTACCCAAGGTTCTCTAATACTAACAACTATTGTACGTAACAGCCAACGCGCACTACATATCTTTTTTTTCTCTTTCAGGAAATGCTTATATGTTGTAAGTTCCACAAAATCATAATGTCAAACAAAACAGTTACTGTTTATCTAGGAAATTATCTGGCCAGTCAATATTGTTTGAATGCTACCATCAACTGATGAGTAAGAAAACTTAAACAGGAAGTTAAGAATATAGTAACATGAAATGGCACATAATGTAGTACATAAAACCAAAACCTTGCATCAGATAAATAACTTATGACAAGAACATGTGGATTTGCATACCCAACCAAACATACCATCAGTACCTTTCCCATTATATTTTGGAAGATAGAATTGTAGAAAGACTTTCCTTTTCCCTTTTTGGGAAACTCCTGATTGCCCACCTTCACATCTGTGCATCAGCACAAAAAGAAAAAAATGCAATTGCCTTAAAAAATATAGAGCTTACATTGGAACAGAGGTGGCTATGTTGTCTCAAGGACACAAGTTAACCTTGCATTTTCAGGCAGAGTAAGGGAAGTCTACTCTGAGCATGCATTTGCATTTCAAAATCAATGTGACCTTAGGTGCATATATTTTTTCTAGTGCCATGTATCAATGCAGCAAAATTCATGGGGGACAGAAGGCCAAATGACTAAGATGCATATAATTGTAAGTATTCACAATACCAAATGCAAGTAGCTTGAATCTAATTGCAATTTTTTAATGAATAAAACCAATTAAAGTTTGTGATCCAAAACTTATACATAATATGTATTCCTTGAAGATATTTAACGCATCAAATCCGAGAAAATAGAAGCCAAAGACTATCTCAATAATATGACATACCTTAAAATTGTTTACAAGCTATTATGTATAATTGTAATAATAATTGAGGCAGTACCCTTGCATATAATTTATGACCTATTTATGTATATGCAAGCTACTTATATTTGATTTACACAAATCATGCAGGACACAAGGCAGCATTCCCAAAATGCATATATTTGTAAGTACTTCTCGTATCAAATGTAAGTAGCTTGCAACTAATTGCTAATGTTTCTATGACAATGACACTAATGAACATAATCTTACACCATGTACACTTTTAAGATATCCTTCCAAATCCTAGAAAACAAAAGCAAACAACAACCCGAATAATTTAACAGACAATAGCACACTTAAGCTACCATGAAGTCGGATGCTCCAATTCCTATTGCTTTGTTCTGATCATGCAACGGCAGTGTGGGGTCTATTTTGAGAGACAGCAGAGGATGTTGGATAAAGCAGAGGATGTTGAATTGGGTTCTATGCAATGTGGATGCTACTGTTCCAGTGCAGTTGAGCACAGGTGGTTTGCTGTGGACAGCTATGATTTGTTCTTGTCTTTTTTTAGTGGTTTTAGATTGTTTTATGTTTTGTCTTCTCTATAATGTTTTACTTCTGCTGTGGAGTTATATGATAGATGAGGGACAAAAAAATTTTGTGGCACCCACCCAAAATTGTGTATAGCATTGTTCTCAATCAACAACAACGACAAGTTACAATGCACCTCACGTATAATGTATGACCTATTTATGTGTATGAGCATTAGTGTTAAGTAATTCTAGAATATTATATGAAAAAAAATGTCTTCTATACCAAAAGCATAACTATATTGGCAAATCCGTAACTTTAAGTCCATTTATTTTTTATGGGTAAAAAGTTTTGCTAAAAGAGCTAAGAAGCATTACAGATGGGAAAGCATTCCAACACACATATGCTCACTCAACACTAAAATCCATTTCTTGTTCTCAAAAGAAACTCCTTTAAAATGCTGAAATTATTTTTGGCCCTTGTATTTTGGCATATATAATGGCCATTGAAAATTAGGCTCAGACACTTCTATCAATATGTAACACCTAGCACCTATGTCTGCACAATTTTCCCAAATTGCATACACAGAACAGGGAAATATAAACATAGATTTAAATGTAATTGGATATTGGCTTGTAGAATCCTCATTTAGAGCAATTAAAAGACAAGTAAATTGTACATAGCAACAAATGCAACAGAGGAGTAAGGATACCAGTAAATTGATTCAAATGCTTGAACCTCCTTGCATTCATCAACATTAGGACATGAAGGATGATGTGAAAGTGCAAGGAGCAAATATGTGAGAATATTTTCTAGATAAGTGGAGGACGAGTTCACATCATGTTGCATAGAAAGTTGGAGTGCCTTTAGTCGGTGACACATTTGAACAACTTCCATTAGGTTATGTTTGTCCTGTGGAATCAATATGACAAAGATAGAAAGACATTAGCCAGTATAACTTCATCCCCATTCATGCAGGCTACAAAAGGCACAACATTCAGTGAAATGCAACATAGAGAAAATTTGCGTAGTAATTGGTCTATAAAATAAATTATAACAAATACTTATCTCTATAAACTTAAGTGGATGGGATCCAGTTATGTTGAATAAGAAGCCACATGCATACTTCGCATCCAGAAGCCTTTCCTTTATATATTGGAGTACTTTGCTGAGGAATAGCTTCCTAGCTTGTGGGTAGACATCCTGCATGCCAAGATAAAGTCAGTTGCAACTGTAAAACAATCATTTACTCTAAAAGCTTAAGCTGTCAGAGGGTGGTGTATTAGTGTATATCAAGGGATTTCATGACTTCAACACCCCCTGCACGTGCGGGGTGGGAACTGCGCATGGGAACATACTGACAAGGGTGGAGGGACACTCATACCATAAATAGGCCGGGCTTGATTTCTAGGTCCTTGAACCGGACCTGATTTTCCTGGTCCCCCGTGGGAGAATAATATTTTAGCGAGGCATATTTGCTGCTATCGAGATTCGAACATAGGACCTTCCTCTCTAATACCATGTCAAACAACCATCTACTCTAAAAGCTTAAGTTGTCAGAGTGTGGTGTATCAATGTATATCAAGGGATTTCATGACTTCAACAGAAACTAGTGGGAAAGATGTTAAAATCTCTGTATAAGCAAACATCATCTGTTTTTAGATGACAAAAGGAAATGGAACAATCAACACATTTTATTTTTATACTAAGAATGGGAATACAATGCTAAGTAAACAACCATTTGCAATAAACTTCCGCATGAAAAAAAAAAAAAAAAAAAAAAAGCTCATGTGATGATCTTAAAGTCAAATAAAAGACATCAATTGGTATTTTTTTATCCAAGTACTTTGACAGGCACAAGACAACTTTTACTTAAGCGAGCCTTTGATGGGTCTTTTCCACAGATCCTGCAAGATGAGAAAGTCCCCTGGTATAATTCTACTTCCAACTACTTAAAACAAGAGATAATTCATATGCAAATTACAAATGTAAAATGAAGGCAAGGATGGCAATTGCCAAGAGGTGAAATTGTTATTCGTGATAGTAGACCTACAATACCTTGATTTTGTATCCTTTGAAATCTCTCCAAAAGAAATTATTGTCTTCAGGATTTCCAATATGTTTTCTATCCATGGGTGCAGATGAGCATCTTTAAATGGTAAAAAGCTTTTCATGAAGGTTTTAATGCCAAATACCTGCAATGCAAAATCAGAGAGAAAAACAATGAAGAGGAACGAGTTGGGATATTAGCAGTGAAAGCAAACTTTATATGGTAACTGGATTGCAGAAAATATTAACGATTTTAGAGAATTAGTTGTTACATGTATTAATATTTCATAACATGAAATAACTAGGGAATAATAAACTAGTCATACCCTGACTGACCTTCAATAAACAAAGTTCACTTTGTTCTACCCAAGAGGTTTTAGAGTTATCTTCTACTTCAGGGAATAGAGATAAATATATCTAAATGAGAATATCTTATCTAAATGGGGAGAAACATACAATAAGGTGCATAAGATGGCTCACTTTTGTAATGGCTAAAGATGGCATATGTTTCCGCACTCTAATATTTTGTTCATCATGATCCAGGAGCTATGCTACAAAACAGGGAGGTAGATGATAACTTATGACAATGGAAGGAACCTGGGTAATGCAAAAATAAAAATAAAAATTTTAAAAAAAAAACACGGTAACAGTGAGATGCAGCAAGTTACAATATGTTAAGATGTGAGTTTTTATTTATTTATTTATTTATTTATCACTTCCCATTAAATCATCCATTTTAAAAGAAAACCAAATAGATCGTATGGATGCTGGAATGAATAAGATGAAACTTAAAATATGCTCAAGTTCAATTACAGTAATGATGCACGTGCAGAGTAAGGTCCAAGGCCCAAATCACTATATACATAGACCTTAACTTTCTAAGAATATCAAGTCAACTCAAGTAAAGACTAGGTCTACTATTTCCCTACTAGGCAAGGAGCCAGGTCGAGTTCTCGAGTTTCTGAACTACGGCGAATGTGACCTGCCCCAAAAATCATGCTCATCCATTCATAATGCAATGCGCATGGTACATTCAATGATAGCTAGAAACGGTTCCACAATTTTAAAAATAAATAATTTTAGAATTTTTAGGGAAATTTAATATTTAAAATGTTTTTTTAAAAAAAAAAAAAAAAAAAAAGAAAAGAAACTCATCGTTAAATATTTAAAATGTTGTACCATTATGAAGGAGTATAACTTGAAAATTGCACTTAATCGGATAATCCAAATATTTCCTCGAGTTAGCATGAAATGTACAGTTAGAAAGAAAATGGCAAGTAGCTGAATTTGGCAAGCCAAATCAAAATGTTAGTATCTTATTATCTGTGTGATTTCCAAGCTACACCTCATTCACAACAGCTCCTAATTTGTATGACATGGACTTTTTGTTCATTCATGTTATTCTTTTGACTGGCCACAATTTATATGGTATTGGAAAGAGGACATTCATGTATGCTTAGCTTTTGAGCAGTAGGTGGGCCAATGATTCAATGATACATGTTAGGAGTTAGGACTTCAAAATATTGCAGTAAGGGTTGTGTCTTGCAAAAAACAAAAAACAGTTAAACCAAGAAAAAATCAACAACAACACACATCCAACTAAAAAAAGTACCGCATTTGTTGATAATATGTTCCAACCTAAATGTCTTTTGGGAGTGGTCCATCCAATGTCAGTCCAAACCGACAAACGGTTTAGATCCATGAACCATGATCCCCATTTATACCAAAAAAAAAAAAAAAACCTGACTTTCAGTTAAAGTTGAGGATAGTCTAAACTTTTAATCTTGTCAGGTGGCGTTCAATGCTATTTCTATTCAATGAATGAACTAAGTCCCACCCACACATGATCAACCATCATACTTGTAATGTATAAATAAATAAAAAACGAAAATTTAATAAACATGAAAATATCAAAACCTGTTGAGCTCAGTTATAAAAAAAAAAATGATCAACCATCGTACTTGTAATGTAACGTTATGGCTTTTGCTTTGGAATGGCCTTATTTTTGTCGTGCCCATTCATCTGACTAGGATGTATCTTTCGAATGGATTGAATGGCGTATAATAGATATGTTGGGCCTCATGCTCTGCCTAATTAAAATGTTTTAATGGCTGGGCTTTCCCACACTCATGATCTTCAGGTATAGGGGTGAAGTTGAATGGGTGCACCTTATGGACGGATTAGATAAGGGTCCTACACACTGGACCCCACAAACCGCATTCTAGAATAATCCTATTATAGAAATGTGTTGGGTGAGAAATGTAGATGGGAGAAAAAAGAGGAGCTAAATACATAGATGAGGGACAAAATGGTTTACAACGCCTGTTTTACACATCGCATAAAACACTCAGGCTCTTTAGGCATATGAAATGTTGTCTATTTGAAATTCATTCCCTCCATCAGGATAGAACAATGTGAATTGCACCTAAAGCCTTTAAGTTTGAGCGTTGTGAACCACCTGAGTTTTGGATCAAGCTGATTTTCGTATATAACCTTGATCCAAGTGAGTCCCATCTGATGAACAGATTTGATGCTAGATACATTCCATACCGACCACACAAACACTAACCTATGGTTGGGGTCCTATTTTCATTGTTCCCTGTGGTGTGGGACACCTGAGTTGTGGGTTTAAATGATTTTTGGCCATAGGCATAGAAAGGAGGAATACAACTGATGGACAGATTTGATCTTACATATACAACATGGAGGTATATGAAGGATGATGTGAGCAAGACACCATCCCATGGTAGAATCCTCATTTACAGCAATTAAAAGACCAGTAATTTGTACAGAGCAACGAATGAAATAGAAGAGCAAGGATACAAATTAATTGATTCAAATGCTTGAACCTCTTTGCATTCATCAACATTAGGTTATGAAGGATGATGTGCAAGTGTATGGACCAAATATGTGAGAATACTTTCACATCATGTTGCATAGAATAACACATTTGAATAACATCCATTAAGTTGTTTTTGTTTGATGGAATCAATATGATAAAGATACAACAAAGACATTATCTAGTATAAGAAACTTCAACCCCATTCATACAGGCATGAAAAGTTACAACATTCAGTGAAATGAAGAGTAGAGAAACTTTTCCAAGCAATTGGTCTATAGAATAAATTATAACAAATACTTACCTCTTTAAACTTGAGTGAATGGGATCCAGTTATGCTGAATAAGAAGCCACAAGTAGGGGTGCACATTTAACCGGTAGAACCGTGGAACTGGACCGGAACCGACCAAACGGTCTGGTTTGGTCCTGTTCTAGAGTGCACCGGTTCCGGTTTCAAAAATCAAAGAACCGGTGACATCGGTTCGGTTCTCGGTTTGGGGGTATGTAGAACCGAACCGAACCGTGAACTGATCTGTAGAACCAAACCGTGGATCCAATCCGTAGAACCGAACTTCGAACCGAACAAATGTATTTTTGCACACCTTATAATTATTTTCTTTAGAACAATTATTTTCGTAAATGTATTTTTGCACACCTTATACAATATCTAAACCATTCATCAAATGGACCACAACATGGATGGACATGGGCTTGCAATTAGGCTGGATTTTAAAAAGCCAAGAACCGTGGAACCAATCCGGAACTGAACCGGTTTTAACGGTTCAGTTCCAGTTCGGTTCTAGGGTGCCAACGGTCCGGTTCCGGTTTCGAATTTCCTAGAACCATTAGGAACGGTTCGGTTCCGATTTCACCCCAGAACCGGACCAAACTGAACCGTGTGCACCCCTAGCCACAAGCATACTTCGCATCCAGAAGCCTTTCCTTTATATATTGGTGTACTTTGCTAAGGAATAGCTTTCTAGCTCGTGGGTTGACATCCTATGTGCCAAGATAAAGTCAACTGCCACTAGTGGGAAAGATGTTACAATCTGATAAGCAAACATTATCTTCCTTTAGACAACAAAAGGCAATGGAACAATACACACATTTTATCTTCATACTAAGAACAAGAATACAATGCCAAGTAAACAAACATTTCTAACAAAGTTTTGTATGAAAGAAAAGCTCTAGAATGTGATATCTTAAAGTCAAATAAAAGACGTCAATTGGTATTTTTTTATCCCAGTACTTTGATCAGCGCAGGATAGCTTTTGCTGAAGCAAGCCTTAGACGGGCCTTGTCCATAGTACTGCAAGATGAGAAAGTCCTCAGGTATAATGCTACCGTCAGCTACTTAAAACAAGAGATTTAATACATATGAAGGCAAGGATGCCCATCGCCAAGAGATGAAAAACTTCATCATGTTAGTAGGCCTACAATACCTTGATTTTATATTCTTTGAAATATTTGCAAAAGAAAGTATATTTTTTAGGATTTCCTAAAGGTTTTTTATCCCTGGCCTCAGATGAGCATGTTAAGAGATAAAAAAGCTTTTCACCAAGGTTTTATGCCAAATATCTGCTATGCAAAACCAAAGATAAAACCTGTTGGGGGAAAAGTGGGACAAGTCAACAAGTCGGCTTATGGAATGGACCAACTCTAATGATATAGTTCAGATCCATCGAGCGCCTAGCCTAACGAGGCCTGTACGTCCAAAGCATGGAGCCTCCAAGGAGGTTGATGCAACTTTAAGGACACTCAAAGAACCCTTAATAGGCCATGTACTACCGACCTAGCCCATAGGTCGGTGAGAGGTCGGTAGTAGGTCGATTATGGATCGACCGTTTCTCAGCCCAGCCGAGCCAATAGGTCGGTAATAAGTCGATTATGGATCGACCATGTCTCCACCCGGCCAAGCCAATAGGTCGGTAATAGGTCGATCATGAATCGACCGTGTCTCAACCCGACCGAGCCAATATATCGCTGATCAACCCTGTCTCGGCCAACGGTCGGCCGACCATCGATCACAGATCGGTCATATTCTTAACAAGGTCAAAAGTTCTCAACTCCTTGATGAAGAGAACTCGAACCTTCCGATTACGGTTGAATATGGTGAACACTGATCTTTCGAGCAGAACAGTACTAATCGTTTTCGACCGGTACCCACCTCAAGATACGACCTAGAACCAAACCATAGGCCCAGAAAATCATCCTAGGTCTCGAAGATCTCTTTCGAGATCTTCGGGGGATAATACCAAATCCCGATGATCGCGGGAGCCTGCAATCGCGGGAAGATCTTAGATCATGGCAGATCTCCAAGATATCGGGAAAGAATCCCAATACTACAGGGTACTCTCTCTCTCTCTCTCTCTCTCTCTCTCTCTCTCTCTCTCTCCTATAAATAGGAGAACCTCTGATGGTGAAAGGTATACAAGATCTCTCACCCAAAACCTCTGAATATTATATGACCCGGATTCCCAGCCTGACTTTGGCATTGGAGGGTCTCCTTTGTATTCTTCTTGTGCAAGCATTCAGGATCCGATCAGAAGGGTGGACTAGATTTTCGCATCAACAAAACAATGAAGGGTAACAAATTGGGGATATTAGCAGTGAAAGAAAACTTTACATGGTAACTGGATTGCAGAAAATCATTAAAAAAAAAAATTAGAGAATTAGTTCTTACATGTATTAATATTCCATAACATGAAATAACTAGAGCACAATAAACTAGTTGTACCCTGACTAACCTTCAATAAACAAAGTTCATTTTGTTTTTCCCAAAAGGTTTTAGTGTTGTCTTCTATTTCTTGGAACAGAGATAATTATATCCAAAGGAGAATATCTTATTAAAATGGGAGAAATATATAATGGCATGCATAAGATGCCTCAATTTTATAAAGACTAAAAAAGGCATACACTGCCTCACTCTAATATTTTTCTCATTACAATGACCAAAATTTCGCCCTCTCTGGTTTCAAAAACAGGCATTGTAGTTTGCGTTGTGCATCCCAGAGATTGCAGTACAACAGGTAGATTTGCTTTTGTAATCAGTAGGAAACTACATTGTCATTAGAAGTGAGTTCAGTCACAACCAGCTGCTGCCCTTTTCCTACACTTCCGCTTTCTCCTCCCTGCTGTTGAGAAGCGCCAACTCTAGCATCTCTATGTAGTTTGCCTTCTCAGGTATGTTATGTTCTCTGTGTGGTGGAGATGGATGGTGGACCAGCTGTGTGGTGTTCTGATTGTTGTATGAACTGGTAATGTTTGGTTGGGCTGTGTAGTCTTGAGATTGTTGTATGAGAGTGAATGAATGCAGATTGTGTACAGAGGTAGAAAACTCCACCCATCTTTGTGCAGGCACAACTGCTCTGGTGCAGTTGGAGCGGTCTGTTTGTTTGTCTGGTGGGAGTAGGGCCTCATCCATTTGGAGAGATTATTTTAGATATTGATCCCAAAAATGAGTAATTTCCAAGGATCAATTGAATCACACCACAAATAGCAGTGGGGACTGATTTTCACAGTTAAAACATTCATAGGGCCAACATAATGGTTATTTTCCATCCAATCAGTTCATAATGTCCCACAGACCAAGATGAAGAGAAAAAATATATATATTATATTGATCCAAAATTTATGTGACCCCAAAAAGGGTTTCGATGGTAGGCGTTGAATCCTCCACTGCTTTTTTACAGTGTAGTGCACTTGAATTTTGGACTGTCATATTTTTCAGCTCAAATCTCATGAAGAGCTCAACAATTGGACAGACGGTTTGGATATAACTCATACCTCGTGATGGTGACGTCAATACACCAGCCACATCAGTGTATTGACGTCACTGGGAAGGTTTTAATGCCAAATACCTGCAATGCAAAATCAGAGAGAAAAGTTGGGATATTAGCAGTGAAAGCAAACTTTATATGGTAACTGGATTGCTGAAAATATTAACAATTTTAGAGAATTAGTTGTTACATGTATTAATATTTCATAACATGAAATAACTAGAGAATAATAAACTAGTCATACCCTGACTGACCTACAATAAACAAAGTTCACTTTGTTCTACCCAAGAGGCTTTAGAGTTCTCTTCTACTTCAGGGAATAGAGATAAATATCTCTAAATGAGAATATCTTATCTAAATGGGTAGAAACATACAATAAGGTGCATAAGATGGCTCACTTTTGTAATGGCTAAAGATGGCATACAGTTCCGCACTCTAATATTTTGCTCATCATGATCCAGGAACTATGCTACAAAACAGGTAGGTAGATGATAACTTATGACAATGGAAGGAACCTATCTAGGTAATGCAAAAAAAAAAAAAAAAAAAAAAAAAAAAAAACCGGTAACAGTGAGATGCAACAAGTTACAATATGTTAAGATGTGAGTTTTTATTTATTTATTTATTTATCACTTCCCATTAAATCATCCATTTTAAAAGAAAACCAAATAGATCGAATGGATGCTAGAATGAATAAGATGAAACTTAAAATATGCTCAAGTTCAATTACAGTAATGATGCACGTGTCCAAGGCCCAAATCACTATATACATAGACCTTAACTTTCTAAGAATATCAAGTCAAGTAAAGACTAGGTCTAATATTTCCCTACGAGGCAAGGTGCCAGGTCGAGTTCTTGAGTTTCTGAACTATGACGAATGTGACCTGCCCCAAAAATCATGCTCATCCACTCGTAATGCAATGCGCATGGTACATTCAATGATAGCTAGAAATGGTTCCACAATTTTAAAAATAAATAATTTTAGAATTTTTAGGGAAATTTAATATTTAAAATTTTTTTTTTTTTTTTTTGAAAAAGAAACTCATCAGTAAATATTTAAAATGTTGTACCATTATGAAGGAGTATAACCTGAAAATTGCATGTATCAGATAATCCAAATATTTCCTCGAGTTACCATGAAATGTACAGTTAGAAAGAAAATGGCAAGTAGCTGAATTTGGCATGCCAAATCAAAATGTATGTATCTTATGATCTGTGTGATTTCCAAGCTACACCTCATTCACAACAGCTCCTAATTTGTATGACATGGACTTTTTGTTCATTCATGTTATTATTTTGACTGGCCACAATTTATATGGTATTGGAAAGAGGACATTCATGTATGCTTAGCTTTGAGCAGTAGGTGGGCCAATGATTCAATGATACATGTCAGGAATTCAAAATATTGCAGTAAGGGTTGTGTCTTGAAAAAAAAAAAAAAAACAGTTAAACGAAGAAAAAATCAACAACAACACACATCCAACTCATTTGTTGATAATATGTTCCGACCTAAATGTCTTTTGGGAGTGGTCCATCCAATGTCAGTCCAAACCGACAAACGGTTTAGATCCATGAACCATATATGATCCCCATTTATACAAAAAAAAAAAAAAAAAAAAAAAAAAAAAAAAAAAAAAAAAAACTGACTTTCAGTTAAAGTTGAGGATAGTCTAAACTTTTAATCTTGTCAGGTGGCGTTCAATGCTATTTCTATTCAATGAATGAACTAAGTCCCACCCACACATGTTCAACCATCATACTTGTAATGTATAAATAAATAAAAAACGAAATTTTAATAAAAATGAAATATCAAAACCTGTTGAGCTCAGTTATAAGAAAAAAAATGATCAACCATCGTACTTGTAATGTAACGTTACGGCTTTTGTTTTGGAATGGCCTTATTTTTGTCGTGCCCATTCATCCGACTAGGATGTATCTTCCGAATGGATTGAATGGCGTATGATAGATATGTTGGGCCTCATGCTCTGCCTAATTAAAATGTCTTAATGGTTGGGCTTTCCCACACTCATGATCTTCAGGTATAGGGGTGAAGTTGAATGGGTGCACCTTATGGACGGATTAGATATGGGTCCTACACCACACTGGACCCCACAAACCGCATTCTAGAATAATCCTATTATAGAAATGTGTTGGGTGAGAAATGTAGATGGGAGAAAAAAGAGGACCTAAATACATAGATGAGGGACAAAATGGTTTACAACGCCTGTTTTATACATCGCATAAAACACTCAGGCTCTTTAGGCATATGAAATGTTGTCTATTTGAAATTCATTCCCTCCATCAGGTGTACATGAAAAAGATCACCCGGATAGAACAATGTGAATTGCACCTAAAGCCTTTAAGTTTGAGTGTTGTGAACCACCTGAGTTTTGGATCAAGCTGATTTTCATATATGAGTCCCATCTGATGAACAGATTTGATGCTAGATACATTCCATACTGACCACACAAACACTAACCTATGGTTGGGGTCCTATTTTCATTGTTCCCTGTGGTGTGGGACACCTGAGTTGTGTTAAATGATTTTTGGCCATAGGCATAGAAAGGAGGAATACAACTGATGGACAGATTTGATCTTACATATACAACATGGTGGTATATGAAGGATGATGTGAGCAAGACACCATACCATGGTAGAATCCTCATTTACAGCAATTAAAAGACCAGTAATTTGTACAGAGCAACGAATGAAACAGAGGAGCAAGGATACAAATTAATTGATTCAAATGCTTGAACCTCTTTGCATTCATCAACATTAGGTTATGAAGGATGATGTGCAAGTGTATGGACCAAATATGTGAGAATACTTTCTGATGTAGAGCCGGTCGCGGACAGTTTCATGGCCAAGATGGATCAGAAAAGGCCCGGTCGACGACAGAAGTGATCCGGACCGCCGGACCTTAGATCGGGCGTATCTCGCGATCCGGAAAATATATGATTTTGGGGTAGAACGAGCTACTTTAGCCAACCAACCCAGTTATGCCGGGTTGCGCAAACCAGAATTGTGAAAAACCCTTGGATCGACAGTCGTTTCCCCGTTTTAATTAATTTCGTTTTTACTATAAATAGCAAGTTTTAGTTTGATTATAACTCTTCATCCATCGGGCTTTAGGAGTTGCGCCCAATGTGAAAAGAGCTTAGAATAATTAGGAGAACGGTTTGGCGAAGCCAAATAGGACACTTACTATTTTTCGCCGAAAACCTTGCGCACTAGTAGACATCACGACCGTCTATAAATAGTAAGTTTACTATTTATAGTAAGTCGCAAATTCTAGGAGTTTTAGTTGTAGTTTGATTTTGATTTCTTTCCCATTGCTTGGTACCCCTATTTAAAGGGTTGTGAACTCTAGTCTCTGTGAGGATTCCAGAGAAGTTCCGTGGATTCGGAATAGTTATCCTCTTGAGGAAGATGGTGCTCGACCTCACATCCTCCCCTGCGTCACTTTCACATCATGTTGCATAGAATAACACATTTGAATAACATCCATTAAGTTATGTTTGTCTAATGGAATCAATATGATAAAGATACAACAAAGACATTATCTAGTATAAGAAACTTCAACCCCATTCATATAGGCATGAAAAGTTACAACATTTAGTGAAATGAAGAATAGAGAAACTTTTCCAAGCGATTGGTCTATAGAATAAATTATAACAAATACTTACCTCCTTAAACTTGAGTGAATGGGATCCAGTTATACTGAATAAGAAGCCACAAGCATACCTCGCATCCAGAAGTCTTTCCTTTATATATTGGTGTACTTTGCTAAGGAATAGCTTTCTAGCTCGTGGGTTGACGTCCTATGTGCCAAGATAAAGTCAGCTGCCACTAGTGGGAAAGATATTACAATCTGATAAGCAAACATTATCTACTTTTACAATACACATATTTTATCTTCATGCTAAGAACAAGAATACAATGGCAAGTAAACAAACTTTTCTAACAAACTTTTGTATGAAAGAAAAGCTCTAGAATGTGATATCTTAAAGTCAAATAAAAGACGTCAATTGGTATTTTTTTTATCCCAGTACTTTGAGCAGCACAGGATGTTCACTCCCCAAGTATAGGGTTGTGATGTAGTAATAAACTCGGTAAGATCGAGGTCGAATCCCACGAGGACTGGTCGTCACAACTCAAATCTATGATTCTCCTTAACTAATCCAACAAATAATGAACTAAACTACTAAGCACAATTTTAGGAAAAACAATTAAGAATAGGGAAGAAAATTCGATCAGAGAGAAAGCACTAGGACTTTCGAATCCACCCCTAATTATCCTAACCCTTGTTTTGTCTGTTGATTCACCTTGATCTTGATTGATACCACTTAAATAGAGAAAGCACAATCTGTGTCCTAAATCGGGCATACAGACTGTCTAATTCCTTTAAGCAATGCCATGAACAATACATCCCATGTCCTTGGTCGGGCACATGGTATACAAAATTCATTAAAGCACCATGTTCCTTCCTCTATAGGAAACCTGTTCTTGATCAGACCCAAGCACCTGTAATAAGCATCCAAACAACATCCATCTATACTTTGGTCAAGTTCATAGATGGAGAAGTATGGAATTTAAACTCATAAAGCCCACTCAGAGAAAGAAACAAATTAATAAAATTCAAAGTAAATCAACCAATACAAGAGTTAATCAAATTAGGGGCTTCATCTCAGCCCTAGCTGAGAGATTAGTTACCCATAAAATCCATAAAAAAAATAAATATTAAATAAAATTCATAAATTAAAACTCCAAACCGAAAAATCTCTCTCTTTCTCCTTCTCTTTCTTCTCTCCCCTGGCTCGATCTCCAATTCTCCGGATCTCGAATGCCTTTCCCACGTCCAAAACTTCCTTTATAGCCGCTGGATGGCTGGAATCGGTGGCGAGTCGTAGAAGGACTCTGAGTACGATTTTCACAACCGTGATCGGTGGGCCCCACAGAGGTGTTTTTGGAAAATCCACCCCGTCCATTGGATTCGTGACGAAATTTCACCAAGAATGAGTGGTTTTGAAGGTCCATTGGTGTGGCCCACGAAGAAATCTCAAAAGATCGATTTGAACGTCGCGGGTAGCCCTTTTGTGGCCTCTCAGATCACACACATGTGCACGCATGGTTGCAAAGTTTCAACATGAATTTGTAGTATTCGCACCCTCTACACGATGGACGGATCCGATCGGCCGAAAGTTGACGAGTGGGGCCCACAACCCTTCGCAAAACGGACCACGGCCGGCCGTCGTTCCACAACGCGACGCGGACGCGGATTTTCTGCGGAAATGGTGGGGCCCACTGTGATGTTTTTTTGGGAAATCCACTCCGTCCATTTGATTTGGCTCGAAAAACCGTCCAAATATGCACGGTTTTCAATGAGCTTGAGTGCGGCCCATTGAGTTTTAAATACACCGTCTATCTGATGTTTAAACGGCTAGGATCTTGTCTCCGCTTTTATTTGAAATAAGGCCACCTACACCTTGGTAACATGGGCCTTAGAGAGCTAATGGACGGTCCGGATTGTAGATATGGACAACAGGTGGGACCCACAACCCATGACCGCGGTCGGTCTTCGCAGACGCTGGACGGCGGATGCGAGCGCGCGGGTCAGCGGTCGCGCTGACCGTCTTGCGGGCGCAGTGCACGGCCGGCGTACGTGTGCTGTGTGCACACTCCTTGTATACAGGGCATACCGTGATGTTTTTGAGAAATCTGCACCGTCTATCCTCTTTCTCATATTATTCCAACCGTCAATACCAAGTTTGAAGCAGTTCCGAACATCAGGTGGGCCTGAAATCAGTGATTTATGGGCTGATTTGTCAGTTGGAGCACTTCCCGAGATCATCAATAGCTGAAATTTAATATGTACGGTTAATTCACGGCCCCCATCACATGTATGAAGTTTCGAGTTGATCGGATGGCGGGAAACGTGTGATCTTGCATTTTGGACCCTTTTCGGCCCTCTTGAACTTCAGTTTCTTGATTTCCTCGGATCTCGAGCGTTGATCTTGGTTCCCTGGGGTCGTTCTCGTGTTCTGATGACTTCAGAACATGAAATCCATGCTTTTAACATTATTTTGCAATAATACTCCTGATTTCATCCTGTAACAAAAACACAATTAAAATATGAAGTTCTACAATATTATGTTTGTAAAATCGTGGCAATAGTCAGGGTCCGATATGCAATATTTGACCCTCATCACAACCCCCAACCAGCATTTTGCTAGTCCCGAGCAAAACATGCGAAAAATAATTTCAGAAATAAAGGACAATTCCTGTAAACTCAAGTGACTTGTGAACAGATAGCTGAGATGTGAAAATTCTAAGATTAATGATGGGTGTGTGGAATTTTTCTCTTGGAATCAAGCTTACAGTAAACTTCATAATCAAGTTCAAAATATTAATCCATCAATTAGAACATTCCTAAACATTGAGCTCCATGAATGTAAAGTGTGATCTCGACTTACAATCATTAAGAGATCCAATTGTCAATTTCATGATATCATTGGTAATTCGTCACAACCAAGCTTGAAACCAACACTTATCTCACAGATTAACTTTTCGGGCCATACTGACCTTTGGTTTTCTTTATGAGCAAGAATTAACCAAGGAAATTAAATTCTCACCTATAGGGAGCAAACCTATGGCGAAAACTTGTCGCCTAACTTCTTTTTTTTTTTATATATATATATATATATATATATTTCAACTATGGAGAATCAAATCTACACCTATAGGGAGCAAACCTATGGTGAAGATTTAGCCTTTTAATTCTTCTTTTTCCAGTTAATCATTCAGTCATCGAATCGAAAACTTAATGTGTAAGCGAGATGTAATATGAGAAATCATGGCTCAATCAATGTTTACCACTTCTAATCATGGATTAACAAGTCAAAATTGACTGTGAAATCAAGCAGATGGCCGAATCCAAGAGTCATAAATTACCCATCACGTATCTTATAATGTTAAAACCACAACTATCCTTCAAAATCACCTTGAATTCAATAGAAATTTCAGAAAAAATTTTAAAATTTTCACAAATTTTGCTCAAGACCAAGAAAATACTGATTAGGTAACCTAATCTCCCACCCCCAACCTAAAATCTACATTGTCCTCAATGTAAAAGAAATAAGCATGCAATGCACATGGGACAATGAGAATAAAAGATGAGTAATGGAAAGACAATACCTGGATGGAGAATCAAGAAGCTTTCTCAAAAAAAATATCATCGTAAAACAGGTTAGTTCAAGAGAGAAATCAACATAAGCAAATATAAAAATAAAATAAAATAAAAAATAACGTAAAATCCTACCTATACCACTTTCATGTGCTCTCGATTGCATTTAGCGTATGCAACAAGCCTTTAAACCCCTAGGTTACCCCTAGTGGACGAGTTGTAGTCTCGTGAGGGTTTGCAGTAATGTTACCCACAAACATTGAACTAACTAATTAGAAAAAGTATAAAACAAAAGACTGGGTTGCCTCCCAGGAGCGCTAATTTTAACGTCTATCTTAAAACAACATAAAGGAAACTACCCTAGTCCTAAGAAAGCAGGGAAAAACTACTCAGTTATGCCGCAAGGTTCCTCTTCCTACAAGATCTTGATAAGTTTCTCAGTAGATTTTCTCAACAGAGCATCCAAAAGCCATTTTTGCAATAAGCTTGGATGCCCTGGAGCTTGACTTTCCAAAGAAACTTATGTACCTCGTCAAAAATTTTTCGTTGATTCGCCTGAGGTATCCAGAGTATATATGATTCACCTGCAACAGAAGAAGTTTCGAAGTTAATATCCCATGGTGAATCAAAGACTACACATATATGAAAGTCAGAAAAATTCTCAGAAAGTAACGTAGTCTCAACACATTCCGAAGTAGCAGACTTCGGTTCAATTGTTAGCTCCGCCTCCCTTATTAGTAAATAGTGAGGATCTGTGGAAGGAGGGGCTTCAGAGTAAGGGTCCTCTCGGTCAGTGATGACTACCGAGATATTGTTTTGCAAGGCATTCACTATGTCTCTTAACATGGGATCGTCTGAATCTGCAAAGTGTGCCAAGCAATCATCCAAAGAGGTAGGACATTCAGCTGAGAGTGAATCTTTTTCCACATTAGAGCTCATGATGATCTGCCCAAGGAATCCATCGTTTTCGAAGGTAAACGGAGGTGTGCTCTCTTGTTCCAGCCCTGCACAGACAGATTGAGGATCAGTATACGTAGCATTGATGTATGGACTCTGTTCATCGATACTACTCAGAAGAGGCGATGAATCATCATTATTCAACAGTTCAGATGGTGGCCTCAACTGGGTGGTTTCAAATTCAAGAGTCATATCGAGTAGCTCGTCCATCTCCCGAATCATATCATCATGTAATTCAGAGGAGTGGTCCAAATACGTTTCACAAGAGTTAGAAGGGTCGGTTGTAAGGGGCCCGTCCTCTACCTTAAAATCAGACATGTTAGGTGAGGGAAGTGGCTCATTATAACCGACCGCTTCGTGTACGTCTTGATCATTGACTTGGACTAAATTTGAGATTGATTCGAAGGGAATTGGGGCTGAACATCCATGATCATCGTCCCAATACGCATCATTGTCTAATTCTGTGCAGTGCACACTTGGGATGGGATCGCTTTCCTCACATTCTAAATTTTGTTGAGGTTCGAATAAACTAACCTCAACCTCATCATTGAGATCCTGTGTGTCATGTAAGGAAAGTGTGTCATCATCACTGTATTTAAAAGACACCCATGTTTCTTCCCCATTCTTTTGAACAGTCATTGAGATCGACTCATCGGGGAATTGAACCGTACGCTCATTAATGGAATCCAACTCCTCATTCCAAATTCCAGATTTCATTAAAAGCGAGCGAGGATCACTTTCCTCGCATTGTATTTCTGGATTGGATTGTAGTTGGGATGAGCGAGCTTCCTCTATCCTTTCAATGCGTGAATTGAGTGCTTCTAATGATTTCATCAATTTCGCAACATGTTGGTTGAATAGTTCTGAATCAAAACATGAATCCTCTTGGATCGTTTCTGGTTGGATCTCAAAGGTATGGGATCCAAGAGAATAATTATTACAACATGTTGTTGGTTCATATTCCCAATTTTGATGGTTCCACTGGTTATAGTCATACTGATCATACATGGGAGAATATGATGGTTGATAATAGTCCTCATTCCCATAATTATGATCGTATACGACCCTATTAACCGATGGAACATAACATTCTAGTCGGTTCTCAATGTCTGTTCTCGATGGAGAAAAATCTTGAAGTATACGTTGGATTCCACAACCTTCAGGCATTTCCCAATAAAACCTATCCAACTCAGCATATGCATCTACCCACGATTCCATGGTAGAACCTTAACTCTGAGTCTAATCTTAGAAAAAATCAAAATCCTACAGCAATACAGAAAGTAAAGGAGAAGTTAGAAAGATGTTACCAGAGTAGAAGTTCCTATGTTAAAAACCTGCACAACAAAACAAAACAAGTTAGTATCTAGGGAATATGACCTAATCTAAAAATAAAGAAAGCAAAGAGATTAGGACGAAGTTACCAAGTTAGAAGATCTATCCACGACCCTACAAGACAGAAAGGTTAGTTCTAAAAATAAAATAAAAACTTTAACCTAAAGTTAGTAAAATCCGAAGACTATGAATTATGATAAGAGAGAATCTTAAATCCAATTTGAATCGAAACAGTCCCCGGCAACGGCGCCAAAAACTTGTTCACTCCCCAAGTATAGGGTTGTGATGTAGTAATAAACTCGGTAAGATCGAGGTCGAATCCCACGAGGACTGGTCGTCACAACTCAAATCTATGATTCTCCTTAACTAATCCAACAAATAATGAACTAAACTACTAAGCACAATTTTAGGAAAAACAATTAAGAATAGGGAAGAAAATTCGATCAGAGAGAAAGCACTAGGACTTTCGAATCCACCCCTAATTATCCTAACCCTTGTTTTGTCTCGTTGATTCACCTTGATCTTGATTGATACCACTTAAATAGAGAAAGCACAATCTGTGTCCTAAATCGGGCATACAGACTGTCTAATTCCTTTAAGCAATGCCATGAACAATACATCCCATGTCCTTGGTCGGGCACATGGTATACAAAATTCATTAAAGCACCATGTTCCTTCCTCTATAGGAAACCTGTTCTTGATCAGACCCAAGCACCTGTAATAAGCATCCAAACAACATCCATCTATACTTTGGTCAAGTTCATAGATGGAGAAGTATGGAATTTAAACCCATAAAGCCCACTCAGAGAAAGAAACAAATTAATAAAATTCAAAGTAAATCAACCAATACAAGAGTTAATCAAATTAGGGGCTTCATCTCAGCCCTAGCTGAGAGATTAGTTACCCATAAAATCCATATAAAAAAATAAATATTAAATAAAATTCATAAATTAAAACTCCAAACCGAAAAATCTCTCTCTCTTTCTCCTTCTCTTTCTTCTCTCCCCGGCTCTGGATCTCCACCCTCTCGGATCTGAATGCCTTTCCCACGTCCAAAACTTCCCTTTATAGCCGCTGGATGGTCGAATTAAGTGGCGAGTCGTAGAAGGACTCGGAGTACGATTTTCGCAACCGTGATCGGTGGGCCCCACAGAGGTGTTTTTTGGAAAATCCACCCCGTCCATTGGATTCAGGACGAAATTTCAGTCAAGAATGAGTGGTTTTGAAGGTCCATTGGTGTGGCCCACAGAAGAAATCTCAAAAAGATCAGATTTGAACGTCGCCGGGTAGCCCTTTTGTGGCCTCTGTATCACACACATGTGCACGCATGGTTGCAAAGTTTCAACATGAATTTGTAGTATTCGCAGCCCTCTACACGATGGACGGATCCGATCGGCCGGAAAGTTGACGAGTGGGGCCCACAACCCTTCGCAAAACGGACCAGCGGCCGGTCGTTCGCTGCTGCGCAACGCGGACGCGGATTTTCTGCGGAAATGGTGGGGCCCACTGTGATGTTTTTTTGGGAAATCCACTCCGTCCATTTGATTTGGCTCGAAAAACCGTCCAAATATGCACGGTTTTCAATGAGCTTGAGTGCGGCCCATTGAGTTTTAAATACACCGTCTATCTGATGTTTAAACGGCTAGGATCTTGTCTCCGCTTTTATTTGAAATAAGGCCACCTACACCTTGGTAACATGGGCCTTAGAGAGCTAATGGACGGTCCGGATTGTAGATATGGACAACAGGTGGGACCCACAACCCATGACCGCGGTCGGTCTTCGCAGACGCTGGACGGCGGATGCGAAGGCGCGGCCGGCCGGCCGCGCACACCGTCTTGCGGGTGCGGTGCACGGCCGGCGTACGTGTGCTATGTGCACACTCCTTGTATACAGGGCATACCGTGATGTTTTTGAGAAATCTCGCACCGTCTATCCTCTTTCTCATATTATTCCAACCGTCAATACCAAGTTTGAAGCAGTTCCAAACATCAGGTGGGCCTGAAATCAGTGATTTATGGGCTGATTTGTCAGTTGGAGCACTTCCCGAGATCATCAATAGCTGAAATTTAATATGTACGGTTAATTCACGGCCCCCATCACATGTATGAAGTTTCGAGTTGATCGGATGGCGGCAAACGTGTGATCTTGCATTTTGGACCCTTTTCGGGCCCCTTGAACTTCAGTTTCTTGATTTCCTCGGATCTCGAGCGTTGATCTTGGTTCCCTGGGGTCGTTCTCGTGTTCTGATGACTTCAGAACATGAAATCCATGCTTTTAACATTATTTTGCAATAATACTCCTGATTTCATCCTGTAACAAAAACACAATTAAAATATGAAGTTCGGCGTTATTATGTTTGTAAAATCAAGCAATAGCTGGGGTCTGATATGCAATATTTGACCCTCATCACAGGACAACTTTTGCTGAAGCAAGCCTTAGACGGGCCTTGTCCATAGTACTGCAAGATGAGAAAGTCCTCAGGTATAATGCTACCATCAGCTACTTAAAACAAGAGATTTAATACATATGAAGGCAAGGATGCCCATTGCCAAGAGATGAAAAACTTCATCATGTTAGTAGGCCTACAATACCTTGATTTTATATTCTTTGAAATACCTCCAAAAGAAAGTATGTTTTTTAGGATTTCCTAAAGGTTCTCTATCCCTAGCAGCAGATGAGCATGTTAAGAGATAAAAAAGCTTTTCACCAAGGTTTTATGCCAAATATCTGCTATGCAAAACCAAAGATAAAAAACTGTTGGGGGGAAAATGGGACAAGTCAACAAGTTGGCTTATGGAATGGACCAATTCTACTGATATAGTTCAGGTCCATCGAGCGCCGAGCCTAACGAGGCCTGTACGTCCAGAGAGCGGAGCCTCCAAGGAGGTTGGTGCAACTTTAAGGACACTCAAAGAGCCCTTAATAGGCCATGTACTACCGACCTAGCCCAGAGGTCAGCGAGAGGTCGGTAATAGGTCGATTATGGATCGACCGTGTCTCAGCCCAGTCGAGCCAATAGGTCGGTAATAAGTCGATTATGGATTGACCATGTCTCAGCCCGGCCAAGCCAATAGGTTAGTAATAGGTCGATTATGAATCAACCGTGTCTCAGCTCGACCGAGCCAATATATCGATAATAGGTCGATTATGGATCGACCCTGTCTCGGTCAACGGTCGGCCAACCATCGGTCATAGATCGGTCATATTATAAACAAGGTTAAAAGTTCTCAACTCCCTGATGAAGAGAACTCGAACCTTTCTACTACGGTCGAATATGGTGAACACTGATCTTTCGAGCAGAACAGTACAAATCGTTTTCGACTGGTACCCACCTCAAGATACGACCTAGAACTGAACCATAGGCCCAGAAAATCATCCTCGGTCTCGAAGATCTCTTCCGAGATCTTTGGGGGATAATACCAGATCCCGATGATCACGATAGCCTGCAATCTCGGGAAGATCTTAGATCATGGTAGATCTTCAAGATATCGGGAAAGAATCCCAATACTACAGGGTACTCTCTCTCTCTCTCTCTCTCTCTCTCTCTCTCTCTCTCTCTCTCTCTCTCCTATAAATAGGAGAACATCTAATGGTGAAAGGTACGCAAGATCTCTCACCCAAAACCTCTAAATATTATATGATCCTGATTCCCAGCCTGACTTTGGCATCGGAAGGTCTCCTTTGTATTCTTCTTGTGCAGGCATTTAGGATCCGATCAGAAGGGTGGACTAGATTTTTGCATCAACAAAAACAATGAAGGGCTACAAAATGGGGATATTAGTAGTGAAAGAAAACTTTACATGGTAACTGGATTGCAGAAAATCATTAAAAAAAAATAAATTAGGGAATCAGTTCTTACATGTATTAATATTCCATGACATGAAATAACTAGAGCATAATAAACTAGTTGTACCCTGACTAACCTTTAATAAACAAAGTTCATTTTGATTTTCCCAAAAGGTTTGTGTTGTCTTCTATTTCTTGGAACAGAGATAATTATATCCAATGGAGAATATCTTATCAAATGGGAGAAATTGTTATGGATAGATGTCTTAAATCTGTCTGGTGGTCTGTCGATGATATCGACAGGGTTTTAGATGATATCGACAGATGTCTTAAATCTGTCTGTTGGTCTATTAATGATATCGACAGAGTGTTGATGCCATCGATAATTCACAGTATTTTTCACCCCTGGTCGCTGGACAGTTTTGGTCCTGTTTCAATATCATCGAAGGACCGTTGATGATATCGAAGCTGTCATCGAGAAACCTTCGATGCGATATCATCGAGAGACCTTCGATGACATCGAAGATGTTATGCAGATTTTGTGATTTTTTTTTTCCTATTCCGAGTCTACTTCTTTTAAACTTATATAAAAGGGTGTATGCGGGATTGGAATGTATGCTAAGGTTTTCTAAAAGAGTTCCAAGTGTTCCTAAAAGGATTTTAGGGTTTCTAAAGGGTGTAGTAAGGGTGAGATTCGAGGTTGTTCGAATCGGGTAAGTCCTCTCTTTGTAATTTCTATTTTCATAGTGGAGATCTATCGCTTTGTGCCGTGGTTTTTTCCCGCAAGGGTTTTCCATGTTAAATCTGTGCTCTTGTGTGTGCTTGGTGTCATTGGATTGCTATCCTAGATTTAGATCTGTGTGATTCCGCAGGTTAAAATCCCCAGCAAGTGGTATTAAAGCAATTGGTTGGGGCACAGATCTGAATCTGCAGGATTAGTAATAATGGCGAGCACCAGGTATGAGATTGAGAAGTACTCAGGGAAAAATAATTTTGAGTTATGGAAGATCAAGATGATGAGTTCCTTAATCAAGCAAGGCGAAGATGGTGCTCTTGAGGAGCGAAAGTCTACTATGACTGATGATGATTGGAATACTCTTGATAAGAAGGCTTTATCATCGATCCGTTTATGCCTCACGGATGAGGTTCTCTACAACGTCATGAGGGAGAAAACTGCGGCTAAGTTATGGTGAAGTTATACTACCAAAAAACAGGGCAACGCCGACGGCTAAACAATGACCTTCCCCGACGGCTTTTAGCCGTCGCAAGGTCCGTCGGTAAAGGGTGCGTCAGTGAGATAAAAACCGTCGGCGTTGTCGACGGATAAAAACCGTCGATGTTGTTGGCGGCTCGAATCCGTCAACGTTGTCAGCGGCTAAAAGCCGTCGGCATTATCAGCGTTTAAAACCGTTGGCGTTATCGGCGGCTAAAAACCGTCGGCGATTCTCATTAATTAAAAATAATAATAAGAAATTGGATGATATATTTTATTTTGATTTCTTCTTTTGTGTAGACTTTTCCTTCTCAAATAAGTCGGTTCATTGCTTTGGAGAAATTGATATATTTAGTTATGGATATGTATTAATCAATGCACACATCCAAAACTAGATATACCCATTTCTCTAAAGATCTGAACGAACCAACCTATTTAAAGGTAAGTCCACACAATAATAGAAAAGGAAGAAATCAAAATCAAATATATCATCCAAATTCTAAATATTTGGATTAGATATATGCTTTAACCAAAAAAAAAACGAGAAGTATAACAAAATTGCATTATTTTAATCCCTTTGGACTTTCCACCAAATATTAGTGCTGCAACCAAACATGGCCAAAACTCCTAATGTAAACAACCATGGCATTTGCTTCCTTTGCATGTTGCAGCATCTGTTTTAGGTCCTCTGCTTTGGCAAGGATATCTAGACCACCCTTGGCAGCTTCTTCTTTGGCCTTTTCTGCTTCTTTCTCCTTAAGCTCCACCTCTCTCACCACACCGAGTACTGATTCCATGGATAATAACAAGGTTCTCTGCACCATTGGTAGAAAAAAAAGTTCTAAAAAGTAGAGCAGCCTGCAAAGTGCAATGCTATGTAACTTGGTACAGGTTCAAGTATCCTGGGTGTGGGTCTAGGGATCATACAAAGTTTGTATGAAGACTTTGAAAGATGACACGGTCTACAATATACTCTTCTTTTTTCCCTTTTTTGACACTTCCGATGTAGAACATCTGGAGACATGAAATTGACATGTGAGTTCACAAGCCAATAATATTCAATCAGATGGGCCATCTGATTGGATCTGTGGGCCCCACAGTCCAATCAAACGATTGACTTAAGATGGATCCACCACACCATTGATTTTCTCTAGATATTCGATAAGTGGAATCTGGACCATTGATACGGTCCAGACCATCAATATGCATGGTTGAATGGGCAAAATATATAGTTTGAACCCTTGGATGGGCACGATTTGGGTTTGAATTGCAATTGGATACCTTAAACGGCCCTGATCACATAATTGGACATAAATGTAGCTCAATTGGATGATCTGCTGGGCAGGTTGCCTTAATACAGTAAATCCAGGAGAACACGCCAACCAAATTCTAGTAAACTTTCAAGAACAGTTACTTTCATAAACATGAGAAATCCAATAAGAATTTCCAGCAAGTGTAAATCAAATAAACGAAATTGTACCTTGTTACTTTTAGCATCTGTAATAAACTCTTCAAGAAAATCAATGCTCATAATTTGGCTGGATTGGGCTGCTGAAGTTGTAAGGTCAGACTCACCATCAGCCATTTCAGTGTCAAAGACCAATTGTTCAGCACCACTCTCCAATGAACCTCTTGATACTGTTCCAATGCATTCAATATCAAAAACAAATTCATTACTTGAAAAGAGATGGCAAAATACACTGACTGGATAATCCTAACCATCCAACCAATAGGCCAAAAAATATCATTGAAAAAAAAAAACGTCCAATCATCAACCTGGACCATCCATCCGATGAGCCCTGTTAAACAGTTTGATGTGATGTTCTTAAAAACAAATTCATTACTTGCCAATGAAAAGGGTGTGAAAACCACCTCAATTCATAGGATTAGTAGTAACTCAAAACTTCATATCAACATCTTCCCATCATGTCATTGCTTTTTCAAGTAGCAGCCAATCCTTCAGCGAGGCATTTCCATTTGCATAGCATTATTAAACAATGCTCATCCAAAAATGCTAAACTGAAAAAATTTTCCTGCAATGGATAACCCATTGAAAGCACGATGGGATAACCTTCTAAAGCCCTCGATTTTCAAATAAGGTAACTTGCAAACCCAGCAAAACTTAGAAGCTATCTTTGACTTGAATTTACAAAGAAACTAATTTAAACAGATCTTGGAACTCTAGATTAGAAATTTTCAAGAACTCCAAGCCAAAGCCATCAATTTTCAAACCAAACTACACTCGCCATTTCCAAATCTCACGTGGCCACTTCATTCCCCCACTCTCTCCCTCGATTTCTCCACTCTCACCTCTCCACCTCTCTCTTGAAGCAAAAAAGAAGAAAATGAAAAAATCTCTTTTATGTTTTTTCAATCAATCTTCCATTTTCTTCTTAACAAGAAAATCCATATTTACTAATATTCCCATTTTTCTATTTTTCAAAAGAATGAGTTCGGACTCCGAAAGCGTCGGTTCTAGCACTCATACTTTCAGCCCAAACCCTAACCAAGGACTCCAAAATTACCAAACTGCCACTGTGCGGGAACCCCCAAATCTAGGAAAATCTAATGACTTGAAAGGACATACATATTTGAAAGTTCAAAAGGACACATATTTGAAAGTTCAAAAGGATATATATTTGAAAGTTGTTCAAATCATAAATAGGCATTATTTATGGACGGAGACATTGTTTTCATTAATATGCCACCTAGTACTCATAAACATTTATCGCAAGCAGTTTCTGTCTATGTGCATGACGATCGACCATACTATTAAGATCAATCCTCTTATTTCCACATCAAGCATCAGTTGCATACATATAATACAAATGGACAAAAGTATCACCTTCAACATGTGCATGCACGTGGCCTCAACCGCTGTAGCAGACCATGACTGTCAAACAAGTTTCCTCACCAAAAATTCATATCACAAACCATCATGGCATGTGTCCAATTTTTGTGGAAGTACAAAGTAAATGACTGATACACATTGTGCCCAAGATGACCAACCTTGTATACAAATGTCATCTCTGTCCTCATACATGTTCTGCAACAGGTCATTTTCTCAGCTTAATCCAGGGATGCTAGAGACAACTGAGAAGGATCTCCAAGGAACCTCATGAGCCTTCCCACACCTCAGATTGCATATGGTCATGGTTCAAATGTAAAATGGTAACACAAAAACAAAAAATTAACATCACTATCATAGATGGAATTTGAGAGAATCAAATGCATTGCCATGAATTTGAGACCATCCAAGTGCTAAAGCAGGCTTCAACAGTAACCAAGTGTTTCAAATAAGTGCAGTTTTTTCATATTAAGATTGGGAACATGTATACCATAGGAGATGAAATGAGAAGAATAACTCCCTCAAACGCCACGACCCTGCATTATAGGTGATCTCCACCTAATAGTCTCAACAGGCTCCCTATTGCTAAGATTCTGCAAGAAAGAAGAAGAAGAAGAAGAATGAGAAGATACTTGTTAATAATTTCAGTCACTGAAATGGAAAAAAAAATAAAATAGCCAAGCTAATATGATGCTTATGCATTTATCAACTTAAGGACTCAATGGCGAATGTCAATAGATTGAGACAATACAACATTAAACAGATGGTAAATTTCTGCCCTTTTTTATGGTACTTTATGCTATTGATTGAAGGAGCAGAAAAGAAAAATAAATAGTAACAACCTAGATCAGAAAACATCATTGTAACAAAATAGCTAAGTCTTTCAAAATAAATATAGCAAGATGATCATGCAGCATCAGAATAAATATAACAAGATTATCATGCAGCATGCACAAGGGGAACAGAAAGGAACAGCCATGATTCTTCAAAAATAACTTGGAACAAAATCAAGAAAGAGTACTATAATAATGATTGTATAAATTCTCAAACCTCTCAGCCATACTGGCATCTACGATCCGAATTGATGTTACAATCAGTATTTTGATCCTCAATGACTTCCTCCGGAAGAACAGTAAGCATCTCTAAAACAGCAATATTACCATTATTATTGTGGGTTCGTAGTCGGTCAAGACTAGAAAATAGCTGCTCAATGGGCTTCTTGTGTTCTACTGCACGAATGACAAGTGCTGATAATGCGAGACAGACTTGCGTTAAGAGTTGTTACATGTGGAAAAGAAAAGTTCAATCAATACCTCAGGCACTTGGTTCTTATTTAATTTCAGAAAGAATAAAGGTTGCCCCTTTAAATTGGCTAGAAATTTCTTTCTTTTTTTCAAGTAGGAAACATGGTTCCCACTTTAATTTGACTAAAGACTTGGTTCTTTTGGCAATTTCAAGAAGGTGACTATTAAACAAGCCAAACCAAGAGAAAAATACAAGGGATTTATATTTAAAAAAGGGCTGGGGCACTCTCACTAGATTAGAGCTCCTGGAGCACAAGGTGCTACATTGCTTGCACATGCCTCACTAGCAAAAAAACAAACATTGAAACTTGCATCTGACCTCTTGAGTTGGCAGATCTGCCCATGTCCTTGTAATAGTTGTAACCTGGAGTCTCATTTGGCCTTCAGGATTCTGATAACTGCAATAAATAGCAACAAGTTCTAATTAAATAAGAAAAAAAAATGAAGGAAAGATGAGAAGCAACCTCTAGAAAAAGAAAAGGAAAAACAACAGTACAGATAAAAGGAAGTTGCAGATGAAAGCAGTACCATACTTTGGCTGCGTCACCAAAAAGAAATAGGGAAAGATTCAAGTGGAAGCCATTGTTGATGAACCTCATTGAAAATAAAGGCCTCAAACAAAATTAGGATGTAATACTCTGAAACCTTGAACAGGTTAATAAAGCCAAAAAATAGTTAAAAATGATAAATTGCATAAAGAAAAACCAATATCAAGTCACAAAAATAGGTTGTAATTCTCTGAAACCTTGAACAAGTTGATGAAGCCAAAAAAATAGTTAAAAATGATAAATTGCATAAATAAAACCAATTTCAAGTCACAGAAAGGGCAGGTAATGCATCTCTCACAAAAATGCCACGTTAGTGCTTATGCAGCAAGGCCACTCCATCACCAACACGTGCAAGTCTCATTCACATTCCTCGATGGAACATATAAACAGTAAAGAGAACTTGACACTTCACAACATAGAATGAAAGCCCAACATTCAATCCCATAAATAGCCATTGCGGCCATTACATTTGTGGAGTAAAGTCTTCCATTCAAACATCATAATTGTGTTTTGTGTTCACAAGATAAGGAAATGAAAAATTAAAAACAGGGGCTGAAACCCCTGCCTCAACACCCATCTGGTATTTCAAGTAACATTTTCTGGAACACGTTAAAGGCCCATTTGGTAGATGCCTAAAAATGGGATCATCTCATTTTAGTTAAACAGTAATTACACATTATGGTACTGGTGAGAGGATCCATGACAACTTGCACTACCAAATTGATTCTACCGCTAGTAACTATCAAATGAAAATGGAATCAACCAAAAAAAAAAATGTTTATTGCATGAAGAACCTCTAACAGTAGCGAATCCTTTAATTTTCGCATTAGAACATTAACTCTGCTGCATGTAAACCAAGAAACATAGAAAATTGAAATAAAGATATCAGGAACAATAGATCTGCTATTTACACCCACCCTGATAGATTAAAACACCCTTCTTTTTCTACTTCTGGTAATACAACAATACAACCGAATGTACAGATAAAGGATGCTGTTGTAAACCTAGAAACAGGATGGATGTAAATATCAATTCCCGATACCAATTCTATTGCTTGTATACCAAGAAGCAGAAAATTAAGGAAGCCACTATCTACGCCCACCCCTTTTCTTAGATACACACCCTTTCTCTACTTTTGGTAATGTAGCAATACAGCTCTGTGCTATGGTGTTGCCAAAATGAGAAACACGGGCTATCTATCAATCAAGAAGCTGTATATATCAGTTCCTAAAATTGAAAAAATCAAGAACAACGGAGCAACCATTTTAGACCCTCCATGACTGATAAGACACTCCCTTCACTAACTAAGAAAATACAACAGTACTTACAAAAAGCATAAACAAGGGGCTCCACTGTCAATCAGGATGGATGTAAATATCAATCCCAAAGTCCAACAAACCAAGAAACATAAAATTAAGCATCCACTATTTACACCCGCCCTGATTGATGAATGCACCCTCTCTTTTCCTCTTTCAATGATACATTGTACTATTGTATTACCAAAAGTAGAAACAAAGGTTGCTGCCACTAATCAGGCTGGGCCTAAATATCAATTCACAAGCATCAAACTAACTGAATTTTAATGCCTAGAAACAGAAAATCAACTGACCCACCATTTACACCCACCCTTTTTTGACAGATACATCCATTTTCCACTTTCAGTAACATAACAGCACAAATACGTATTACCGTATTACCATAATGAGAAAATGGGGGTGTTTATCAATCAGGGCGGGTGCAAATCTCAAGAAACAGGTAGAAACACCCCTTTTTTCTATTTTCAATAACATAACAATCGAAGCTATTATGTATCAAAATGAGAAAAAAGGGTGCATCTATCAATAAGGATGGGTGTAAAATTCAAATCCAAAGCATCAACTCCACTGTAAATAAACCAAGAAATAGAAAATAAGGAAACCAAAATTCATACCTACCCTTTTTGATGTCTACACCCTTTTCTACTTTCAATAATATAACATTACACCTCCCCACCATTGTATTGCCAAGATGAGAAAAAATGGTGTACCTTTCAATCAAGGTGATGTAAATTTCAAATCCGAAGCATCAATTCTACTGCATATAAACCAATAAACAGAAAACAAGAGAGCAAAAATTTACACCCATACCTATTATGCATACACCCTTCTTCTAATTTCAGTAACATAACATATCCGCCTCTCCACTATTGTATTACCCAAATGAGAAAAATAAAAATAAAAATGGTGTATCTATCAATCAGGATGAGTGTAAATTTCAAATCCCCAAACATCATAACTAGAAAATTAGGGGACCCACAATTTACGATCACCCTTTTTTGATAGAGACGGTTAGAAAACTCAGCCGTACATTTTTTTAGTAAACAGTGGCCCACCTGACCAATGGACCTACCTGTTTCTTGGGCCAGGGCATCTACACAGCGGTACACCTCGGATGGATTGGATTATGTGCCATGGTGGCACGTGTGACTGGCAAGATGTACATGAGCTACTTTATCCACTCATGGCAGGGCAAATTTTCTGTTGAATGATTCAATCGATATTTTGAATCCAAACTGTCTGCCTAGCCCCTTGAAAATGGATGGTTAAGAAACAAAAATGATCAACGGCCCACCAAACTTCCTCATTCGCCAGACAGAAAAACCATATGCTAGTTGGTTAAGATCATGTAATCCGTGTGGTTGCGGTTCTGGATCATCCATGATTAGCATCTGATGGATGGCTGGGATCATCATGGGATCATCACCAGGTGAAATCTACGGTAGATTTTGGTGTGCAAGACCGATTACTTAAAACTCTTCATGGTAAAATTCGCACATATATTTACAGTTCCCAGCAAGAAATGCAGTGGCTTCTGAGATTTCAAATCCTACCCTCCCCAATACGTGAAAATGTGCAACGTGTCCTAGATCCGAGATCTGGGCCGGGATCCATTACAATACAACTCTGTACTACTGTATTACCAAAACGAGATGTAAATCTCAATTACTAAAACAGAAGAGAAGTATAAAACAGAGAGTGGGAAAATCAACGCAAAAAAAAAAAAAAACATGAAAAAGGAAAATTCGATTCGTGAAGCGAGCACCTGGAAGAAGAAGACGCCGCTGCACGTTCAACCTGAACCCCAACACCCTATCGCAACAATGGAAGATTGATGGAAGAAGACGCCGCTCGAAGGAAGAAAATTGAAAATGGGAAAAGAGAGGAAACGGCGCTCTCGTTATTTTAGAAACCCTCTACTGAATAATATAAAATTTTCATATCCGAAACAGTGTGTGTTTACCACTGTTTATAACATAAAAACTCTGTTAACAATCGTACATGCAAGAGGGACATTTTCTGGATGGTTAAGATTTTATTATATAAAAGAAAATTATAAATATTAAACATTTCCAACTAGATGGATTATTTCAATGGTCTGGATAAGTCTATATCATTGACACGATTTTCATGAACTAGTCACCACTATTTTACATTATGTATAAAACTCACAGTTTTTTTACGGAACAACAAAACGGTAAACATAGCTTTGGAAATGGGAGGGCTCTATGGGCCCCACCATGATGGATATTTTTCATCCACGCCGCCCATCCAGTTCTCCACATCATTTTGGCATTGATTCCCAAAATTAAGCCCTAATTAAGTTCCAAGTCGACCACAAAATGAGAATATGCTGGATGGTTGGACATCCACCATTCAAAACCTGGGCAGGGGAGGCGGATTATTGGGTTTCGCCAATGGCTTTTAGCCATCGGCATTGCGACAGAGCTAAAGCTACCCCCGGTCCGTCGGCTTTGCCCAATTTTTTAGTAGTGTTAGAGGATGTCTATGCGAAAAAATTCTTGAAAAATCGCTTACACTTGAAGCGGCAGTGGTATAACTTCAAGATGGTAGGGGGTGGAGATCTGGAGGCTCACATCAGCAACTTTAATAAATTAGTTTACAAATTGCTGGATATGGAGGAAGTGATGAAAGATGAAGAATAAGCATGTATGTTATTGAATTCTCTTCCGGCGTCGTATGAGTCATTCAAAGACACTATGTGCAACACGAATAAAACCTGAGTGTCGACACTGTTATCTCAGCCCTCCAAGGGAAGGCTATGAGAAAGCTAAACGGCGACATGGGGATATCTTCTAATGTACTATTTACAATGGGTAGGAATTTTGAACAACGTGCGGGTTCTTCAGGTTATAGATTCAAATCAAATGGCAGGGGTAAAGGAAAGGTAAAGTGCTAGAATTGTGGGAAGGAAGGACATGTGAAGAAGGATTGTGGAAATCCTAAATCGAAGAGAGAAGATTCTGAGGCTTCGTACAAGGAGACCAATGTTGCCACGTCAGATGGATCGAGAGAATGTGATAGTGATGTTTTGTTTGTGTCTACTATCAAGCGGTCATACGATGATCGTAAGGACGAGTGGATGCTAGACACAGGGGCATCTTTTTACATGACTTCTCATTGGAGTTGGTTCGCCAGCTATAGCGAGTGTGATGGTGGACAGGTGTTTATGGGCAATGGCTTTGCCTGTAATGTTGTGGCTGTTGTACGGTGCGCATCAGGATATTTGTTGGGGTGGAGCGTACCTTGACTGATGTTAGGCAAGTTCTTGATTTTAAGCAGAATCTGATTTCTCTTGGTGTACTTAAGGCAAAAGGATGCAAGTACATAGGTATTGATAGTGCTCTTAAGGTATCTAAGGGGGGCACGGGTAATTATGAAAGCGCAATGACTTGGTAACATTGATCGAGAGTACTTCAAAAGGTGGAGCTGCAATGGCTATAGCGGATTTCACTTCTGCACGTGTGTAGCATGTTGGGCATGGCCACATGAGCGAGTAGGGCAGGAAGGCTGAGACGTGCGGACAAGTATACAGAGCAGGTGGAACAGTCACCTGTGAGAAGAATCACACGGCATGATCGCAGGATATCGACGAGGTACATGGACAACTCCAATATCGCAGGGGATTTATCTTCTTTTCAGATGGCTCTAAGTAAGCCTAGCACTAATAAGTGTAAGGTAATTATGGGTGATATGATGGATTCGTTGTACCAGACCGACATATGGGAGTTGGCGGAGCTTCCAGTGGGCAGGAAAGCGATTGGATGCAGGTGAATCTTCAGGAGGATACAACATAAATACAGGGTAAGGTTGGTAGCAAAGGGTTATGCTCAGAGAGAATGGATCAGCTTCTCAGAGATATTCGCGCCGACGGTATAACAGATGTCTATTAGATCCGTGATTAGCGCTGGTTGGCCAATGTGATCTTAAGCTGGAAGGATGGATGTGGAGTCTACACTTCTGCAAGGGAAAGTGAAGAGCAGATCTACATGAAGCAACCAGTACAGTTCGAAGTTAAAGGGGCTAAGAAAAGACTTTACAGGAGGCTGTGGTTCGACCTGTCGCCTAGGTAGTGGTTTGATTCCTTCAAGGCGAGTCAGGAATTGATGACATATAGATCGCCAATTATGACATGTTTGAAATTAATGTATTGAAGACTCGGTTAAGTGGGACATTGAGGATAAAGGATCGGGGGGCTGTAAAGATGGTTTTCGGCGTTGAGACTGAAGGAGAAGTAGGCTTTGGTAATCACAGGAAGAATACCTTATGTGTAGGTATTGATCAATGATGTGATAGACCAGGTAAAGCCAGAGAGCGTTCCCTACGCGTCTTTCCTCAAGTTTTCCTCAGGACATGTCCCAAAACAGATGAGGAAAACTAGGATATCTCATGAGTTTTATTTGAATACGGTTGGCAGTGTATGCCATGGTCTAGATTAGACCAGTTATTTCACAGGCTATCAATGTTATGAGCAAGTACCCCGACAAGCAATATTGGGTAACGGTGAGATGGTAAGAGACTACGTCTTTTCTTTTGGGAAGACAGGAGCAAAGATGGTTGGGCATGTGGATTCTGATCCAACGGACATGCTCTCCTAAATCGTTCTTGTAGAGAAGTTCAAGGTCCGTAAAACTTCTGTGGGCTTGGCGATGGCGTAAAAGGAAGACAGAGTGTGCAAGAGATGTTATGATGTGATGAAGAGATTTTAGAGGAGGACAAGAAGCTACACGGATGAAGATTGAAGACATGGTGGAGATTGTTATGGACAGGGTCTTAAATCTGTCTGGTGGTCTGTTGATGATATCGATAGAGTTTTAGATGATATCGACAGATGTCTTAAATTTGTCTGTTGGTCTGTCGATGTTATCGACAGGGTCTTGATGCCATCGATAATTCACAGTATTTTTCACCCCTGGTCGCTAGACAGTTTTGGTCCTGTTTCGATATCATCGAAGGACCATCAATGATATCGAAGCTGTCATCGAGAGACCTTCGATGACATCGAAGATATTACGCAGATTTTCTGCTGAAACGCAGATTTTGCGATTTTTGTTTTCTATTCTGAGTCTACTTCTTTCTAAACTTATATAAAAGGGTGTATGCGGGATTGGGATGTATGCTGAGGCTTTCTAAAAGAGTTCCAAGGGTTTCTAAAAGGATTTTAGGGTTTCTAAAGGGTATAACAAGGGTGAGATTCGAGGTTGTTCGAATCGGGTAAGTCCTCTCTCTTTGTAACTTCTATTTTTATAGTGGAGATCTGTCACTTTGCCGTGATTTTTTCCCGCAAGGATTTTTCACGTTAAATCTGTGTTCTCTTGTGTGTTCTTGGTGTCATTGGATTGCTATCCTAGATTTAGATCTGTGTGATTCCGCAGGTTAAAGAATAAAAAAGGCATACATTGCCTCACTCTAATATTTTTCTCATTACAATAACCAAAATTTTGCCCTCTCTGGTTTCAAAAATAGGCATTGTAGTTTGCATTGTGCATACCAGAGATTGCAGTACAATAGGTAGATTTGCTTTTGTAATCAGTAGGAAACTACATTGTCATTAGAAGTGAGTTCAATCACAACCAGCTGCTGCCCTTCTCCTACATTGCCACTTTCTCCTCCCTGCTGTTGAGAAGCGCCAACTCTAGCATCTCTCTGTAGTTTGCCTTCTCAGGTATGTTATCTTCTGTGTGTGGTGGAGATGGATGGTGGACCAGCTGTGTGGTGTTCTGATTGTTGTATGAACTGGGTAATGGTTGGTTGGGCTGTGTAGTCTTGAGATTGTTGTATGGGAGTGAATGAATGCAGATTGTGTTCATAGGTGGAAAATTCCACCCATCTTTGTGCAGGCACACCTGCTCTGGTGCAGTTGAAGCGGTTGTTTGTTTGTCTGGTGGGAGTAGGGCCTCATCCATTTGGAGAGATTATTTTAGACATTGATCCCAAAAATGAGTAATTTCCAAGGATCAATTGAACCACACCACAAATAGCATTGGGGACTGATTTTCACCGTTAAAACATTCATAGGGCCACCGTAATGGTTATTTTCCATCCAATCTGTTCATAATGTCACACAGACCAAGATATAGAGAAAAAAGTATTATATTGATCCAAAATTTATGTGACCCAAAAAGGGTTTCAATGATAGGCGTTGTATCCTCCACTGCTTTTTTACAGTGTAGTGCACTTGAATTCTGGACTGTCATATTTTTCAGCACAAATCTTACGAAGAGCTCAACAATTGGACGGACGGTTTGGATATAACTCATACCTCGTGATGGGACCCACAGACCTTGGTGACTTCAATTCACCAGCCACATCGGTGGTGTTTAGTACACCAGCCAATCCGCTTCCGCACCATGATGCATGCTTTGTATCGCTATGAAGTGACGTCAATGAGTTACGTGGGCCCCACCATGATGCATGCTTTGTATCCACACCGTGAAAACATTTTGAGAGATCATTATAAGGCATGATACAAAGAATGAGGCTGATCCAAGGCTAGAGTGGACCCCACCACAGAAACAGTGGAGAAAGTGATGCTCACCGTTAAAACCTTCCCAAGGTCCACCATGATGTTTATTTGAGATCCAACCTGTTCATGTGTTAAAGCAGACATGAAAGAATGGAACACACAAAAATCAGCTTGATCGAAAACTTTTGTGGCCCTTGGAACTTTTTAGTGGTGGGCGTCACTCTCCCCATTGTTTTCTGTGGCGGGGTCTACTCGAGATTTGGATCTGACTCATTATTTGGATTATACCTTAATATAATCTCTCCAAATGGATGGACGGTGTGGATACAAAACACATCATAGTGGGCGCCACAAAAGTAGTGACGTCGCTAAGTCTCACTACTCAACCTGTGAGTATCTAATCCGCGTCCCAAATGGGAATCAAGGTTTTGTAATCCAGACAAATTGGACTGTTTAAACGCTCATGGTTTTGAAATCCAGACCATTACACACTTTCGACTAACCATCTAACGGCTCATTAGCTGCACACGGGCATACTGCGTAGCAATCCAAATCATATATAATTCTAGCCTTCCTGTGAAAGAAAAATAGGCCAAAAATCGCACTGACCCAAATCGAGTAGTGACTTATTTACTTGCAGCGGACCGACAATGGATGCTACACGGTGAGCTCCATTTGAGTTTTCGATCCATCTCTATTTTGGGATCATACCTTTAAATTATTGAAATTGAGTTGATGTACACTTCTATCGCACCAAGTAAACTACGTTGGACCCACAGAGAATGTACCTGGTTTATCCACACCGTCCATCTATTTTTCTATTTCATTTGAGGGTTTGAGCTCAAAAAAATAAAAACATATATAAAACTCAACTGTACCACACCGCAGGAAATAGTGGGAACAATGAATTCGAACAATGAATTCTACCTTTGAAACCTTCTTAAGGCTAATGGTGATGTTTATTTGCCATCTAACAGGTTGACATAAGATCAAACGGATGTGGATGAAAACACAAATGCCAGCTTGGTCCAAAACTTCGGTCGCCCTCGAGAATTTTTTGTAGACGTTCAGTTCACACTGTTTTCTGTAGTGCGGTTCACATGAGCTTTGAATATGCTTCATTTTTTAGGCTCAAGTACTAAAATATCTGATAAAATGGATGGTTGGAGTGGATAAAATACAGAAATCATAGTGGCCCCCACAAAGTTTACTCCATATATGCTAGTCTTAATGGGCCCACAGATCTCTCGCCCGACCGAGTCTGTCCAGGCAGGGACAGGATGCAATCTATTCCCTTATCAAAACTTGATCTTATTTAATGTTTTTTGGGTGCCATTTGAGAAGTTTCTAAGACCCACTATGATGTTCATGTGCCATTCAAACCGTTCATAAAGTGATTCTAACTGAGATCAAATGAAACCAGAAATATTCACTTGATCCGAAATTTATGCAGCCCGTGATTGTTTCAACAGTGGTAATTCCATCCATTGTTTCCTGTAATTTGGTCCACTTGATTTTTGGATCATGCTCTAACATGAGCTGGAGAAACCAACGAAAGGGGTGGATTTCTCACGGACATCTCAGTGGACTCCACTGGCTTCCGACCACAGGAACTTGAGTGTGCAGGGGCACAGGCAACTGGCTTCCGTTTTCTCATGCTGATCCTCTAACGATTATTTAATAATTATAATAATAATAAAGATTATTCTAATATTCGGCCTGTGACACCCACACTTAGAGAATCCAAACCGTCCAAAAGGATAGCTCAACCAGGAAATTGGGAAGCCCCAAAAATAATGCCGATCCAGCCATTACATCTTGAATTTGAATGTTTTTGGTAGATTTCCATTATTTTCTGTGGCATGGTATCTTGATTTTTGGAGCATCTGATGGACTCTGTGTGGGTCAGAAGGATTACAAGCCATGCTGTGGACCCCACACAGAGAATTGCATGACATTAACGCAGCACGTGAGTTCCTCGCATTTTAATAACTTTAAACGCATGCAAATAACCACTACAGACAGGGTGTGGGGGTGTGTGTGCGAGTGCTAAAAGAAAAAACTTCTGACAGTGAGGAAGCGGATTTCATACTGAGTAACACAGTAACCTAAGCTGAGTAAACTCCATGTGGTCCACCGTGATTTATGTATTTTATCTAATCCATCTATCCATTGTACTAGATAATTTTTGAGATTTAGACCAAATATGAAACATATGCAAAGCTAAAATGTATCCCATCGTAGAAAATAGTGTGAATTGAATGTCTATCGTTTAAAACATCCCGGGGATTACAGAAGTTTTGGATGAAGCTTATATTTGTTTTTCCATTCATCCATTTTTGTGTGATCTCGTGAACAGGTTGGATGAGAAATAAACATTGTTATAAGGCTTAGCAAGGTTTCAACAATGGAAATCATTATTTTCACTATTTCTGTGGTATGGTCCACTTGAGCTTTGAATAAACTTAAATTTTGAGCTCAGCCCCTGGAATGAGCTGGAAAAACGAATGGATGGTGTGGGTAAATAACATATATTCAAAGTGGGCCCAACAGAGTTTACTCAGTACTACGATGAGAGCCTACTGAGTAACTCAGTACGCAATACGATTTCAGAAAGCCAATAGTTGTAGAAAAAGTTATACTTACCAGCGGTTTTAGAGGATCGGGCCTCGTCAGCAAAAGATAATTTTGTGCGGACGGATTTGGACATTAGCTACTGACAGGTTAAGCAGCGAGACTTGCTACTGAAGTGACGTCACTGAGTTCCGTGGCCCCATTATATGTATGTGTTGTATCCACATCGTCTATTCATTTGGAGATATTATTTTAGGGCATGAGCCAAATAATTAGGCAGATCCAACGCTTTAGTAGACCACACCATATAAAACAGTGGGGAAAGTGATTCCCACCGTTGAAACCTTCCAAAGTCCTACGCTTTATTTGAAATCCAAACTGTTCACAAGTTAACAGACATGAAAGAAGGGAAAAAACAAAAAAAAAAAAGTATCGGCTTGATCGAAAACTTATATGGGCGTTAGAAGTTTTTAATAGTGGCGTCACTCTCGGTGTGGTCCACTGGAGACTTTTATTTTACTAATTATTTGGATCTTGCCATAAAGTGATCTCTAAAAATGTATGGACGTCATGGATACGAAACATTCATCATCATGGGGCTCACAAAACTTGGTGACGCCACTTCAATAGCAAGTCTGGCTGCTCAACCTGTCAGTACCTAATCCGCGTCCGGCGGATTTACCCTAGTTTTGAAAGCTGCTCTATTGTTTACTACAGTATGGCATATATTCAATGAGAGCGGATTGTATGTGCCCTAGGTGTGCCGGGGATGTGTGGGGCCCACAGAGATGTCCGTGACAAATCCACTCCGTCCTGTTTTTTAAAGACCACAGTAGGATAGGGCCTAAAAATCAGGGATATCCAAAACTCAAGTGGGCCATACCACTTGAAACAGAAAGGTTTGAACGCCTGGGGTGACAGAAACTTTGTATCATGATGATATTTGTTCCTGCAGTTAATCTGTGCAGTAATAACCATATGAATACGGTTTGGATGGGCAGAGTGGATTTGTCATGAGTATCTCTGTTGACCCCACACAGCACCGAGCACACCTATAACTCTATGCCTGGGGCACATGCAATCCGCTCTTCTAACTAATTAGTAGGCGGACTTGATTCTAGTGGCAAGTCATCCACATGACGGGTCCCAACAGATGAATGGCTCAGATGTTCCACACATGTCACATCTTCACATTTGGAGGCATGTATTCGCTTAGGTTACACACGAATGCTAGATTAGCTGTATAATAACACTAAATAAAACCTGAGGACTTATAATCATCAGGTCCGTTGCACTACTAATGTAAAGGAGGGAAAGTGGTCCATTGATATCTTAGCGGTGGACCTGATCCCGTTGATCTGACCACAGCCAATATTCTTTTCCAAACCTTTATTCTAAGGTTATAAAGTTAAGATGTCATATCGGTGAGAAATTCATGATTTTGTCGATCCATAATACAACCCCCTAAACAAATGGTACAGATCATGTGCTTTTCCTCTGTAACTCCAGTTATTGGAGACATGCTATTAGGTGAATGACTTGACTTATCTACTTACAGATACTTCCAAGGTGGTTTCTGGATGACGCTGTTATTAGGCTGGGTAGGTGGTGACTGGATGACGCTGTTAATGGGCTGGGTTGCCTGTTGGGCTTTTCAGCTTAGCATAAATTTAAACTCATCTCTCAAACATGTTGGGTTTGGACCATGTACAACAGTTCATAAGCCCAGTCTGGACAAGCTCATTAAGGTTTGCAATAATAATTTTATAATATATAACAGAGTATCGGTCTACTGCGAACCATCCCGCATGCTACTTGGTGCGGTCCAAATTCCCACCGCAAGGAGGAAATCGGATTGCATACTGAGAAAACTTTGTTGGGCCCACCGTGAATGGATGTGGTCTATCTACGCCGTCCATCCATTTTTTAAGTGCATTTTAATGGTTGAGACCAAAATTGAATCATCTCCAATGCTCAAGTGGACCCCACCACAGAAAACAGTAGGAAGATTGATGCCCACTGTTGAAACCTTTCTAAGGCCCACCATGGTTTTTTTTCAAAATTCAACCTGTTCAAAAGTTAACAAAGACATTAAAGAAGGGAAAATAGAAATATAAGCTTGATTGAAAACTTTTGTGGCCTTTAGAAGTATTTAACGGTGGCGTCACTCTCCCCACTATTTTTTGTGGTGGGGTCCACTTGAGCTTTAGATGTGACTCATTCTTTGGATATTACCCTAAAATGATCTCTCCAGATGGATTGACGGTGTGAATACAAAACATATATCATGCTGGGGCCACAAAATTTGGTTACGTCACTTCTCAACAAGTCAATATCCAATCCGTGCCCAGGTCTCTTCCGAGGAAGCGGATTGCGTACTGAGTAAACTCTGTGGACCCACCGTGATTTATATATTCCATCCACTCCTTACATCCATTTTAACCGATAATTTGAAGGCTTAAGCCCAAAAATGAAGTATATCCAAAGCTAAGGTAGGCCACACCACATGAAGCAGTGTGAATTGAATGTCAACCGTTGAAAATTTTCTTGGGGTCCACAAGTTTTGGATCAATCTGATATTTGTGTTTTCCTTTCATCTATATCTTTGTGATCTTATGAGCATGTCAGATGACAAATAAACATCGCTGTAGACCCTAGAAAGGTTTCAACGGTGGAAATTTTTATTCCCAATGTTTCTTGTTCTATGGTCCACTTGAGCATTAGAAATGATTCAATTTTGGTCTCAACCATTAAAATACACTTAAATAATGGATGGACGGCGTGGATAGACCACATCCATTTATGGTGGGCCCAACAGAGTTTGCTCAGTATGCAATCTGATTTCCTCCTTGCGGTGGGAATTTGGACCGCACCAAGTAGCATGAGGGATGGTTCGCAGGAGACCGGTACTCATATATAACATATGTAAAATTTCTTATATTTGTTTTATAGCCCTTAAGCCATCTAAGAAACACTCGGGACTCAAGCATAGCATAAACATCTCAGACGGGCCAGTTTAAACACGTGTCATTGGCACAAAATCTAAATGGTCCACGTGATGCGACACCCCCTGAAACTTTGTGGACCTAATTTTCAGCTTGATCCAAAACTCTAGTGAGCCATAGCAAAGAAAAATGCAAATTAATGGAGTAAATTAATTGTTTCCTTTTGCTATGGCCTATCAGAGTTTTGTATTGGGCCGAAAATTATGCTTGTAAGGTTCCAGGGGTGCCAGGGGCCCACCTTGATGTATGTACCTTACATTCATGCTGTCCATCTGTTTTTACACCTCATTTTAGGGCATGAGGAAAAAAGTTGCAGCAGATCTAGCTAGAACACACCACAAAAAACAGTGGTGATTAACCATCAAAAACTTCTTTTGGGCCATAAAAGTATTAGATCAAGCTGATGTTTGTGTGATCTCCTCTTCCAGTTCTTTGTGACCCTATTAACAGTTTGGATGACAAATAAAAATTACAGTAGCCACAAATAAGTTTTTAATGGTGGATATTCAATCACCCCTGTATCTGTGTTGTCGTTCACCTAAGATTATTATCAAATTAATTTTGGGATCAACTCTTAAAATGAGCTGTTAAAACGGATGGACGGCGTGGATGTAGGTAAGATACATTAAGTTGGGCCCACAGTCAAGATTTATGATAACAAGTACCCGAGAAGGATTGCTTGGTGTGCAGCTGATGACCTAGTTCTTTGGGTCTCACTGTAATGCCCCGTGTTTTCAGGACCCGAGTATATGACTCGTTTCCCAAAAACCCGAGTGTTAACCTTAAAGGATAGTCAAATTTGAGTTTCTTTTTTTTTTTTTTTTTTCTATTATCAGAGTAAGCAGATGAGCGCAGAGTGAACAAATCAACATAAGGAAAATTTCGTTATCATTTAAATGTACAAGCAGCCCATAATGACTTATACAAACCAATGTCTCAACATTAACAATTACAAGATTTACATGCATAAGAAATAACAGAAAGCATATAAATATAAGCCGCTTGACCACGTAGCTCCTCTTAGCAATACGGTCGTGCATCCATGGCACCTGCACAGCTCCTCATCAAGTCTGATTATATACATCATCTGGGCCACTTGTTCTACCGTACGGTTGTATATTTGATGGATGAGTAGCCAGCTCAGTGTGAATTCTTCTCAAGATTACACACCGCCTCATTAGGTAAGCATAGTTATAAAACAACAAGGCAATCAAAACAATACATGATGCAGTCTTTTTAAATGCATGGATGCATGAATGCACATCGGCCTGGGGATGCACATCTAGCCGGACTTGGGCTCGTCACCTATGCAAATCACGACTTGAAAAAATCATCTAGTCAGACAGGGGTCGATAGTTGGTGGTCTGGGAGCTAGCGAAACGATACCCTGAAGATCCTAATGACACGTGTTACAGCATCCAGATTAGCCACCCGTCATCGTCAACATGCTATGGATGCATGATTAACTAAACTGTTATTAGTCCAGTTACAATCAACCAATTTAGGTAAGCTCAAGGTCACTACGGGGAGCTCAGAGCCCAGCGTAGGCCGACAGCTCGGGCATAGTGTCCCATACCACCATCCCCGGTTCATGAGACTACCACCTTAGGATGTTTAATGGAAACCTATCGACTAGTGGCCAATCACATTACAGTATAAGGGGCTTACCATCGCATGATTGCAATATATAAAACATCGAACCCATTTAGGGCAAGTATCAAAACAAAACCACGTAGGGTGAGTATTAAAAGGCCACATAGGGCCGATATCAAAACTATACGATAAATACCATCCTTAAAAACCATTGGGCACAACAACCCTAGATGGTAGGCCCACATCAATGATCCATTTAGACCACTACTCAATAACCACCAAGTCGAAGGTCCATTATGATCACAACTAGCCAAGTTACATCCCAAGTATGAGTGTACATTCATATGTAGGAATTTCTCACTAATGTACCAATTTAAGTTCCATAAGCAATCCACAAAAAGAAATCCACGTGAACAATTATAGAGGATAATCATAAAGCATGTAATATAGCAATTCAACTTTCACCAGCTAACACATGGGATTATAAGGGAGATATCAATTATGAATTTAAATAAAACTATAACTTAAGCTAATGAGAAGATGAAAAGCTCAAGGGGAAGAATCATCACATATATGGTAGTGTTTTCAAATTTGGTCTGAGCTTTGTTGTCGTCCGGGGTTACTCAGGGAGCTCTTAGAATTATAATTTACATTTGTCAGGTATTCCCATGACTTGGATTAATAGATATATCACAGCGAAGTCCCATTGGTGGTGCGGATATGCAACACATCACGAGGTGGCAGTTTGGATGAATCATGTATAACAGGGTGGAGTCCACATGTATGGCACGCAGAAGTTTTAGACGCTAGTTTGATATCTTGGCCATCTCTGACCAATCATGGGGTGTGTCTAACGGATGGTTTAGATGGTACTGACGCTACCCCCGATAGTACACACACTTCATGTTAGCCTTCAAAACCTCAAGTGCTGAGGTGAGATATCTCCACACAGCCAACCAGTGGGGCTATGGATCTGGGTGTTCACATCTTGCGCTGGATGTCCATAGATGGATGATCTGGCGACGTCCATTGATGGATGGCCAGGGATCCATGGTTCTTAAAGGATGGAGTGAATGTATAATACACACATTAGGGTGGGTCCTATGTAAGTGGGGCCCACGTCCAGCTGGATTGGGTGGCATGGATGAGGTACGTGCGACGTGGTGGTCCACGCGCCACAGTCCAAGGATGGACATTTGTGCATACATACATCACAGCGCTCCCCTGCCTTACTGTTTATCCTACCTGGACGATTGAGATACCACATATACCTCATGGGCATGGCCCACCAGGGATATGACTCAGCCTCTTGGATGGTGTGGATGCACCACACGCCTATGACAAATGGGGCCTGCAGTCTGGACAGTTGAGAGGTATTACATACCTTAAGATGTCATCCCATCAGTGAAATCCACCGTCCAGTAGAAAACAGATGGACGGCTGGGTGAATTTATGTGTAAGTGGTCCCTACCACAACACATGTAATATACAATACTTCCTAATTATTTATTATATCACTTTATTTTTATCTTCATCATATGTATTTATATATATACATTTTTTTGAACGTGTAGGGCGGCCCAGCCCAGAACGTCTCTTGATGGACAGCCCAGACGAACCACCCCACCATGGTGGGGCCACATACGTGGCCCACCAACTGTGGTACGGTGGGGTCCACCTGTTGACGCTGCGTGTGGCCCGCTTGTACTTGTGCAAGGCCCACAACCAAGGCATTCCATCTGTCTTTGGGTGAGGCGCACCTGCATTTGTGCAGGGCCACCCGCATTTGGTGAAGCCCATATGCAGCCCTTCTTGGTTTTCAACGTGTACAGTACCCTGCATGTGCTTGCTGACGTTAAACAACCCATGTTGCAGCTGTTTCGGAGGTCATTTTCGGTCTGATTTCTAGCTCAACCGTGTCACTTTCTGGGCCAGTTTTCAACTCATACCAACGCCCAAACAGAGGTATGGTGGTTGCCACTTTCTCCGTCAAAGAACGGCCTGAAACAGGGGCGTTTTTAGCCGAGTTTCTGGACTGATATCAGTCCGCTTCCTAGGACTCGTTGCAGCTCAAACAGAGCCATTTGTGAGCTGGTTCTGGATGGAGTTTCAACCCCTAGTTGGGGCCATTTGCAAGTTGTTATTTGGCCTCAAGCAGGGCCTGAAAGTCAGGCCACGTTTGGTCTAAAAATGTGGTTTTCAACAAGGCAGTTTTCTATATGAAATGAAGAGGAAAAACAAGCAGAGGAAGAAAAAGGGTTTTGGGCCGCTTACCTGGCCGGACTGGTGCACTCACGTCCACCACTCTCTCTCTCTCTCTCTCTCTCTCTCTCTCTCTCTGCGCCTCCTTTTTCCTTTCTTTCTATGCATTCCTGGGAGGGTTGAGCCTCTCTTTTATAGGCCACAAGAAGAGCATTCGACGGTTGAGAGATGCTCCCCACACACAACGGTAAGGATCAATTGTTGATCATGCATGGGGCTCATCCATGTTTGGGGATGCACTGATGGCATTCAAGGATCCCTAGAAGTACCGTTTTTAGGTCTGGTGGGGCCCTCCTCGAGCTTGCAGTTGGGTGGGTTTTCGAGGAAGATGACCCACCCAACAATGGTGGATTTGTACTCAAGGGTTATCAGGATGATCCAGACCGTTTGATTGGTCTGGATGGGTCCCATTAGCGGTGTCGAGCCCATTTTTCGGGTCTCAGATGATATTTGGCTCCATCTCATGAGAAAGTCTCGATTTCTCCTCTCTTTCTCATGAGATGAGAGAATTGTTTTTCTCTTCTCATACCTACCACCTGGGAGGGCTGGGATGGTGCCACGTGGTTCATCGGATGGTCACAAGTGTGACAGCAACCACTATCCAAAAGAAGAAAATCTTCTTTTTCCTTCTCTCTTAATTGCCAATCCATTTTTGGGTTGTGAGAGGACTCCTTTCAGCTGGCAAGGAGGGAGGCTGAAAACCTCAGGTCCATGGAATGTTGGCTTGCCCAACAAGCTACCAAATGATCCCTTACATTGAATCTCGGCCCCACATCAAGGAATTGGACGGTTGGGGCTGATCTTCACCGTTCCAATGCATGGGCCTAAGACTGTATATATTTTTGTTTAGTGGACCCACGCAAGTAAAATGGACGGTTTGGATCGTCGTAAAAGTCTCTCAGATGGCCCACTTTGAGGTTTGAAAATCTACAGTTTTAAATTTTTGATGGCGGGAGGGAATTTTGTAATTTTTCTGGTTTTGCTCGGTCAAAAGGTTTTTGACTGAGAAAGCTTGTGCATCTCACGCAGTATATGTTGCATGTGCATTGTGTGTGGGGTCTACTGTGATGTTTTTGATAAATTTACACCGTTCATATGTTTAGGGGTACCTATATAGGGGCCTTGGTTCAATTTTGAGCACATGTGAGGCCCAGGTGGGACCCATGAATTGATTTGGGTCTCTTTTATGAATTTTCCGTTGATTTGTTCGTCCGATCAGCCTGAAATTGAACATCAACGGTTAAAACGGTCTAAAGAACTATTTAAACTAAGACCCAATAGTCCGGTCATAGATATATGGCCTATTCTGATTTTATGACACTAAATATTATGTTATACTACATTTAATAATATTATTTTATTATTACCATTATTATTATTATTTTCACTATTATTTTATTATTATTATTTTCCTTATATATTTTGTCACAAATTATTAATATATGTAAATTATATGAATGCCAGTAAGCAAGCAGAGATTAATGTACATATATACATATATGTTATTTGTATATTATTTGTATGGTCATATATGTGCTAGGTTTTTAAAAGTTAAATCATTAAATTATTTGAAATATGTTATTCATTATAAGTTTTTCTAGTACATTTTATTTTTATGTATTACAAATTCTGTAGCTTGTAATTTATATTAATGATGTTGTAAGTACATGCATATAATATGGATTTTAGTTACATATCATTTTAACGTGAAACTTTGAATATTTGTAACATTTCATAGTATATATATTTAGGTTGTATTATTATTATTATTATTATTATTTTGTATTATTATTAAATGGTAACACTCGACAGTATGGGATGTTACACTCACCATGATGTATGTGCTATATCCAGACTGTCCATCCATTTTACGAGACCATTTTAGAGTATGGCTCCAAAAATAAGGCAGATCAAAAGCTCAAGTGGACCACAATACAGAAAGCAGTGTAAGTTGAACGTCTGCCATTAAAAACTTCTGAAGGGACATGGAGTTTTGAATCAAGCGCATATCAGTGTTTTTCCTTCTTTCAGGTTTGCGTGGCTTCATGAACAGGTTCGATAGCAAATAAATATCATTGTGGACTCAACAAAGTTTCAACGGTGGAGTTTCCTAACTATTTTTATGGTGTGCTCCACGGATCCCCCTAAAATGCTATCATAGAATGGACAGACAGCATAGAGAACATATATCACGGTGGAGTCTACAAAAATTAATAACGTCAACACAACATTGAGCACGGTGGCGTGTTGCACAACACGTAATCTGCATCCACGCTTACTCGTGCAGGGACGGACATGGACCTGGCAGCGGCTCCGTGGGGCCACATTAACGTGTGCATTTCCATCCACGCGGTCGATCCACTTTAATGGATAATAAGGAATCAGTCAAAAAGGATACAGCTTTAAAGGCACAAGGAATCCACATCTACTTTCTTCGCACCTTTATTTCATCCTATTCACACCTTTATTTCATCCTATTTAGACTCAAGAGGCACCAGTGGGCAATTCGCGTTTACTTTCTCTACACCTTTTATTTCATCCTATTGGACCCCTTTGTTTTTAGATTCAACATCCTTCAACGGCAAAATTTCCTCTGAAGGCCTTTGGCATGAACTTCCTCACAAGAAGTTAGGTAAGGCTCGACGTGATACTTGGAGAATCCACTTGTCTTTTCATATTATTTTAAGACTTGCCCAAGAATTAAGTAGGTCCAATACTAAAGAGGGCTTGACCATGGGAAAAAGTGGTTAGAGACATGGCTACAATGGAAATCTCCTTGGCCTCCACTGTGATGTTTATGTAGCTCCCATACCTTTGATAAAGTAAATTGGATTGCCTACTTAAAAGTAAGCTTTTATCACAGGGAGTAAATTTTGTTGGACCCATCCTGAATGTATGTGGTTTATCCATACTGTCCATCCATTTTTACATATCATTTTAGGGGTTGAGCCTAAAATTGAAGTATATCCAAATCTCAAAGTAGACCATAACACATGAAACAGTGGGAATAATGATTTCCACTTTTGAAACTTTTATACAGTGATGTTTATTTGCCGTCCAACCTATTCATAAGATCACAAAAACAGGGATGAAGGGAAAACACAAATATCAGCTTAGTCCAAAATTTTTGTGGTGCCTAAGATTTATTCAATAGTAGAAGTTCATTTCTCACTGATTCATATGGTGTTGTCTAGCTACTTGAACATTGGATATGCTTCATTTTTTAGCCCAAACCTTAAAATTATCTGCTAATATGGGTGGATAGAGTGGATAAAATATGTAAATCACGATGGTCCCCACAGAGTTTACTCAGTACACTTAGTATACTGAGTTACTCAGTACGCAATTGGCTACCTTCTTGCGGAGATCCTACAGGGTGAAATGAAAACACAAAAAAAACACTAGCCAAATCCAAAACCTCTGGCCCAACTAATGCTTCAACGGTGAACATTCAATCCTCATTGTTACCTATCTTGCAACCCACATGAGTTTTGGATCTGCCTTGATTTTTTGGCCAATGTCCAAAATTGATCTAGAAAAATGAATAGATGAGATGGATTTCTCACAAACATCACTATGTGCTACACCTAGCTTCTCATTTCAGGTATTTCAAAGCTTTTGCAGGCAATCCGTGCCGTGCCTTATTCCCATGTTGATTCCCAGCCAAAGCCTCTCCCATGAGCTTACTGCCATGTGAAACTAGGTGAGGTTAACCGAGAGTCCATCTGTTTTTTAGGACATGATCCAAAAATTGATGGAAATCCAAAATTCATCTGCACTGCATGACGGAGGATTGGGCGTCCATGAGGCTACAAGTTTTGGACAATTTTAATTGTTTGTGTTTTTAGTTCATCCAAGTAGGAATAACCTTATGAATGGCATGGGTGTCATATATATAAACATTAGAGTGACCCTGGGGAGGTTTCCGTTAGACAACCCACATTCCTTGTATAAAAGATTTTGTAATTTTGTATTTATCATCTTACCTTGTATAGTCATTGTAAATCTCTATATATTCAACCCTTTAAGGTTGTCTAAAATACAGAAAAACATTCTCCAAATCCGTGCGTTTTCATGGTATCAAAGCTTGGTTTCTGAACCAGCGCTCCTCTGATTACGGTGGTCCCTCATCGATTTCCGGCAGTCCACGATTCCGGGAGCCTCCTCCATTGATTCTGGTCGTCAGATCCGGTCCTGCTCGCCAGATCCACATAATACTTTGTCCTACTCGTCAGATCCATCCACGCACATGCCCTCTCTGCTGCAAGGCCGCACCCCTCCCGCGCTGCGTCGTTCTTTGCGTCCCTGACCCTCCTGCTTCGCGCACGCTCCTTAACGCTCGCGCAGAAGCGATTCTTATTGTTGTTGCTGTCCGATCTGTTTGCTGTTGCGTAAGCCCTTGCTGCACTCCTCCCTGTTGCGCTCCCTCTTTTTTTTGCTATTCTGATCTGTTGCCATTTGCTGTTGCTGGTGATATAAACCGTTTGCCGTTGCTGATTGCTGATTGTTGATTGCTAATTGCTGTTCTGATCTGAGTTCTGATCTGTTGCGGTTCGATTGCCTTCAACCAACTCTCCTACTACAAGGTACCTTCTTCCTTGAAGTAGTTTATTTCTTTTCCTATCTATGGACAAAGACTCCTATACAGAGGCCCCACGCTGTAGTTTCAATGGCACCAACTATAATCTATGGGCCATCTATTTTCAAAGTTTTCTCAAGGGTCGTGGTTTGTGGGGACTGATTGATGGATCTGTTCTTGTTCCCGCTTCCACTAATGTCGACAAAATGGCTGATTGGGAAATGAAAAATGGACGGATTATTACCTGGATTCTTGATTCCGTCGATCGATCAATAGCTGTTGGCCTCACGCCACATCGCACTGCTAAGGCTATGTGGGAACATCTCCAGACAATGTATAAATAGAGTAATGCGGCTAGGTTATACCGCCTGGAACAAGATCTGGTTCACCTTACTCAGGGTGACAAAAGTATTGAATCTTTCTACTCTACAATGGTTACAATTTGGATAGAGATGGCTATGATGGATCCTGACTTCCCAAATGACTTTAAAATATTCCACACAATGCGCGAGAGTGCACAAGTTAGACAGTTTCTTATGAAACTGCGTCTGGAATTTGAGCATTGCAGAGCTGCTCTCCTGAACCGTAGCCCAACTCCTTCAATGAATTTGGTTGTTAATGACTTATTAGCCGAGGAACAACGACTGCAGGTCCTCTATCAGGTGACATCTCCAGGACCATCTAACCTGGCACTTACTGTATCCACCTCTACACCAAACTGTGGTTCCACTCCTTTAACTTGTTGCGGTTGTAACAAAGTGGGACATGTCGTCGCTCAGTGCAAAGATTGGTGCGCGATTGTCGAAGGATTAGTCATGGTCTCCAGGACTATCGTTCAGGTGCCTACGCATCCTCATTCGGTCGTGGACGTGGTGGTCGAGGTCGTTCTCTTTCTGCTATTTCTGTGCCTACTTCTTCCGAGGCTTCTGTTAGTGATACTGCATCCACTGGTTCTATTGAAGGTCTTTCCTCACCTTTAACTCCTGCGATGCTCCAGCAGATCGTGCAGGGCCTTTCTGCGGCGGGTATGTCAGGTATAACCACATCTTCACCATGGTTCTTTGATTCTGGTGCTTCAAATCATATGACTGGTAAGGTATCCCATCTTCGCAATATTCGTCCCTACACTGGCAATTAGACTATTTCTACTGCAGATGGAACTAAACTACCAATTTAGTCCGTTGGTTCCTTAACTTTCTCTCCTTCTGACCATCGCAAATTTACCCTTCGTGATGTTTTTCATGTCCCTAAACTCTCCTCAAATTTAATTTCGGTTGGTCAACTTACATCCAATAACTGCCTAGTCATATTTCTTCCAAATTGTTGTTTTGTGCAGAATCTAGCAACGGGGAAGGTACTTGGGAAGGGTAGGCGGCATGGATGTTCGTACGTACTGGACTTTCACTCATCAGTTACTTTAGCTCATTGTTTCTTCTCTCCCTCTTCCAAGGATATTTGTTTGGCAAATAAAATGTGGAAACTCTGGCACTTTCGCCTGGGTCATCCACATTGTAATCGTTTTATTCAGCTCTTTTCTTCTGGCATGTTAGGGAATATTTCTCTTAATAAAAGTAGTTTGGATTATTCTTGTTCTTCTTGTTGCCTTTCAAAAAGTAAGTGTATTCCCTTTCCTTTAAGTACTACAAAATCATCATCTATGTTTGAACTGGTGCATACGGATGTCTGGGGCCCTTCCCCAATTATGTCTCTCTTTGGACTACGATATTATGTTATATTCATTGATGATTTCACCCGTTACACCTGGATTTACTTTCTGCACTCTAAGTCACAAGTGTTTGAAAAATTCAAAATATTTCATTCTATGGTGGGCACACAATTTTGAGTAAAAATACAAACTCTCCGCTCTGACTCAGGGGGAGAGTATCTCTCCACCAATTTTTGTACATATCTTCAGGGTCATGGGATTACTCATCAGACCACTTGTTCTGATACTCCACAACAAAATGGGCTGGCTGAACGCAAAAATCGCCATATTGTTGAAACTGTCAATACCTTAATGACAGCTATAAGTGTTCCTCGTTCCTTCTGGGTGAAAGCTATGATGCATTCAGTCTACTTGATTAATCGGTTGCTAACCACAGTTCTGAATAGTAAGTCTCCCTGCTTTGTTCTCACCGGTTCTCTTCCTACATATTCCACATTTCGTGTTTTTGGTTGTGTATGTTATGTTCATCTGACATCACGTGAACGTAACAAACTTTCCCCAAAATCAGTAAAATGTATGTATTTGGGATTTGGAGAAACTCAGAAAGGTTTTCGTTGCTATGACCCGGTCTCTCGTCATGTACGGGTATCACGACATGTTATTTTTCTTGAGCATATTGTCTTCCATTCATCTGGTCCTCACTCGCCCACACCAGACTCTCCTGGTCTTACTATTTTTTCTGACATTCCGAGTGCATTAAGTTCACCTTCTTGTCCATTGCAGGTTTATTCATGACGACCACGTACAGATCCATCACCTACTACTCTCCCTATTGTACCCGTAACCGATCCAGATCTTATCTTGGTACGTCGTTCCACTCGTGAACATCGACAGCCTGATCGCTTGATATACTCTATGTCTGCCATGAATACTATCCTGGATACTGTATCTATCCCTACTTCATATCATCAGGCAGCCAGTCATGATTGTTGGAAGAAGGCTATGGTAGAAAAACTTGCAGCATTGGATGATAGCCATACGTGGGACATTGTTACTCGACCTCCTGACCACCAAATAATTGGCAGTAAATGGATTTGTTCTGTGAAGCTCAAGTCTGACGGCTCATTAGATTGATACAAAGCTCAACTTGTCGCTCAGGGATATAAACAAAAACACGGAATTGATTATGATGAGACATTCGCTCCTGTGGCTAAGATGAAAACTGTTCGCACTCTTCTGGCAATATCATCAATTCGCTCTTGGCCCCTCACTCAGATGGATGTGAAAAATGCCTTTCTTCATGGAGACCTCCAAGAAACAGTCTATTTGAAACCTCCTCCTAGATCTTTAATCCCTGCCAATAAAGTTTGTCGCCTAAAGAAAGCCCTATACGGTCTCAAACAAGCCCCTCGGGCATGGTTCCAACGTTTTCATGATGTTATTACAGAAACTGGCTTTACTCAAAGTGGTCGTGATCCATCATTATTCTTACGCACCTCTGAGCATGAAATCGTCATTATTCTCGTATATGTTGATGATCTACTTCTGACTGGTAGTGATGATACTGGCATCTCGGCTTTAAAAGAAGTTCTGAAGTCATCTTTCAAGATGAAGGACCTGGGTAATCTGACATACTTTCTTGGACTTGATTTTTTGCGTTCTGTACATGGAATCCTGGTTAGCCAGCATAAATATACCAAAGATCTTCTCGCCTTGGCTTCCTTAACGGATCAGAAGACAGTTCAGACTCCCTTGGAACTTAACGTTCAATATATGGTCGTGACAATAGTACACTCCTTGCGGATCCCGCCTTATATCGTCGTTTGGTTAGGAGTTTGGTTTACTTAACAATGACTCGTCCTGATATTGCCTACGCGATTCAAGTTGTCAGCCAACTTGTTTCTGCTCCTCAAACTCTTCATATGACTACAATATTGCGCATCTTACGGTATCTACGTGGAACTCTGGATCGATATCTGTTCTTCTCCTCCACGACTCCTCTAGACCTTCCTGCTTATTCAGATGCTGACTAGGCTAGTTGTACTCTCACACGTAAGTCTATCATTGGCTACTGTGTTTTTCTCGGCACTTCTCTCATCTCTTGGAAATGTAAGAAGCAAGCCACTGTTTCCAAATCAAGCTACGTAGAAGCTTAGGTAGAGCAATGTCGTGACTTGTAGTGAGATTATCTGGTTACGTGGACTTCTTTCTGACTTGGGCGTTCATTTGCAAGATCCTATTCCACTCCATGTAGATAATCTGAGTGCCATTCAGATTGCCTCAAATCCAGTCTTTCATGAACAGACAAAGCATATTGAAGTTGACTGTCACTTCATCCGCGAGAAGTTTCAGTCTCGGATCATATCGCTGCCACATGTCGCATCTCATGATCAGCTTACCGACATTCTCACGAAGTCCCTCACGTCTGCACGCCACTCATTTCTAGTTAGCAAACTATTACTTGTTGATGACAAACATTAGTTTGAGGGGGGATGTTAGACAGCCCACATTCCTTGTATAGAAGATTTTGTAATTTTGTATTTATCATCTTACCTTGTATAGTCGTTGTAAATTTCTATATATTCAACCCTTTAAGGTTGTCTAAAATACAGAAAAGCATTCTCCAAATCCGTGTGTTTTCAGTTTCAACGGTAGGAATTTACCTACCATCATTTTCTTGTCATGCAGCTCATTTGAGTTTTGGATTTGTATTTTTTTAGGCCCATATCATAACATGATCTGGAAAAATGGATGAACACGATGGATTTACCACAAACATCACGGTGAGCCCTACCTAACTCCCTGGCACACGAAGTTCTTGCAAAAACTTTCCGTCAGCTCCATTTTTTTCTACCCTTTCGACAGTTCTTGTTTCTCTTACCATGTGAATGCATCGTGCCAAATGAAAGTGGTCTTTTTAAGAAGAATGCTTGTAAATGGAGAAAAATCAGGTTCGCGTTGGGTGTGTAACACACATACAGGATGAACGTGGACAGCTAGTCAGTATCTTTTGACCATCCATTTCTTCTCTCCACGTGTTACTCACCTGTTGAGAAGCGCAACATGCTTTTTGAGTGAAGTGATTTTCATTGCGGTGTCTCCTATAAGAATTTGGATTCCCTGTCTGCCACAAACAAGAGTTTCCTGCATTGTAATTGTGAGTTGGCCATGTCATTAGTGATGATGTGGCCCAATCACAATGCAGGCAATAAGAAATTCCTATTCAAGACAAACAGAGGATTCAGACTCCTGTTGATGATGAGTCAACGAGTCTTTCTCATAGGTGCTATACGAAAATGTGTGAGATATAGATTCGCCAAAGTCCTAATCCATTTTCTTTCACATGAAATCCAAATCAACCTTTCACTTTGCTATGCATAGCCCTTATCAAATGTTTAATTAGGAAAACTATGCAATAGAGGCCGTGTAGCCCACAATAATATAATTGTGTGACATCAACTTTATACATCTATTATGTTGATTAATATTGAGATGTCAACCGAAATGCTAAGCAGATTTGCAACTCAAGTGAGTCACAATAAAGAGAATAACGAAGATGGGTCACCACTTTCCCTTCTTTCTTCTCTTTGTGTGTATCATGCACCTAGGCGTAGCCCTTACTTTTCTCTTCGCCTCTCTTCTTTCTTCTCTCATCTAAATTTCTCTTCCTTTTCTTTCTCTATCTCCTCCTTATTCTATATGCATGGCATGTGCCATATCATTACATATTTAAATTTTATAATATTACTATTAAAATTGACAAGATTGGATTAATCCAATTTAATTAGGTTTATGATGGTGGACCTAGACTAAAGCTAGCTAGACTAACTTTTTAATTGCGTCTAAAATGGCAAGCCTTGTAACGACCTTGAATTTTTTAGACATACAAAACCAGGCTAATTAAGATTAAAATTTTATATTTTTAATTAATAACAAAACTAAACACTTAGCATAATAGCAAAAGTATTCTCAATGGCAAGATAAGTTAGAGGATTGATTCTTTGTAGGATAGTGTTAATGATAATGGACCTTATTTCAGAAATATCGTAGATGACAATTGTAAATCTCGATAATTTGAATCGAGTAATCCATTGATTTTCCAAACTTAATTTCTTTAATTTCACAAAAGCTTTGCACATCTTTTATCCTTAATTATCATGTTCTAATTAGGCTCTTAAGGTTAAAGAATGATCAACAAGGTTTTTCTATAAGGCTAAGGATCATTTAGAGGTTTAAGGAGTTGTTTGGGGTCAAGGGTTAGGGTCACCAAGACACCATATTTACCTATTCTTTGCATCTTAATGCTCACGTCCTCTTGTGTCTTTAGTCTTCAGCTTCCAAGGGCTCAACCGATTACATAATAAGATATACGAATTAATGCACTAGCAAAGGTGTTTTCTGCCCAAATTCAATTAGCTTCGTTTCATGCCCAGCCTGGAAGGAAACAAATGGTGATTTTCAGACACCAACACCCCCCCCGGCACACTTCGGTTAAATTCTAACTAATGGGGCTTTTAACCAAGCGACGCTTATAGTTTCACCAACTCTTCATACTTTCACACTTAATATTTTTACTATAAAATTGATTGGAGGAGTTCATTATAGAACCTGCTGACAAGTACATTCCACCTAATTTTGTTATCGACAAAGGGTTTTTCTTCTCCAACCCAATGAAACATTGTTTTGATGGATCATCTGCAGCCCACTCGGTCCAATTTGTAGACCATAACAAGAACTTTGTGTAAGCAGACAAACAATAGTCTAATTTTTATTTTCACGAAAATTGCTTCAATTCTCAATGATGGTAAAAAAAAAAAGGCCAATTGAATATCAAGGCATGTTTAATCACCACTCTAATCATATTCATCGAAATCGCTTTTTCAAAATGCAGTCAACAAGTAAACATGAGCCTCTAGTCTTTGATCAAGATGAGATAGAGTCCACTTGAGATGCAATTATCCAACAAGAAGCTCCTTTTTTTTTTTTTTTTTTTTTTTTTTTGTAGCAATGTCATAATTACAAGTTAGGAAAGTGCAAATAGCTTTTCCTTTTCTTCGTTAAATAAATGCACTTTGTATTTTCTAACATTTGTGCATTGTTAATGTCAAATAATGCCCCATTTTAGAAGTTGTATTTTGATACTTAAAAAGGTGGAGAGGGTCCTTCACACCAGTCACACTTTAGAATGCCTAGTTTTCAGGCATCTCAAATAAAGTTGTCCTTACATACTTTAAATAAAACAGTGAGCTTAATTTCAACCAATGTAATTGATAGTGAATGAACAACACATGAAAATTCAATACTTTCTATAGTCTAGGTGATGCACATGATCCGAACCATCCAATTACTTAGCTGCTTTTTGGATGGACCATAACTAAAACCTAAATCGATTAACTAATGGATTGGTGGACTGTTGTGGACAATGTCAATAATCCAACCAAAAGCAACATCAAAAGGGTCATCATATTGATTAGACAATCTGAAGTTGCAAACAAAATGATTCCTTTCAACGGTCTATTTGAAGGCACAAATCAAATGGCTAGCTAGGATTGTTATATAGATGAGTCTAATTTTTGAGTTATGGCCCATCGAGGACAATAGGTATAATATTCTACACGAGACATGGTTGAAAACGTATGCTACATATAATAATCGAGCTTGATACATGATCCTAGATGCACATACAACCTAAATACATTGAAATAATAAATTTTAGCCTAGCTCCCTTCGTTCATGGGAGCTCAACTTCCACTGAGCACGCAGTTGAGGTTAAGTGTGGATTAAAAATTCTGACACATGGTCTCATCACCCCACAAGTTGAATGTTAATCATTGATCAATCTCTTTTAACCCTGCATCATATATGCTCAATCCATCACTACATCATGTAGCCCACTGCTTTAATAAATTTCACCTATTGTGATTGGTGCAATCTTTTTGTATAGTGGTCCGTTGTTTTGTACATTTCACCGATTGTGGCTGGTGTTATCTTTTTCTTCCCAAGAGGAGGTAATGATTTGAAGAGCCAATGAGATTCTAAGGATTGTGGAATTTTGATGTGGCTACCAACTTGAAACAATCCTCCTTTATGCAGCCTTAGGACAGATAATATGAACACAAAACACCCACTAGGGCTGAAAGTCAGGCGGGTTCAACCCAACCAACCCGTGACCAACCCGACATTGGATCATGCTCTAAAATGAGCGGGAGAAACCGACGAAAGGGGTGGATTTCTCACTGACATCTCGGTGGGCTCCACTAGCTTCCGACCACAGGAACTTGGGTGTGCAGGGACACAGGCAACTGGCTTCCGTTTTCTCATGCTGATCCTTTCACGTTTATTTAATGATAGTAATAATAATAATACTAATAATAATAATAAGATTATTCTACAATTCTGCTTGTGACACCACGCTTAGAGAATCCAACCCGTCCAAAAGGATTGCTCAACCAGGAAATCAGGAAGCCCCAAAAATAATGCCGATCCAGCCATTAAATCTTGAATTTGAAAGTTTTTGGTAGATGTCCATTGTTTTCTGTGGTGTGGTATCTTGATTTTTGGGGCATCTGATGGACTCATGTGACATGTGGATCGGAAGGAATATACACAATGCTGTGGGCCCTACACAGAGAATTGCATAATATTAACACGGCATGTGAGCCTGTTCCTCGCATTTTAATAACTTTAAACGCATGCGAATAACCACTACAGAGAGTGAGGAAGCGGATTCCGTACTGAGTGACTCAGTAACCTAAGCTGAGTAAATTCTGTGTGGTCCACCCTGATTTATGTATTTTATCTAATCCATTCATCCATTTGACCAGATAGTTCTAGGGATTTAGACCAAATATGAAGCATATACAAAGCTAAAATGTACCGCATCATAGAAAACAGTGTGAATTGAATGTCTATGGTTGAAAACATCTCGGGGATAACAGAAGTTTTTGATGAAGTTTATGTTTGTTTTTCCATTCATCCATTTTGTGTGATCTCGTGAACAGGTTGGCAAATAAACATCACTATAGGGCTTGGTAAGGTTTCAATGGTGGAAATCACTATTTCCACTGTTTATGTGGCATGGTCTACTTGAGCTTTGGATAAGCTTAAATTTTGAGCTCAATCCCTAGAATGAGCTGAAAAAACAAATGGATGGTGTGGATAAATCACATACATTCAAAGTGGGCTTAACAGATTTTACTCAGTCGATAAGAGCGTACCGAGCAACTCAGTACGCTACCCATATCAGAAAGCGAATAGTTATAAAAAAAAAAAAGTTCTATCTACCAGCGGTTGTAGAGGATCGGGCCTCGTCAGCAAAAGGCAATTTTGTGCGGACGGATTCGGACATTAGCTACTTATAGGTTGAGCAGCGAGACTCCCTACTGAAGTGACGTCATTAAGTTCTATAGCCCCATTATGATGTATGTGTTGTATCTCCACAGTCTATAATTAGGCATGAGTCAAATAATTAGGCAGATCCAAAGCTTTAATAGACCACACTATATAAAACAGTGGGGAGAGTGATTCCCACCATTAAAACCTTCCTAAGTCCTACCATAATGTTTATTTGAAATCCAAATTGTTCACGAGTTAACACAGACATGAAAGAAGGGAAAAAATAAGTATCAGCTTGATTGAAAACTTATATAAGCCTTGGAAGTTTTTAATGGTGGGCATCACTCTTCCCGTTGTTTTCTGTGGTGTGGTCAACTGGAGATTTTTATTTTACTAATTATTTAGATCTTGCCATAAAATGATCTCTAAATATGTACGGACGACGTGGAAACAAAACATTCATCATCATACAGGGCTCACAGAACTTGGTGACGTCACTTCAGTAGCACGTCTCGCTGCTCAACCTGGCAGTACCTAATCCGCGTCCGGCGGATTTACCCCCGTTTTGAAAGCTGTCGTTTTGTTTCCTACAGTATGGCATATTCAATGAGAGCGGATTGTTCGTGCCCAGGGCCAGGGCACAGAGATATAGGTGTGCCTGGGGATGTGTGGGGCCCACAGAGATGTCCCTGACGAATCCACTCCGTCCTGTTTTTAAAGACCATAGTAGGGTAGGGTCTAAAATTAGGGATATCCAAAACTCATGTGGGCCATACCACTTGAAACAGAAAGGTTTGAAGGGGTGACAGAAACTTTGCATCGTGATGATATTTGTTCCTGCAGTTAATCTGAGCAGTAATAACCGTATGAATTCGGTTTAGATGGGCGGCGTGGATTTGTCGGTGAGAAATTCATGATTTTGCCAATCCATAATACAACCCACCAAACAAATGGTACAGATCATGTGCTTTCCTCTGTAACTCTAGTTATTGGAGACATACTATTAGGTGAATGACTTGACTAATCTACTTACAGATACTTCCAAGGTGGTTACTGGATGACGCTGTTATTAGGCTGGGTAGGTGGTGACTGGATGATGCTGTTAATGGGCTGGGTTGCCTGTTGGGCTTTTCAGCTTAGCATAAATTTAAACTCATCTCTCAAACATGTTGGGTTTGGACCATGTACAACAGTTCATAAGGCCCACCATAGTTTCTAAGGCCCACTGTTGATTGATGCCCACTGTTGAAACCTTTCTAAGGCCCACCATAGTTTTTTTTTTTTCGAAATCCATTAAAGAAGGGAAAATAGAAATATAAGCTTGATCGAAATCCAACCTGTTCAAAAGTTAACAAACAGAGGATTGCCTGGTGTGCAGCTGATGACCTAGTTCTTTGGGTCTCACCGTGATGTATGTGCAACCTAGTTCTTTGGGTCTCACCGTGATGTATGTGCTATACCCAGACCGTCCAGCTATTTTATGAGACCATTTTAGGTTATGGCTCAAAAAAGGGAAATTTTGCGACTGTACGACCTATTTATGACCCATTTGCGAGACGAAGCCCACCTCATTCTACCTTGCAAAAATAAGCCCCAGCTGTACGGACGCCTTCCCAAAGGCCGATAATGCCCCTGCTTTTTCCTTCAAGGGGAAGACGAGCGCTGACGCTCCTCCAACTCCGAGTTGTACAACGGTTCAAAAGATATCAAAGTTACATGGGCCTCACAGTTATGTATTTATTATATCCACAACGTTCATCCATATTTCGAGATCATTTCGGACCATTATCTAAAAAAATTATCATATCCAAAGATCAACTGGACCACACCACAAAGAACAGCAGAAAATTGATTTTCAACGTTGCAACTTTTGTAGGGCCCACCATAACATTTATTTTCCATCCAATCTATTCATAGGGTCAAAAAGACCTGGATGAACAGGAAAAACAAATTTCATAATGTTCCAAAACTTCCGTGACCCCTGAAAGGGTTTCAACGGTAGACGTTCAATCCTCCAAAGCCTTTTACAGTGTAGTCCACTTGATAGCTAAATCTGTCTTATTTTTCATCTCAAACCTTAATACAAGTTTTCCAAATAGATGGACGGTTTGGATATAACACATACCTCACAATATAACCCACAAAAAGCGGTGGGGATTACAACAGCAAAAAAAATATTAAAAAAAAATAAAAAACCAGGAACTTATGCTAACTATGGCTACCGATAATAACCGTAGCCATTACGATATATTGAATGTCTTTCAACTAATTGAAAAAGGTCCACAACTGTCCAGCAAGTTTGCCTAAAAAATCCTACAATTTTCGATTAATCGAATTTCTTTCGATTAAGCGATGAAGGTATTTTATCTTTAGCTACGGATTATAACCATAGCCATAACTGTAGTTTGTGCCCATCTATGAAATTTTTTTTTTTAATTTTTTTTAAATTTTTTTTTACATGGAGAACTTTATTCTACCTACAATTTTTTCAAGTACATATTTATATAAATATGTATATATAAGCATATAAAAAAATTATTTCTTTCTTTTTTTCATTTCTTTCTTTATTCTTTATTTATTTATTTTTATTTTTATTTTTTACACACGCACACACACACACCCCACACACGCACACACTCACTCCCTACACTGGGAATTTCACCCCATGGATACTCGAACCACAGAGAGTTGAAACTCCCAGGAGTTTACCATCCGTCCAAGAGCCCGGATCCCTTTCTTTATTCATTTAAAAAGAATATCTTCTAAACCAAACTTAGTAACTTGATGTACCCTATATGATTTTGGAGTAGGAGAAGCTACTTTAGCCAACTAACCTAGTTATTTTCTAAGATTCCATCAGGTCGATGGTCGAAAATCCATTTCATTCACTTTGCAGTCAATTTCATTCACGAAAATTCACGGCCATTTCCGTGCATTTCACTTCATGGTCATTTTCGTGCATTTCACGGTCCAATCGCTTCACTTCATCCCCATTTCCATGCATATCACGATTATTCCCGCATATTTCGTGTTGATTCACGAGCATTTCGACGCATTTCGCGGTCCCGCGTCTTCACTTCACGGTCACTTCCGTGCATTTTGCGGTCCAATCACTTCACTTCACTCCCATTTTCATGCATATCACGGTATTCCCGCATATTCCGTGTTGATTCACGGTCATTTCGACGCATTTCGCGGTCCCGCGTCTTCACTTCACGGTCATTTTCATGCATTTCGCGGTGCAATTGCTTCACTTCACCCCCATTTCCATGCATATCACGGTCATTCTCGCATATTTCGTGTTGATTCACGGTCATTTCGACGCATTTCTAGGTCCCGCGTCTTCACTTCACGGTCATTTTCATGCATTTTGCGATGCAATTGCTTCACTTCATCCCCATTTCCATGCATATCACGGTCATTCCCACATATTCCGTGTTGATTCACGGTCATTTCGACGCATTTCGCGGTCCCGCGTCTTCACTTCATGGTCACTTCCATGCATTTCGCAGTCCAATCGCTTCACTTCACCCCCATTTTCATGCATATCACGGTCATTTCCGCATATTCCGTATTGATTCACGGTCATTTCGACGCATTTCGAGGTCCCGCGTCTTCACTTCACGGTCACTTCTGTTCACTCCCCAAGTATAGGGTTGTGATGTAGTAATAAACTCGGTAAGACCGAGGTCGAATCCCAAGGGACTGGAACTTGTACGCTTTCTAAAAATAACCAGATCTAGAACTAGGCTAAGATGAAATCTAAACTAATTATGATTTGAGGAATAATGGTGAAATAATTAATCTAAAAATTTAGGAAAAATCAGGAAAAGGGAAACTAGGGATTCAGAGGATCCACTTGTAAAGATCAGGGAGATCTTATGCCTGTATTACAATTTAGGAAATTAACTGAACTGCCTTTAATGTAATTTTGATAAGATGAAAGGTATATGAATTAGAATGGATTCCATCACCAAACCATGCCCAGGAGACAAAGCAAACAACAGAATTAAACTAATTACCAACCAATCAATGTATGAAGGTTAGGAAAGATGCGACATCCAACCATGCCCAGAGACGATGGTGAACAATGTGGCTTCCCGACGTCATAAACATAAGAGAAAAAGAACATGCTCAAAGCCATTGCGGACCCATTGTAATTTCGGTCACACAATGACCATTAAAGACCGAAAACATTCCCTTAATAAAATTAAATCAAAATCAGATCAGTCTTAAACAAAGGCACAAGCAAAGAGACCTCCCATCACGCTACAAGCTTCACCTCTTGGCCCTAGCCAAGAGGTTTAGCCACACATGAGTGGGCTAGCTCTTAAACAAAAACAAAAAAAATAATAATAATAAATAAAAGAAAAGCAAACAAACCCTTCCTTCTCTCCCTGTCTTTCTCTCTCTCTCCTCACTTTCTTCCTTGAACTCCAGCCGTGAGATCCCCCTCCCTTTGAAGTCCCCTTCCTTTTATAGCTGCTAATGCAGTCGAAATTGGGTGAAAGTTGTTTTACGCAGTGCATTCGCATCTTGCATGCGCATGAAGGTGCAAAATGCCTTGCGTTTGGATCCGATTTTGGAACAAAAGATGGCCTGTCCATTGAGTCTGCCTTCATGGTTGGGGTATTGGCCCACTAATGAACCTTATGAACGGTCTGATCATGCATCCGACGGTGATCGAAGCACACGAGGTCCACGCCTTCCGGTTTTCACGATCGCGAAAGCAGAGCAGCCGCTTCTTGCGCCGGCCGTTTGTCGATGGTCCCACTCCCGAGATCGCTTGAGAAATCCACACCGTTCACTAGCTTCCTTATGAAAACCGGTCGGAAATAACCGTTTTCATCGGTTTGAACGTGGCCCATTGTACCAAATCCTTCCACCGTTCATTTAACAATTTGCGCCGATTCCATTCGTTCTCGCGCATGGGTGCGGAAGAACACTATGTGTACGGTCGGTTTGACGTCCCGGGGAGAATGGACGGTTCGAGATCTCGCCTTTGAGGAGTGGTGGTGGCCCACAAAAACGGACGCAGGTCCCTCTGTTTCGCACGCCGCCAAATGTAGTGTCAGCCTTCTGTGATGATCCGTGGATCATTTTTCGATGCCAGATGAAGAATCTACTCCGTCCAACAGATTCAAGACGAAAAACCACTTAGAATTGTATATTTTTTTCTTGATTTTAGTGCGGCCCACCGTAGCGAACATTTTCACCGTCAAACTGCGTTTCGATGATCAGCGCGTGTACACGTGTACGAAGCTAAAGAGAAAGCTTGGTGAGGGTCACGCCCCACCTCTGGATGCAATGGACGGTCTGGATCATACAGAAGGATGATGAGTGGGGCCCAGAATCGAAAACCGGAAGAACAGCGTCCGTCCGCTTGCCGTCCGCGTTGGAGAGGAAGAAGGACGCGGGTTTCCTTTTTATTGACCAGGATCTCCTTGTAGTGCACGTCAAGTGCACTTGTGAATGGTGTACTTGCGCTGTCGGTGGGGTCCACTCGTGTTGTATATATGAAATCCGCTCCGTCCATCCATTCTATCATATCATTTAAGGGGTTGAGACAAGAAATGACGCACATCCATCTATCGGGCGGGCCATAATTCAATGTTTTATGGGCTGATCTGTCCGTTAGGCCACTTTCACAGAGATCCAGGAGCTGAAATTCGACTTGTACGGTTCATTTATGCTCCTCAGCTCATGTATAAAGTTTCGAGCAGAACGGATGGTGGGAACCCTGTGATCTTGCATTCTGGCTGACTTTCAAGCCACTTGAGCTTCAGTTTCTTGATTTTCTCGGGTCTCTGGTGTATAATTCCGCTGATATTGATCACATGGAGTCCGTTCCTTGCCTCGGTGAATCTTGAGCGCTAAAACCATGCTTCTAATACCCATTTTTAATTCAAGCTCCTAAATACATCCTGCATCACAAATACGATGAAATAGGTCCATTAAACAGTATAAGTTCGTAAATCCAGACAATAACCAGGGTCTAATATGCAATATTTGACCCTCAACAACTTCCGTGCATTTCGTGATCCAATCGCTTCACTTCACCCCCATTTTCATGTATATCAAGGTCATTCTCGCATATTCCGTATTGATTCACGGTCATTTCGAAGCATTTCTAGGTCCCGCGTCTTCACTTCACGGTCATTTTCGTGCATTTCACGGTCCAATCGCTTCACTTCACCCCCATTTCCATGCATATCACGGTCATTCCCGTATATTCCGTGTTGATTCACGGTCATTTTGACGCATGTCGTGGTCCCGCGTCTTCACTTCACGGTCACTTCCATGCATTTCGCGGTCCAATCGCTTCACTGCACCCCCATATCCATGCATATCACGGTCATTCCTGCATATTCCGTGTTGATTCACGGTCATTTCGACGCATTTCGAGGTCCCACGTCTTCACTTCGCGGTCATTTTCATGCATTTCGCGGTCCAATCGCTTCACTTCACCCCCATTTCTATGCATATCACGGTCATTCCCGCATATTCCGTGTTGATTCATGGTCATTTTGATGCATTTTGCGGTCCCGCGTCTTCACTTCACGGTCACTTCCGTGCATTTTGTGGTCCAATCGCTTCACTTCACCCCCATTTCCATGCATATCACGGTCATTCCTGCATATTCCGTGTTGATTCACGGTCATTTCGACGCATTTCACGGTCATACCACTACGCCAAAACAGCGAAAAAAGGACGGTCCAAAACCGTCTCAAATGACCAAAAAGGACGGTCATGGACCGTCGCATAGGCCGTCAAATTTTGACGTGTCTTATTTTTTAAAGGACGGTTGAAAACCGTCATTCTTATTGACGAAAAAAGACGGTCATGGACCGCCCTTAAATGGAATTTGTCATGGACCGTCCTTAAAATGGATCATGGGCCGTCTCTTATGATCCTAAAAAGGACTGACGCCATAGACCGTTTCTTTAAAAGGCTCATCATGGACCGTCTCTCATGAGCCTTGAAAGGATTTTGCCATGGGACCGTCCTTTTTAGGGACGGCATAGACATTCCTTAAAAAGGATCATGGGCGATCTCTTATGAGTTTTCAAAGGACGGTCCATGACCGCCCTTTAAAATGATCATGGGCGTCCTTTTAACCCTTAAAAGACATTTTCAAATTTGACCTGTTACAATATTCTTCCTAATATACACCTGTTATACAAACTACGTAAATCCAAACTGTTTCATCACATTCACATTCACCTGTTTCATCCAAACAAGACTGATATACACCTGTTTCATTCACATTCGCCTGTTTCATCCAAACAGGACTGATATACACCTGTTTCATTCACATACGTAAATCCAAACAGTTTCATCACATTCACCTGTTTCATCCTAACAGGACTGGTATACACCTGTTTCATTCACATACACCTGTTTCATCCAAACAGGACTGATAAACACCTGTTTCATCCAAACAGGACTGACATATACCTGATATACACCTGTTTCATCCAAACAGGACTGATATACACCTGTTTCATTCACATTGACCTATTTCATCCAAACAAGACTGATATACACATGTTTCATTCACATTCACCTATTTCATCCAAACAGGACTGATATACACCTGTTTCACATACACCTGTTTCATCCAAACAGAACTGACATACACCTGTTTCATCCAAACAGGATAAACATACACCTGTTTCATTCACATTCACCTGTTTCATCCAAACAGGACTGATATACACCTGTTTCATCACATTCACATTCACATTCACATCCATCTAAACCCAAACTACGTAAATCCATCCAAACATAAACTACATTCATCCAAACACAAACAATCTTATCCACAATACATTATTCATCCACGCACAATACATATAAAGTTTAACTTTATAAGTAAAAAAATCAGCAACAATTTTCTTTTTGTGTCTTTCATCTAATAAAAAAATATTCAACCAACAAAACATTATAATTCAGAATCATGAAAAATTGCAAAAACTTCATCCAAAAAAGTGGGCACTTTTTTAAAATAAAACTGATCATTAAAATAAACTTAATATGAGCAAATAATGCAAAAAAGTGTTTCAATTAATAGAAACAACAACAAAAATTAAAGCTTTGTAAAAAGGGGCATGTGTTAAAAGGGATACATTCTTGTTTGTTGCCTTATGATTGGGCTACATTATTACAAAGAATCGGATTCGGGTTGTTCTAGGTATCGGGTTTAGGTTTGGGTTTTCAAGTTTAGGTTTAGGATTAGGTGTAGGTCTAAGTTTAAGGATTTGAGAATACATTCAGGTTTTAGGTTATAGGTTTAGGTTAAGGTTTAGGTTTAGGTTAAGGTTTAGGTTTAGGGAATTGAGAATAGGTTTAGGTTTAGGTTTAGGAAATCGGGTTCGGGTTCGGGTTCGGGATCGGGTTTAGGTTTGGGTTTTCAAGTTTAGGTTTAAGTTAGGGAGTTGAGATTAGGATTAGGTGTAGGTTTAGTTTAGGGATTTGAGAATACATTTAGGTTTTAGGTTTATTTTTAGGTTTTAGGTATTGGTTAAGGTTTAGGTTTTAGGTTTAGGTCAAGGTTAGGTTATAGGTTATAAGTTTAGGTTTTAGGACAGGTTTTGGTTTTAAGGTTATAGGTTTAGGTTAGGTCAAGGTTTTAAGGTCTTATAAGCTATAGGTTTAGGGAATTGAGAATATGTTAAGGTTTAGGTTTAGGAAATCGGGTTCGGGTTCGGGATCGGGTTTAGGTTTGGGTTTTCAAGTTTAGGTTCGAGTTTAGGTTAGGGAGTCGAGATTAGGATTAGGTGTAGGTTTAGGTTTAGGGATTTGAAAATAGGTTAAGGTTTAAGTTTAGGAATTCGGGTTCGGGTTTGGGATTGGGTTTAGGTTTGGGTTTTCAAGTTTAGGTTTAGGTTAGGGAGTTTAGATTAGGATTAGGTGTAGGTTTAAGTTTAGGGATTTGAGAATAGGTTAAGGTTTAGGTTTAGGAAATCGGGTTCAAGTTCGGGTTCGGGTTCGGGTTCTGGATCGGGTTTTAGGTTTGGGTTTTCAAGTTTAGGTTTAGGTTTAGGTTAGGGAGTTGAGATTAGGATTAGCGTAGGTTTAGGTTTAGAGATTTGAGAATACATTTAGGTTTTAGGTCACAAGTCTTGGTTTAGGTTAAGGTTATAGGTTTAGGTTAAGGTTTAGGTTTAGGTTATAAGCTATAGGTTTAGGGGAATTGAGTATAGGTTAAGGTTTAGGTTTAGGAAATCGGGTTTGGGTTCGGGTTCGGGTTTAGGTTTAGGTTAGGGAGTTGAGATTAGGATTAGGTGTAGGTGTAGGTTTAGGTTTAGGGATTTGAGAAAACATTTAGGTTTTAGGTTTATTTTTAGGTTTTAGGTATTGGTTAAGGTTTAGGTTTTAGGTTAAGGTTAGGTTATAGGTTATAAGTTTAGGTTTTAGGACATAGGTTTTGGTTTTAAGGTTATAGGTTTAGGTTTAGATTAAGGTTAAGGTTTTAAGGTCTTATAAGCTATAGGTTTAGGGAATTGAGAATATGTTAAAGTTTAGGTTTAGGAAATCGGGTTCGGGATCGGGTTTAAGTTTGGGTTTTCAAGTTTAGGTTCAGGTTTAGGTTAGAGAGTCGAGATTAGGATTAGGTGTAGGTTTAGGTTTAGGGATTTGAAAATAAGTTAAGGTTTAGGTTTAGGAATTCGGGTTCGGGTTCGAGATTGGGTTTAGGTTTGGGTTTTCAAGTTTAGGTTTAGGTTTAGGTTAGGAGTTTAGATTAGGATTAGGTGTAGGTTTAAGTTTAGTGCTTTGAGAATAGGTTTGGTTTAGGAAATCGGGTTCGGGTTCAAGATCGAGTTTTAGTTTTGGGTTTACAAGTTTAGGTTTAGGTTTAGAGATTTGAGAATACATTTAGGTTTTAGGTCATAAGTTTTGGTTTAGGTTAAGGTTATAGGTTTAGGTTAAGGTTTAGGTTTAGGTTTAGGTTATAAGCTATAGGTTTAGGGAATTAAGAATAGGTTAAGGTTTAGGTTTAGGAAATCGGGTTCGGGTTGAATCGGGTTTAGGTTAGGGAGTTGAGATTAGGATTAGGTGTAGCTTTAGGTTTAGGGATTTGAGAATACATTTAGGTTTTAGGTTTATTTTTAGGTTTTAGGTATTGGTTAAGGTTTAGGTTTTAGGTTTAGGTTAAGGTTAGGTTATAGGTTATAAGTTCGGTTTTAGGACGAGGTTTTGGTTTTAAGGTTATAGGTTTAGGTTAAGGTTAAGGTTTTAAGGTCTTATAAGCTATAAGTTTGGGAATGAGAATATGTTAAGGTTTAGGTTTAGGAAATCGGGTTCGGGTTCGGGTTCGGGATCGGGTTTAGGTTTGAGTTTTCAAGTTTAGGTTCGAGTTTAGGTTATGGAGTTGAGATTAGGATTAGGTGTAGGTTTAGGTTTGGGGATTTGAAAACGAGTTAAGGTTTAGGTTTAGGAATTCGGGTTCGGGTTCGGGTCCTGGGATTGGGTTTAGGTTTGGGTTTTCAAGTTTAGGTTTAGGTTTAGCTTAGGGAGTTTAGATTAGGATTAGGTGTAGGTTTAAGTTTAGGGATTTGAGAATAGGTTAAGGTTTAGGTTTAGGAAATCGGGTTCGGGTTCGGAGTTCGGGATCGAGTTTAGGTTTGGGTTTTCAAGTTTAGGTTTAGGTTTAGGTTAGGGAGTTTAGATTAGGATTAGTTGCGGTGTAGGTTTAGGAATTTGAGAATAGGTTAAGGTTTAGGTTTAGGTTTAGGTTAAGGTTTAGGTTATTAAGCTATAGGTTTAGGGAATTGAGAATATGTTAAGGTTTTTAGGAAATCGGGTTCGAGTTTAGGTTTGGGTTTTCAAGTTTAGGTTTAGGTTTAGGTTAGGAGTTGAGATTAGGATTAGGTGTAGGTGTAGGTTTAGGGATTTGAGAATATATTTAGGTTATAAGTTATAGGTTCAGGTTTAGGTTTAGCTTAAGGTTAAGGTTTAGGTTTAGGTTATAAGCTATAGGTTTAGGGAATTGAGAATAGGTTAAGGTTTAGGTTTAGGAAATCAGGTTCGGGTTCGGGATCGGGTTTAGGTTTGGGTTTTCAAGTTTAGGTTTAAGTTTAGGTTAGGGAGTTGAGATTAGGATTAGGTGTAGGTTTAGGTTTAAGGATTTGAAAATAGGTTAAGGTTAAGGTTTAAGAATTCGGGTTCGGGTTCGGGATTGGGTTTAGGTTTGGGTTTTCAAGTTTAGGTTTAGGTTTAGGTTAGGGAGTTTAGATTAGGATTAGGTGTAGGTTAAGGTTTAGGGATTTGAGAATAGGTTAAGGTTTAGGTTTAGGAAATCGGGTTCGGGCTCTGGATCGGGTTTAGGTTTGGGTTTTCAAGTTTAGTTTTAGGTTTAGGTTAGGGAGTTTAGATGAGGATTAGTTGTAGGTGTAGGTTTAGGAATTTGAGAATAGGTTAAGGTTTAGGTTATAAGCTATAGGTTTAGGGAATTGAGAATAGGTTAAGGTTTAGGTTTAGGAAATCGAGTTCGGGTTCGGGATCGGGTTTAGGTTTGGGTTTTCAAGTTTAGGTTTAAGTTTAGGTTAGGGAGTTGAGATTAGGATTAGGTGTAGGTGTAGGTTTAGGGATTTGAGAATATATTTAGGTTATAGGTTATAGGTTCGAGTTTAGGTTTAGGTTTAAGAATTACAGGTTCGGGTTCGGGATTGGGTTTAGGTTTGGGTTTTCAAGTTTAGGTTTAGGTTTAGGTTAGGGAGTTTAGATTAGGATTAGGTGTAGGTTTAGGTTTAGGGAATGAGAATAGGTTAAGGTTTAGGTTTAGGAAATCGGGTTCGGGTTCGGGATAGGGTTTTAGGTTTGGGTTTTCAAGTTAGGGAGTTGAGATTAGGATTAGGTGTAGGTTTAGGTTTAGGGATTTGAAAATAGGTTAAGGTTTAGGTTTAGGAATCGGGTTTGGGTTCGGGATTGGGTTTAGGTTTGGGTTTTCAAGTTTAGGTTTAGGTTTAGGTTTAGGTTAGGGAGTTTAGATTAGGATTACGTGTAGGTGTAGGTTTAGGGATTTGAGAATAGGTTAAGGTTTAGGTTTAGAAATCGGGTTTGGGTTCGGATCGGGTTTAGGTTTGGGTTTTCAAGTTAGGTTTAGGTTAGGGAGTTGAGATTAGGATTAGGTGTTGGTTTAGGTTTAGGAATTTGAGAATAGGTTAAGGTTTAGGTTTAGGTTTAGGTTTAGGTTATAAGCTATAGGTTTAGGGAATTGAGAATAGGTTAAGGTTTAGGTTTAGAAATCGGGTTCGGGTTCGGGATTGGGTTTAGGTTTGGGTTTTCGAGTTTAAGTTTAGGTTTAGGTAAGGAGTTGAGATTAGGATTAGGTGTAGGTTTAAGGATTTGAGAATATATTTAGGTTTTAGGTTTAGGTTATAGGTTATAGGTTCGAGTTTAGGTTTAGTTAAGGTTAAGGTTTAAGTTATAAGCTATAGGTTTAGGCAATTGAGAATAGGTTAAGGTTTAGGTTTAGGAAATCGCGTTGGGTTCGAGATCGGGTTTAGGTTTGGGTTTTCAAGTTTAGGTTTAGATTTAGGTTAGGGAGTTGAGATTAGGATTAGGTGTAGGTTTAGGTTTAGGGATATGAGAATAGGTTAAGGTTAAGGTTTAGGTTTAGGAAATCGGGTTCGGGATCGGGTTTTAGGTTTGGGATTTCAAGTTTAGGTTTAGGTTTAGGTTAGGGAGTTGAGATTAGGATTAGGTGTAGGTTTAGGTTTAGGGATTTGAGAATACATTTAGGTTTTAGGTTTAGGTTTAGGTTTTAGGTTTAGGTTTAGGTTACAAGCTATAGGTTTAGGGAATTGAGAATAGGTTAAGGTATAGGTTTAGGGCGTGTTTGGACAGGTGGATTAGAAGGGATTAGATTGTATTGGACGGGATTGGAAGGAGCAATCCCGGGAATGGCCGGGCCTGCCAAACACGGTCGGTGATATGATCCCAATTCCATGGATCTTCAGACAATCCACTGACAACACCATTATTACCTTTAAATCCCATCCAATCCACCCTAATCCATTGAAATTTGCCTTAGACGTGTTTGGTTGGTGGGATTGGTAGGGATGGGAAGGTTGAATCCTGGATTGGCTGGGCGTGCCAAACGGACTAGGTATAGCAATACGGATATATCCAATCCCATGGATCTCAAGACAATCCACCGACAACACCATCATTACCTAGAAATCGACGCCATCCACTCTAATACCATTCAATCCCTTCCAATCCACCCGGCCAAACGGGCCCTTAGGAAATTGGGTTCGGGTTTGGGATCTCGTTTAGGTTTGGGTTTTCAATTTTAGGTTTAGGTTTAGGATAGGGAGTTGAGATTAGAATTAGGTGTAGGTTTAGGTTTAGGGATTTGAGTTTAGGTTATAGGTTTAGGATTAGGTTATAGGTTTAGCTTTTGGTTTAAGTTATAGGCTTAGGTTATAGGTTATAGGTTATATGTTTTGGTTAAGGTTTAGGAATTCGGGTTCGGGTTCGGGTTTAGGTTATAAGTTTTGGTATTTGAGAATAGTTTTAGGTTATAAGTAAGGTTTAGGTTTAGGTATAGCTTAAGTTATAGGTTATAGGTTATATGTTTAGGTTAAGGTTTAGGAATTCGGGTTCGGGTTCGGGTTCGAGTTTAGGTTATAGGTTTTGGGATTTGAGAATAGTTTTAGGTTATAAGTATAGGTTTCGGTTAGGTTATAGGTTAAGGTTTAAGGATTTGAGAATAGTTTTAGGTTATAAGTAAGGTTTTAGGTTTAGGTATAGGCTTAAGTTATAGGTTATAGGTTACATGTTTAGGTTAAGGTTTAGGAATTCGGGTTCGGGTTTGGGTTTGGGTTTGGGTTCGGGTTTAGGTTATAGGTTTTGGTTTTGGTTTTGGTTTAGGTTAAGGTTTAGGTTTAGGTTATGGGATTTGAGAATGGGTTCGGGTTTAGGTTATAGGTTTTGGTTTGGTTATAGGTTTTGGTTTAGGTTATAGGTTATAGGTTTGGGTTTATGTTACTGTGTTTTGGGATTTGAGAATAAGTTTAGGTTAAGGTCATAAGTTTAGGTTTAGGAAATCGGGATCGGGTTCGAGTTCGGGTTTAGTTTTGGGTTTTCAAGTTTAGGTTTAGGTTTAGCCTTTAGGGAGTTGAGATTAGGATTAGGTGTAGGTTTAGGTTTAGGGATTTGAGAATACGTTAAGGTTTAGGTATAGGAAATTGGGTTCGGGTTCGAGATCGGGTTTACGTTTGGGTTTTAAGTTTAGGCTAGCGTTTAGGAATTTGGGTTCGGGTTCGAATCGGGTTTAGGTTTGGGTTTTCAAGTTTATCTCTAGGTTTAGGTTAGGGAGTTGAGATTAGGATTAGGTGTAGGTTTAAGTTTAGGGATTTGAGAATACGTTAAGGTTTAGGTATAGAAATCGGTTTGGGTTCGAGATCGGGTTTACGTTTGGGTTTTAGATTTAGGCTAAGGGTTTAGGGATTGATTTGGGTTCGGGATCGGGTTTGGGTTTAGGTTTAGGTTTTATGTTTAGGTTAAGGTTACAGGTTGAGGTTATAGGTTTAGGTTTAGGTTATAAGTACAGGTTATAGGTTACGGTTTAGGGAATTGAGAATAGGTAAAGGTTTAGGTTTAGGAAATCGGGTTCGAGTTTAGGTTTGTGTATGGATTTAGGTTTGAGTTTTCAAGTTTAGGTTTAGGTTAAGGAGTATATTAGGATTAGGTGTAGGGATTCTCTAGTATTATCTACTATTGAACCTAGTATTATCTACTAATACTAGTAACATACAACCAATATTGGGGCACCATACCATAAGCTACAAGAATTTCATGTCCCCCTAAACAAGGTATCCTCCATTGATAATATATATATATATATTATAAGTTTTTTATTTTCATTTACATTCCCAAATACATTCATCATCCATCCAAGAAAATTGAAACAAAATCTTGTCAATCTATCTTATCTTACCGACCGCCTTATGTTTCTTTTCACCTTTGTAGCTCTCATATTTGTTGTACTTGCTAGTTCACTATCGCATAATCTCCCTAACCAAATCTTTGTGCAGATCCCTCCATTTGAAGCAATGGTGAAGTTACAAGAAGTAGGGCCTGATTAGTCTTTCCATGTTTTGAAAAAAATTAAATTCTTTATTTTTTGCTGCAAGTCTACTTATAATTATCATTGGCTCTTAATCTATTTATAATGAAAATCTTAAATATCACCTGATAGTGCTCCTTTGATAAATGTGTTTTGATCATCAGCAACTTTTTCTAGGATGCTCATTCTCTACAAACATGGCCCACCTGATGAGTTGTGACCCGGGCCAGTTCATCTATATGGTGAGGCCCTCCTGATGGATGTGTTGGATGTACTCCCAATAGTCTTCAAAGTGTAGATTTGTGCATGCATGGGCTTAGAAAACCTGTATCAGGCATGTCGTAAGATCTGACACGTGGCATGATTTAAATGGTCTGATTGGAGAATTGGGACCTTTTAAGTAAAACCCAAATAAGATTACAGGGAAAAGCGCATTAAAGTCTAGTGGGTCATGCTTGTCAAACTAATGTAGAAAACATGATGTTAGTAGGTTTGATCTTCCCAATAGGAAAGAGAGGAAGAAATCCTACCTAATCTTACCTCATTTTTGATACTCAAAGTTTCATATGTCATGGCATATGCATATCAATCAGTAGATAATGTACCAACGATGCTCAAACACAAAGCCATGTGTTTTGATCTTCGGTTTGTACAAGCGGGGCCCATTTTTCACTGATCCAAACTGCTGATATGATCTTTTCATCATGGATGGCCCATGCATTAAAAAAAATTCCCAAAATTTAAGATCTCAGCCGTAGAATATATATCCTTATTGTTGGAAAATGTGGACCGTCTTTGTATTTTCCATCTTGGCCGTGTCTTTATTGGGCATCTATTGAAGTGTTGGGACTTTTTTATTTTTGAGATTTCTTCTGGATGAGCCATCAGTAGTGGGTCCCATGATACAGAACGTTTGGATTATTGAACCATGGGTCCCACTTGTAGAAACCAAAGTATCAAAGGGTGATGTACAGACCTCCGGTCCATGCATTGCATGGGGATGATATGGTGGATCGGGTAACAATCACATGATCTTGAATATATATGTAGTTGGTGGCAACGATATGGAAATGATGGGTATGAGTTGCAACATCAGAAAGGGATGTTGCAATTTTTATGGGAGTATTGATGGAAGTCACCTAATTTGTTGGGTTGTCCATCTTTGGTGTCTCATTCTCTGTTGGCCCACGAATATCATCCATCTCATTTGCCTATGATTATTCACTAATGGGAAGTTTTACATGCTAATGGCCATACTTCCACATGCATCATACATACATGTCATGGGGGTATGGTGCAAGGCAACTCATCATGGCGAGAAGAATAGAGTTAAAGAGATTGAAAAAAAAATTTGAGATTTTAGAAAAAAAAATACAAATAATTAAAATTTTTCAAAAACACCTTTTGCCAATGTAAAAGATTGAAGATTAGTATTATAAACCTCAATCAATATTAATATTTGATATCCCTAAATCAACCACAACCTAAAAGAAAATCATGAAATGAAAAGTCATTAACAATCATGAATTATTATATATTGATTAAGGTTGCATTTAGTTGCACCGAATATCATGAAATTTCATGATTAATCAGTCTATTTTGGTGCAAAATTCATGAAATTTGGTACAACCAACCAAATCGTATGATTCACGTAAACTAAATGGAATCAAGTTGAATTGTGTCAATTCCCATGGGTGCTAATTAAAATGCAGGAATTTCTTTTATTTTTTATAGGTAACCTCAAAATAAAAGGAGAAATGAGAGTATGGCATGAAATAAAAGGTGTGATTACTTAATCCCTAGAACAAACAAAAAATGTGTATCCATGTATTAATCCAATGGTCAGATATTCTGTTCTCAGTTGAAGTCACAAAACCTAGTTATAAGGCATTGAAATTTCATGCAAACTAAGGTTTTTACAAAGGACTGATGTTAAAAGGGCTTTTTATTGATAGATGCTGCCAAATTCCAAGGATTGGGCCCGGGACTAGATATAGACAGATATTTTATTGATTTGTTTGTGCTCATCAAGTCCAAATGTATTCAAAACTTCTTTAAAAAAATAACAAATAAAAAAAAAAAAAGCAATAATAATTTGCACAACGTATGATTAAAAAAAATGTATGATTAAATGAAACCTAAATTAAGGCTAGCAATGGGCCTGCAATTCTCGTCAGCCCACGAACCAGTTTGCAAGGCTTGCTTTTAACTTGAGCTCAAGTGTATTTATTGGGTCGTGCTTCTACTTCAGCGAGAAAACAAGGCTGTTAAAGTAAGAAAGTCAGGCTATGGCAAACTCATTCCCATCTCAAACTGTTTTCTAGTATGTACGTAAGTAATAGAAAGTTTAATGATTCGCTGACTAGTGGGACCATGTGTTAGAAAATTCTAAACTGAATTAGTAGATGGATAAGTACTGGATCATGAGTCCATGGGCTTGTGACTCTGATTGGAGTTAATTTGAATGGTCAGTCTATTTTGTATCAGGCCACTAATCCCAAACTAGTTCCACTGTTTGCCACTCTGCTTAAACCGTGGATGTGTTTGTACTTTGAGCATAATGTTTACTTTGCACAACAAGCACTAGAGATGATTTTTGACACTTGTATAATATATGTAATCAGGAAGGCCAGTATGAAGATCTATTGACACAAAAAATAAAAAATAATAAAAATAATAAAAAATAAATGACCATTAACTCATGCAGTGGGCCATCGACATGAGAAAAATGGATTGTTGTAATAACGTGACCAGGGACTTATATTCAAAGCAACGCCTTCATGAGTGGAGCAGCCTCAAAACTCTTTAAGGGAGGGCATGCTAACAGTGGTCACAGCTCATGAATGACCCAGAGCTTGCTTGCACAGCCCCTGGATGCATTTCTTCTCAATCACCTCTTCAGTGTGTGGGGCAGATTGCTTAAATCCCTAAATCCCCAAATCCCTAAATCCCTAAATCCCCAAATCCCCAAATCCTTAAATCCCTAAATCCCCAAATCCCTAAATCCCCAAATCCCCAAATCCTTAAATCCCTAAATCCCCAAATCGTTTCAAACGGTTTTGAGATTGAGAGAGATTGAGAGAGAGAGAGAGAGAGAGATACCTGTTTGAGTTGGAGAGAGGGCGCGGTGGAGAGAGGGCGGTGGAGAGAGAGCTAAATCCGAGAGAGAAGACAGCGAGAGAGAGAGAGGGCCGAGAGAGAGAAGACAGAGAGAGAGAGAGAGAGGGCCGAGAGAGAGAGAGACAGCGCGGTGGAGAGCCGAGAGAGAGAAGACAGCGAGCGAGAGAGAGAGAGAGGGCCGAGAGAGAGAGAGGACAGCGAGTGAGAGAGGGCGCGAGAGAGAGACTTATAAGTCTCTCTCGCGGTGCCACGTGTTCGGTGCTCTGTGGGCCCCACCATAATGTATGTGTTTCATCCCTGCCGTCCATCTATTTTTACATTTCATTTTATGATATGAGATAAAAAACCGAGGTATATCCCAATCTCAACTGGACCACATTATAGGAAACAGCGTTGAATGAGCGTCGACCTTTAAAAACCCTTTTGGGGGCCACGTAAAGTTTTGGATCAATCGGATAATTTTTTTTCCTTTCATCTGGGCCTGTATGACCTAATCAACGGATTGGATGTCAAATAAAAAGTACAGTGGGTCTTAGGAGGGTTTTAATGGTGGATATCCAATCACTATTGTTTTCATGTGATGTGGTACACCTGAGATTTATATCCCTCTCATTTTTGGCGTTAATCACTAACATGAATTTTTAAAATCAATAAACGGCATGGATAAAACACATACATTATGGTGGGACCCATAGAGCACCGAACCACGTCCACCAATATTGGGCGCGCTCAAACAGAGCCGCGCCCAAATTTGGGCGGGACGGTGTGGCCGGTGGTCGGTGCTCTGTGGGCCCCACCATGATGTACATGTTTCATCCATTCCGTTCATCCATTTTTACAGATAATTTTAGTGCTTGATACAAAAAATGACAGGAATATAAATCCTAGGTGGGCCACACCACAGGACAAAAATAATGAATAGATATTCACAATTAAAATCCTCCAGAGGCCCAACTGTACTGTTTATTTGACATCCAATGTGTTGATTTGGTCATAAAGACTGAATGAAGGGAAAAAATAAATATCGACATGATCCAAAACTTTTATGGCCCCAAAACATTTTTAATGGTCAAAATTCATTCGACACTATTTCTGTAACGTCGTCCACTTGAGATTGAGATATAATTCATTTTTTTATCATCCACTTGAGACAGAGATGTGGTTCACAAATCCAGCCCATCCATTATGTGTGTGCCACTTGGATGAGGGGTCATACCAAGTTTTAGATGCATCCAAATTTCAGGTGGGGCCCCACCAAGTGCTTTTATATGTTTTAGGCATGTCTTCACATGATTTTAGATGGTATGGCCCACGAGTTACGTATACGGCTGATTTTGGAATATCCCATAATTTAAAGGGAACCCATTAAATGCACGGTGTTGATTTACGACACTAAGTCATGGCGGGGCCCACACAGCTAGACCTCATGGGGAGTTCTCATGAGCTCGACATATAGAACATTTTCCATATATATATATATAATTTTAAAAATATAAAAACTTATGATGTATTCGTTATATCCACACCGTCCATTCATTTTGAGATATCACGAGCCAAAGAATGAGACAGATAAAAATCTTTAGTGGACCCCACCACAGAAAACAACTGGAGGGTGACTCCCACCTTTGAAACTATCCTAAGGCCCATCGTAATGTTTATTTGAAATCCAACTAGTTTAAAAGTAAAAATAAAAATAAAAAATGGTCGTGGGACCATAAATCATGGTGGGGCCCACACAGCACCAACCACCAGCCATTTGATGGTGTAGGGGGAGTAGCCAATCTGTTCCCCTTATTTGTGGTGTGGTCCATTTAATCTTTGAATATAATTCATTTTTTATATATTTATATAAAATGATCTCAAAAAATGGATGAACGGTGTATGTTAATCTCAAATTTTCAGTAAAACATTCATAATCATATATTGGGTCTGCCTAAATGTGATTAACATATCCAACTCACTCATTATGTGTGTCCCACTTGGATGAGGGGTCAGACCAATTTTCAACTGCATCCATGTCTGTATTAACTTATAAACAGGGTTGGATCTCAAATAAACATCGCCTGCGGGCCTAAGAAGGTTTCAATAGTGGGTGTCACTATCCCACTCTTTTCTATGGTGGGTCTACTTGAACTTTGGATCTGCCCCGTCAGTCAGATGCACCATTTCATGGTGGGCCACGAGCTTAAAAATAAAGTCAATCCATGACTTGGGTGGGGCACACCACATACTATAGTTGAGAGGGTTACCCTCCCATTAAAACATTCATAATCATTTATTGGGCCCACCTAGATGTGGTTCATAGATCCAACCCATTCATTATGTGTGTCCCACTTGGATGAGGAGTCAGACCAAGTTTCATACACATCCAAAACTCATGTGGGCCCCACCAAATGCTTTTATATGTTTTATGGATGTCTTCGCATAGTTTTTTCCCCTTCATCTGGGCTCCGTATGACCTAATCAACGAGATAGGATGTCAAATAAAAAATACATGGGCCTTAGAAGGGTTTTAATGGTGGATATCCAATCACTATTGTTTTCATGTGGTGTGGTCCACCTGAGATTTATATCCCTCTCATTTTTGGTATCAGGGCCTAATATGATTTGTAAAAATGGATGGATGGCATGGATGAAACACATACATCATGGTGGGACCCATAGAGCACCGACCAACATCCAAAATAGTTACTCGCCCCAATCATGCTACATATGAGAAAGATATTGGGCAAACAAGATTGATCAACAATTTGAGTGAATTTTGATTTAAACATCTGAAGTTATTACTCTTCAATCTGGTGATCGATTGTCCAAAAGCAGTTAAAGGTTGTTCATAATATCAAAAATATATGAATGAATAGAAAACACAAACATCGCAATCCAAAACTTTTATGGCCTCCAAGAAATTTTAAATGGTAGAGGTTCAATCACACTATTTCCTATGGTGTGGTCCACTTGAGCTTTGGATATGCTTCCTTTTTGTTCTTTAGACGTCAAATTATTTGTTAACATGGATGAATGGAGTGGATAAAATAAATAAATAATGGTGGACCCCATAGAGTTTACTCTCAGGTAAAGGGTAACGAGTAACTCACTTAAATGTAATGGAGAAGGGTTTCCTTAAAACATTCATAATCATATATTGGCCCTACGTAAATGTGATTCACATATCCAACCCACTCATTATGTGTGTCCCACTTGGATGAGGAATCAGACCAAGTTTCAACCGCATCCATGTCTGTGTTAACTTATAAACAGATTGGATCTCAAATAAACATCGCGATGAGCCCTAAGAAGGTTTCAATAGTGGGTGTCACTATCCCACTCTTTTCTATGGTGGGTCCACTTGAACTTTGGATTTGCCCCGTGTCAGATGCACCTTTCCATGGTGGGCCACGAGCTTAAAAATAAAGTCTATCCATGATTTGGGTGGGCCACACCACATACTATAGTTGAGAGGGTTACCCTCCCATTAAAACATTCATAATCATTTATTGGGCCCACCTAGATGTGGTTCATAGATCCATTACATTCATTATGTATGTCCCACTTGGATGATGAGTTAGACCAAGTTTCATACACATCCAAAACTCATGTGGGCCCCACCAAATGCTTTTATATGTTTTATGGATGTCTTCGCATAGTTTTAGATGCTATGGCCCACTTGAGTTTCTTATATGACTGATTTTTGGACTTAAAGGGGACACATCAAATGCATGGTGCTGATGTTCTACACACATCATGGTGGGGCGCACACAGATTAACCTCATGGGAAGTTCCCATGAGGTGACCTTATAGTACCATTTCACTATTTAGGTAACTCCTTCATGAGTGTTACTCTAACCGTGTAGGGCCCACCTTGATATATTTTATGTATATCGACACCATCCATATATTTTTCCATCATATTTTAGGATGTGATTTCAAATCACAAGAACTCAATAATCTCAGGTGGGCCATATCGATTAAAACAATGATGAATAGCTATTAAAAACCTTTTGAAGGCCACAAAAGTTTTGGATCAATTTGATCTTTGCAGTTTACCTTCATCTAGATATTCTTTACATTATCAACAAGTTGGATTGCAAATAAACATTAATAAAACCTTACGATGGGCTCTTTATAATTTTTAATGGCGAGGTACTATATTATCATTATTTCTAGTGGTGTGGTCCACTTAAGATTTAAATCTACACAATTTTTTATACCCGGCCCAAAAATGGGTTGGAAAAACATAGGGACGGCAAGGATATACAACACATCATCAAAATGTCACTTTTGTTATCTAACTTTTCAATTTTTCTTGTCAAAATAAAAAATCTAGTTTTCTTTTTAAAAAAATATTTTTTTTTACAATTTGTCAATTTTTTCACAATTTTGTTTAATTTCTTAAGTTTTCTTCTTCAAAATATCATTTTTTTTAATATCACTTTTGTTATATAACTTTTCAATTTTTCTTGTCAAAATGCAAATTCTAGTTTTCTTTTTTAAAAATTATTTTTTTTTTCAATTTGTCAAAATTTTTACAATTTTGTTTAAATTTTTAAATTTTCTTTTTCAAAATATCATTTTTTTTATCGAAATCTTGTTATATAACTTTTTAATTTTTTAGTCAAAATACAAAATCTAGTTTTCTTTTTTAAAAAATATATATTTTTTACAATTTGTCAATTTTTTCACAATTTTATTTTATTTTTTATATATTTTTTTCAAAATATCATTTTTTTATTGAAATCTTTTTTTTTTTCAAAGTTATCAACATTATTCAAAGTTCTTAATTTTTTTTTTCAAAATGTAGAATTTTATAAAATCACGATTTTTTTTAAAAAACATTGTTAATTATTTTTTTCTAAACCATTCAATTCGCACGAGCATTAGAGACGGTCAAAAGACCGTCTCTAATACTGACAGTCTTCCACGGTCTGAAGGCGGCTAAAGACCGTCTCTAATAGAGGCGGTCGATATGCAGATCTCTAATAGAGACGGTCTTTGTGATCTCTAATAGAGACGGTTTTTGACAAGGTAATAAGACGGCTAAGGACCGTCTCTAATAGAGACGGTCTTTGGCAGTCTCGGATTACAAAGTAAAGACGGCCAATGACCGTCTCTAATCTGGTACCAAGTGGCGTCTCGATGACCGCATATAAGACGGTCTTGACCGTCTCTAATACGGACGGTCTTTGACCGTCTCGGATGACCTATATAAGGCGGTTAAAAACCGTCTTAAATTATTCTTGGACGCGAAATATTTGAAGACAATATTAGGGACGGTCGAAGCGTCCCTAATTTAAACGCAGTTCACGGCCGTCTCTAAAGCGTCTTTAAACCAAGCAATTTTAGAGACGGTCCAGAACCGTCTCTAAATCCGTCATTTTTTTCCATTTTTCACGTAGTGTACCCCTTCACTTCATGGTCATTTCTATGCATTTCACAGTCAATTCACTTCGCTTCACGATCATGTCCATGCATTTCACAGTCATTCCCGCATATTCCGTGTTGATTCACGGTCATTTCGGCGCATTTCACGGTCATGCCCCTTCACTTCACGGTCATTTCCGCGCATTTCATGGTCCGATCGCTACACTTCACCGTGAAATGCGTCGAAATGACCATTAATCAACACAGAATGGCAGGAATGACCGTGAAATGCATGAAAATGACAGTGAAGTGAAGCGATTCGGCGCATTACGGTCATGCCCCTTCACTTCACGGTCATGCCCCTTCACTTCACGGTCATTTCTGCGCATTTTGGCACATTTCACGGTCATTTCCACGCATTTCACGGTCCGATCGCTACACTTCACATGGAAATCACGGTCATTCCCGCCTATTCCGTATTAATTCACGGTCATTTCGGCGCATTTCACGTTCACGCCCCTTCACTTCACGGCCATTTCCGCGCATTTCACGGTCAATTCACTTCACTTCACGGTCATTTCCATGCATTTCACGGTCATTCCCGCCTATTCCGTGTTGATTCACAGTTATTTCGGCGCATTTCACGGTCATGCCCCTTCACGATCATTTCCGCGCATTTCATGGTCAATTCGCTTCACTTCACGGTTATTTCCATGCATATCACGGTCATTCTCGCCTATTCCGTGTTGATTCACGGTCATTTTGGCGTATTTTACGGTCATGCCCCTTCACTTCACGCTCATTTCCGCGCATTCATGGTCCAATCACTACACTTCATCATGAAATGCATCGAAATGACCATGAATCAACATGGAATAGGCGGGAATGACCGTGAAATGCATGGAAATGACCGTGAAGTGAAGCGAATTGACCGTGAAATGCATGGAAATGACCGTGAAGTGAAGGGTATTGACCGTGAAATGCATGGAAATGACCGTGAGGTGAAGGGAATTGACCGTGAAATGCATGGAAATGACCGTGAATCAAAACGGAATCGCCGGGATTGACCGTAAAATGCATGAAAATGACCGTGAAGTAAATTAAATGAATGAAATTAACTGCGAACTGATTGAAATTGACTGCAAAGTGAATGAAATGGATTTTCGACCATCGACCTGACGGAATCTTGGAAAATAACTAAGTTAGTTGGGAATCTTGGAAAGTAAGTAGGTTAGTTGGCTATAGTAGCTTCTCCTACCCCAAAATCATATAGGGTACATCAAGTTACTAAGTTTGGTTTAGAAGATATTCTTTTTAAATGAATAAAGAAAGAAATGAAAAAAAGAGAGAAAATTTTTTTATATGCTTATATATACATATTTATATAAATATGTATTTGAGAAAATTGTAGGTAGAATAAAGTTCTCAATGTAAAAAATAAATAAAAATAAAAATAAAAAATAAAAATTTTCATAGATGGGCACGAACTACAGTTATGGCTACGGTTATAATCCGTAGCTAAAGATAAAAATACATTTGTCGATTAATCGAAAGAAATTCGATTAATCGAAAATTGCAGGATTTTTGAGGCAAACTTGCTGGACAGTTGTGGACCTTTTTCGATTAATCAAAAGATATTCGATATATCGAAGTACATATCGAAAGACCTTCGATGTTATTGACAACTTAAGCTCGATGTCATCGATTAGTGTTCGATGTCATCGACGGCATCGAAAGCATGGGTTGCGGTTATGGCTACGGTTATAATCCATAGCCATAGACGGATTATAATCGTAGCCATAGCCGCAGCCCATGCTTTTTCAATGTCCTTTGCTATATATCAAAGGTCTTTCGATATGTCCTTCGATATATCGAAGGTATTTCGATTAATCGAAAAAGGTCCAGAATTGTCCAGTGACTTTGCATTAAAAAGCCTGCAATTTTCGATATTATCGAAGTGTATTCGATATTATCGAAGCTATAGTTTTCGATATTATCGAAGTGTATCCGATATATCGAAGCTATAGCTACGGATTATAACCGTAGCCATAACTGTAGTTTGTGCCAGCTTATGATTTTTTTTATTTTATTTTTATTTTTATTTTTATTTTTATTTTTTAATTTTTTTACATGGAGAACTTCATTCTACCTACAATTTTCTCTAATACATATTTATATAAATATGTATATATAAGCATATAAAATTTTTGCTCTCTTTTTTTTTTTTTCATTTCTTTCTTTATTCATTTAACAAGAATATATTCTAAACCAAAATTAGTTACCTGATGTACCCTATGTGATTTTGGGGTAGGAGAAGCTACTTTAGCCAACCAACCTGGTTATTTTTCAAGATTCCATCAGGTCGATGGTTGAAAATCCATTTCATTCACTTCACGGTCAATTTTAATCAGTTCGCGGTCAATTTTGCTCATTTCATTTACTTTGCGATCAATTTCATGCATTTCACGGTCAATCCCGGTGATTCCGTTTTGATTCACAGTCATTTCCATGATTTCACGGTCAATTCCCTTCACTTCACGGTCATTTCCATGCATTTCATGGTCAATTCACTTCACTTCACGGTCATTTTCATGCATTTCACGATCAATCTCGGCGATTCCGTTTTGATTCACGGTCATTTCTATGCATTTCGCGATCAATTCGCTTCACTTCACGATCATTCTGTTCATTTCACGGTCAATACCGGTGATTCCGTTTTGATTCACAGTCATTTCCATGCATTTCACGGTCAATTCCATTCACTTCACGGTCATTTCCATGCACTTCACGGTCAATACTGGAAATGACCGTGAAGTAAAGGGGCATGATCATGAAATGCGCCGAAATGACCGTGAATAAACATGGAATAGGTAGAAATGACCATGATATGCATGGAAATGATCGTGAAGTGAGGTGATTAGACCGTAAATTGCACAGAAATGATCGTGAAGTGAAGGGGCATGACCGTGAAATGCGCTAAAATGACCGTGAATCAACACGGAATAGGCAGGAATGACCGTGATTTCCATGCATATCACGGTCATTCCCGCCTATTCCGTGTTGATTCACGGTCATTTCGACTCATTTCACGGTCAATTCCCTTCACTTCACGGTCATTTCCGCGCATTTCACGGTCAATTCGCTTCACTTCACGGTCATTTCCATGCATTTCACGGTCATTCCCGCCTATTCCATGTTGATTCACGGTCATTTCGATGCATTTCACGGTCATGCCCCTTCACTTCACGGTCATTTCCGCACATTTCAGGTTTAGGGATTTAAGAATAGGTTTAGATTATAGGTTATAGGTTATAGGTTATAGGTTTAGGTTTAGGTTTAGGCTAAGGTTTAGGTTTAGGTTTAGGTTTATGTTATAGATTATAGGTTATAGATTTAAGGAATTGAGAATAGGTTAAGGTTTAGGTTTAGGTTATAGGTTACAGGTTATAGGTTTAGGTTTGGGTTTAGGTTATAGGTTAAAGGTTTAGGTTTAGGTTATAGGTTAAAGGTTTAGGTTTTGGGATTTGAGAATAGGTTAAGGTTAAGGTTATAAGTTTAAGTTAAAGGTTTAGGTTAATGTTATAGGTTTAGGTTGTAGATTTAGATTTGAGAATATGTTTAGGTTATAGGTATAGGTTTAGGTTAGGTTGTAGGTTAAGGTTTAGGGAATTGAGTTTAGGTTATATGTTTAGGTTATAGGTTATAGGTTTAGGTTAAGGTTTAGGTTGTAGTTATAGGTTTTGAAATTTGAAAATAGGTTTAGGTTATAAGTATAGATTTAGGTTTAGGAATTTGGGTTCGGGTTTAGGTTATAGGCTTCGGTTTAGGTTATATGTTATAGGTTTATTTTATGGTTTAAGTTTAGGTTATAGGTTTTGGGATTTAAGAATAGGTTTAGGTTAGGGTGTAGATTAAGGTTTAGGGAAATGGGGGTGAAGTGAAGGGGCATGACCGTGAAATGCGTCGAAATGACCGTGAATCAACACGGAATAGGCAGGAGTGACCGTGATATGCATGGAAATGATTATGAAGTGAGGCGACTGGACCGCGACATGCGCGGAAGTGACCATGAAGTGAATGGTCATGACCGCGAAATGCATCGAAATGACCGTGAATCAACACGGAATAGGCGGGAGTGACCGTGATATGCATGGAAATGATTGTGAAGTGAGGTGATTGGACCGCGAAATGCGTGGAAGTGACCATGAAGTGAAGGGTCATGACAGCGAAATGCGTCGAAATGACCGTGAATCAACACGGAATAGGCGGGAATGACTGTGATATGCATGGAAATGGGGTTGAAGTGAAGCGATTGGACCGCGAAATGCATGGAAGTGACTGTGAAGTGAAGACGCGGGACCGCGAAATGCGTCGAAATGACCGTGAATCAACATGGAATATGCAGGAATGACCGTGATATGTATGGAAATGTGGGTGAAGTGAAGCGATTGGACCGCGAAATGCGCGGAAGTGACCGTGAAGTGAAGACATGGAACCGCGAAATGCTTCGAAATGACCGTGAATCAACACGAAATATGCAGGAATGACCGTGAAATACATGGAAATGATCGTGAAGTGAAGCGAATTGACCGTGAAATGTGCAAAAATGACCGTGAAGTGAAGTGTTACACTTCATCGTGAAATGCGTCGAAATGACCGTGAATCAACACGGAATATGCGGGAATGACCGTGAAATGCATGGAAATGATCGTGAAGTGAAACGAATTGACCGTGAAATGCGTGGAAATGGCCGTGAAGTGAAGGGCTATGATCGTGAAATGCGTTGAAATGACCGTGAATCAACACGGAATATGTGGGAATGACCTTGAAATGCATGGAAATGATCGTGAAATGAAGCGAATTGACCGTGAAATCTTGTGAAAATGACCGTGAAGTGAAGGGGTATGGCCGTGAAATGCGTCGAAATGACCGTGAATCAACACGGAATATGCGGGAATGACCGTGAAATGCATGAAAATGATCGTGAAGTGAAGCGAATTGACCGTGAAATACGCGAAAATGATCGTGAAGTGAATGGTATGACCGTGAAATGCGTTAAAATGACCGTGAATCAACACGGAATATGCGGGAATGACCATGAAATGCATGGAAATGATCGTGAAGTAAAGCGAATTGACCGTGAAATGTGCGGAAATGACCGTGAAGTGAAGGAGTATGACCGTGAAATGCGTTGAAATGACCGTGAATCAACACGGAATATGTGGGAATGACCGTGAAATGCATGGAAATGATCGTGAAATGAAGCGAATTGATCATGAAATCGTGAAAATGACCGTGAAGTGAAGGGGTATGATCGTAAAATGCGTCAAAATGACCGTGAATCAACACGGAATATGCGAGAATGACCGTGAAATGCATGAAAATGATCGTGAAGTGAAGCGAATTGACCGTGAAATGCGTGAAAATGAACGTGAAGTGAAGGGGTATGACCGTGAAATGCGTCAAAATGACCGTGAATCAACACGAAATATGCGGGAATGACAGTGAAATGCATGGAAATGATCGTGAAGTGAAGCGAATTGACCGTGAAATGGGCGGAAATGACCGTGAAGTGAAGGGGTATGACTGTGAAATGCGTCGAAATGACCGTGAATCAACATGAGATATGTGGGAATGACCGTGAAATGCATGGAAATGATCGTGAAGTGAAGCGAATTGACCGTGAAATGCGTCGAAATGACTATGAAGTGAAGGGGTATGATAGTGAAATGCGTCGAAATGACCGTGAAGTAACACGAAATATGCGGGAATGACCCTGAAATGCATAGAAATGATCATAAAGTGTAGCGATTGGACCATGAAATGCACGGAAATGATCGTGAAGTGAAGGGGCATGGCCGTGAAATGCGCCAAAATGACCGTGAATCAACACGGAATATGCGGAAATGACCGTGATATGCATGGAAATGACCATGAAGTGAGGCGATTGGACCATGAAATGCGCGAAAATGACCATGAAGTGAAGGGACATGACCGTGAAATGCATCGAAGTAACCATGAATCAACACGGAATAGGAGGGAATGACCGTGATTTCCATGTATATCACGGTCATTCCCGCCGATTCCATGTTGATTCATGGTCATTTCGACGCATTTCACGGTCATACCCCTTCACTTTATGGTCATTTCCACCCATTTTGCCGTCAATTCGCTTCATTTCACGATCATTCTCATGCATTTCACGGTCATTCCCGCCTATTCCGTGTTTATTCACGGTCATTTCGACGCATTTTCACGGTGAAGTGCAACAATTGGACCGTAAAATGCGCGAAAATGACCATGAAGTGAAGGGGTATGACCGTGAAATGTGCCAAAATGACCGTGAATCAACACGGAATATGCGGGAATGACCGTGATATGCATGGAAATGACCATGAAGTGAGGCGATTGGACCGCGAAATGCGCGGAAATGATCGTGAAGTGAAGGGGCATGACCATGAAATGCATCAAAATGACCGTGAATCAACACGGAATATGCGGGAATGACCGTGATATGCATAGAAATGGGGGTGAAGTGAAGCGATTGGACCACGAAATGCACAGAAGTGACCGTGAAGTGAAATGCATGGAAATGACCGTGAATTTTCGTGAATGAAATTGACCGCATAGTGAATGATATGGATTTTCAACCATCGACCTGATGGAATCTTGGAAAATAACTAGGTTAGTTGGCTAAAGTAGCTTCTCCTACCCCAAAATCATATAGGGTACATCAAGTAACTAAGTTTGGTTTAGAAGATATTCTTGTTAAATGAATAAAGAAAGAAATGAAAAAAAGAGAGATTGTTTTTTATATGCTTATATATACATATTTATATAAATATGTATTTGGGAAAATTGTAGGTATAATAAAGTTCTCCATGTAAAAAATAAAATTAAAAAAAAAAATAAAAAAAAAAATTTCATAGATTGGCATAGCATATAGTTAGGGCTACGGTTATAATCCGTAGCTAAAGATAAAAGACCTTTTTCGATTAATCAAAAGGCATTCGATTAATCGAAAATTGCAGGATTTTTGAGGCAAACTCGCGGATAGTTTTGGACCTTTTTCGATTAATCGAAAGACCTTCGATACATATAAAAAGACATATTGAAATGGCATGAGCGAGGGTTATGGCTACGGTTATTATCCGTAGCTATAGAATGACCCGTAGTGAAAAGTTCCTGGTTTATTTATTTATTTATTATTATTATTATTATTTTTTATTTTTTTATTTTTTGCCGTTGTTATCCCACTGCTATTTTTGGGTCCTGTTATGAGGTATGTGTTATATCCAAACCGTCCATCTTTTTGGCGAACTCGTATTAAGGCTGGAGATGAAAAATAAGATGGATCTAGCTATCGAGTGGACCACACTGTTAAAGGCTGTGGAGGATTGAACGTCTACCATTGAAACCCTTTTAGTGGTCATAGAAGTTTTGGATCATTATGAAATTTGTTTTTCCTCTTCATTCAGGTCTTTGTGACCTTATGAATAGATTGGATGGAAAATAAATGTTATGGTGGGCCCTACAAAATTTTCAACGGTGAAAATCAATTTTCTGCTGCTCTGTGGTGTGGTCCAGTTGATCTCTGGATATGATTTTTTTTTGGATAATGCTCCGAAAAGATCTCAAAATGTGGATGAACGTTGTGGATATAATAAATACATAACTGTGGGGCCCATGTAACGTTGATCTCTTTTGAACCGTTCGTAGGAGTTCGAGGAGCGTCAACGATGGTCTTCGAGCACCAGCCGATCCGCTTGGAGGAAAAGCAGGGGCATTTTTGACCTTTGGCAAGGCGTCCGTACAGCCGGGGCTTATTCTCGCAAGGTAAGATGAGGTCGGTTTGGTCTCGCAAATGGGCCATAAATGGGTCGTACAGTCACAAATTTCTCCTCAAAAAATAAGGTAGATCAAATGCTCAAGTGGACGACAATACAGAAAGCAGTGTAGGTTGAATCGTCTGCCATTAAAAACTTCTGAGGGGACATAAGTTTTGAATCAATAGCATATCAGTGTTTTTCCTTCTTTCAGGTTTGT